>OZ025300.1:147622710-147816253 GCA_964019185.1 Maratus speculifer
GAACCGTCGGTAGATAAAGGGTTGAGATACTTATTACTGAATGGGTTATGAATATCACTTATCGCCAATCTTTATGGTCCATACTTCAGTTACCGCACTGTCTACGAACATTAATCTCTAGATATGCATTTTGAATTGTGAAATGCGTTTATAAATTTAACTTTTTTTCATATTAATTAGTGTGTATAAATTCTGTGAATCAGATACATGACTCCATGAAAAAAAAATAAATGGATTTCCGCATATTGACAGAAACTGCTGTGGAGGAATTTTCAACTTAGTTATGCGTTTCGTAACTGAACATTTTTTTCTTTGCATTTTATGTACTATATATATAAAGTTATAGAACAGATCCCTTTAACCTTTTTCGAAGAGCGACTTTTACTGGATATTAAATCTTTAATAAACAGTTTTCAGAAACAGAAATTTTTACCTAACTGAATCGAGAAAATGCTTGGATTAAATTAGACAATATTTGCAATAGAAATGTACTGACGAGAAAAATTAACAAATCTTAGCAGCTTAAGAGGCAAGTATACCGGTCTCTCGTTCACAAGGGTTTGATACCTGAAAAAGTATGTTAGTAACTAGAAGTCTTGTTATTTAACCCTAATTAATAGGACCATATTTGACTGAAAAAATATTGACGTCAAGCTATATATAAAAAAAAGATTCACATAAATGTGTGGTACATATTCTGCTTTAAATCAAACAAAAAAAGGAAAATGTATTTTATTTTTCCTTAGGTTCACTTCTTGCACTATATCAAGAAAATTTAATCCTCAAATGAAATGAAAGTAAATAAAATACAACAATCCTTAAATTAGTCTTTTTCACACACCGCGATAAATTTATCCATAAAAATGAAATGAAATAACATAGTTAGCTTATAAACAATTTAGTACAGAATAACAATTTGTGTATAGCTCCTGTAATATGCTCTTTTAAAAATAGTTAATTTCTATGAAATTAATCTTGCGAATACCCATGAAAAATTTCTATTTAGACTATTTGAAGCGCAATTAATTTACGGTGTCAAACTTGGGTATTGTTAAAAAAAAGTTTGAATTCGTTTTGATATGGCCATAAAGCAAGTACTATAAAAGTCATTACAAAGTTTATTTTATTTCAAATTATTTGGTACTAGTAACTTTCGTCTATGATCATTTGTCAAAGATTTAGCAGGGTACATTACTCTTTTCCAGCGCAACTTTACAATAATTTAGGGGGCCTGCCTGGCTAAGAGGTTAAGACATTACGCCGCCAACCACTTTGCGAGCGTAGGAATTTATGGGTTCAAATCCCGCTGGCTTAATTGCCAACACTGTTTGTGTGGAGCTCCTGGTTGTACTTCTCTTGTGTTGTCATATTTCCTTGTGTGCTATTTTTCCCCTGTATATTAACGATGGATCATAAGCAGGCTTCATGTCAAGCGCACAAGTAAGATGTACGTTGTTCAATAAAACAAACAAACAATAACTTACATTTTTTTCTACCTCCCAAAATTCGAAAACTCTCATCAATTATAAATGCAACAAATCAGGTTAATAAAAGTATATTTGTAGTAGTTACTGTACATTTAAACTATAGGTTGTATGTAATTAAATTTAACAGTACTTGAACAGTACACGTATTTTTCTTTAAATAACAATTTGAGTATCAATTTAAAATTTTAAAATATTAAATGTGTAACGTGAATTGACCATAAAATTTAAAATGCGATCGTGAGTGAAAAATCCAATTAAAACATTCAGATATTTATTTAAAAATAAATTGTGAAATTTTACAGCTTTTTGGCTTATGGAATCATTTTCACAATGCGTTTTCAACAACTTAATTTCTTTTATGCTTCGCTTAAACTCAAGAATTAATCTGGAATCTGGAAGTAAAATTTTTATTAGTTCTCTGAACAGCTTTATCGTAAATGTTCCATTATATAAAGCTGTGAAATTAATTAGTACAAAATACATTAAATATAAATATTGAAATTATAAATGTAATAAATGGAAACGTCAAAATATTTTTAAATTTATGAATAGAGAAAAATAATTGTACTTTTCTAAAATTAAAATGTCAAAGCCAGATGTATTATTTAAATCATTTATTTGCTTATACTTTCACTTGATGAGCACGAAATTTCATAATTAAAAGGTACAAAAATGAAGTGTTTCAAATTAATTTTTTGTTTCATTATACTAACTCTTAAAATATGTACTGGCCAAATTATTATGGTTGCAGAATGATTTACACATAAATCTGACTAAAAGCTAGTTTATTGCATTAGATTTCATATTGGGTGATATGTACAGGGTCATATGTACAGGGGTCTCAGCGTCCGTAAAATTTTCGCACTTTTCTACATGTATTTTAAATTAAATATCTTCTATTCACATGTCATTAAGATCTACAATGAAATATTATCGTTCAAAAATTGTGGTCGAAAAGTGTGGAAATTTAAGGGACGCTGCGACCCCTATATGCATCATTTACTGTAAGCATGTTTATTGATGTGCATTCATAATTTTTAGCATTTAGTATGTCCACCTTTTGCGGCAACGATTACGTTTATAAGTCTTGGTATTCCTTCGTTATCAATCGTTCCCGTTTAATCACTATGACACAATACACCACAAATTTTTCAGCCAATCAGTTAAACTTTGTTGCTGCTGTTTAGTTGACTTGAAGACCAGAGTAAAAAAAAAATTAAACAACAAACAAGATTCAACTAGTTGAGCGATTAATTAGTATATGGCAGCACTGTGATAAAATGGGAGAAGTTACTGATTCAGAAGTACATCCATGCACTCAGAAAAAGGAATTGATTGATATTACAAACACATGTTTTGTTCAACAACATCATATTTATATGAATCACAGGCATAAAATACAGGGTGTCCCAAAAATAGCGAAGGCAGATTCCTCGTGGGGAGTACATAAAAATGCCGAGGAAACAGCTTGCGCAAAGTTTGTGCGCCATTTTTGAGCACCCTGTGTATTATTTGCACATTTTTCGTTTTCCCCCAAATGCTACAATTTTTTGTCCACCGCTATACATTTATATGTGTGTGTGTGTGTGTGGGTAAATTTTATCTCAAAAACGGCTCTAACGATTTTCGCAAAAATTTGGATTTTACCATTTTCGGGCACGAGAAGACCATTGGGCTAGGTCACATGTTCGAGAAAATTCGATTATTGGGTCATTTTGGGTCATAATGGGTCAAGATCAAGTTATTTATATCTAGAGAACGGCTGGATCGATTTTAAGGAAATTTTGTAACCAATCGTTTTTTGGCACGAGAAAACTATTGGGTTGGGTCACATGTTCGAAAAATTTCGATTATTGGGTCATTTTTGGGTCATTATGGGTCAAGCCATTTTTATCTAAAAAACGGCTCTAACGATTTCGACCAAATTTTACATTTTATCGTTTTGGATTACCAGTCATTGGGTTAGGTAACATGTTCGAGAAAATTCGGTTAGTGGGTCATTTTTGGGGTCATTGTGGGTCATGCTATTTTTATCTAGAGATTTTCTCACGCAATTTTGACTAAAAATTGCATTCTATGGTTTTCGGGCACGAGAAAAACATTGGGCTAGGTTACATGCTCGAGAAAAAATTTTAATGGGTCATATTGGGTCATTAAGAGTCTGGGTCAAGCTATTTATATTTAAAGAACCGCAGAATCAATTTCATCGATATTTTGCCTGTAATAGTTTTTTGACACGAGAAAGCTAATGGGCTCACACGATCGAGAGATTTCGATTATAAGAGTCATTTGTGGGTCATGATGGGTCATAATGGGTCATAGTCAAGCTATAACTAAAGAACAGGTGGATCGATTTTAACGAAATTTTGTATACAACATTTTTTTGGCACGAGAAAACTATTGGGCTAGGTCTCAGTTCGAGAAATTTCGATTACTGGGTCATTTTAGGTCATAAAAGGTCTGGGTCAAGCTATTTATATGTAAACTACGACAGTATCAAATTTAATGAAATTTTGTATGTAAGTTTTTTGACACGAGAAAATTAATGGGCTATCTCACATGTTTGAAAGATTTCGATTATAAAAGTTTATGGGTCATTATATTATGAGTCATGATGGGTCATAACGGGTCATGTCAAGCTATATCTAAAGAACACGTGGATCAATTTTAACGAAATTTTGTATACAACATTTTTTGGCACGAGAAAATCATTGGGCTAGGTCACATGATCGAGAAATTTCGATTAATGGGTCATAAAGGGTCATAAAGGGGCTGGGTCAAGTTATTTATATTTAATGAACGGCAGGATCGAGTTTAACGAAATTTTGAGTGTAACAATATTTATACACGAGAAAACTAATGGTCTAAGTCACATGTTCGAGAGATTTCGATTATAAGGGTCATTTGTGGGTCATGATGGGTCATGGTCAAGCTATATCTAAAGAATGGGTGAATCGATTTTAACGAAATTTTGTATACAGCATATTTTTGGCACGAGAAAATCATTGGGCTATGTCACATGTTCGAGAAATTTCGATCAATGGGTCACTTTTGGGTTATTCTAATTTTATCTAGACAATGTCTCGCGCAAATTTGACTGAATTTTATATTCTATCGTTTTCGGACATAAGAAAATCATTGGGTTAGGTCAGATGTTTCAGAAAACTCAATTAATGAGTCATTTTGGGTCATAATGGGTCAAGGTCAAACTATTTATACCTAAAAATTGGCTCAATCGATTTTATCTAAATTTTGTATTTAACGTTTTTCGGCACGCAAAAATTAATGAACTAAGTCACATTTTCGAGAGATTTCGATATAAGGGTCATTTGTGGGTCATGCTAATTTTATCTAGAAAATTGTTCTCACCATTTTCAGTATATTTTCTATTATATCGTTTTCGGGCAAAAGAAAACCATTGAGATAGGACACATGCACGTAAGAATTCAGTTAGTGGGTCGTTTTAGGTCTTAATGGGTTCGGGTCATTCTAATTATATATAACAAAGACTCAGTCAATTTTACCTAAATTTTGCAATGGAACGTCTTTTGTAACGAGAAGACTATTGAGCTGAGTTGCATATTAAACAAAATTATATTAGTGAGTCATATCGCTTCATTGCTGAATGCTGTCATGCTAATTTTACTTAAGAAATGGCTTAAACGATTTTGATTCATTTTATACTCTACTGTTTTTGATTACCTGAAGACCATTGAGCTAAGTCACATGTTTGATCATATGTGATTAGTGGATTATTTGGGTAAAAAAGGGTCAGGATCACGAGACTATGGCAAAAGCCAATAAGTTGGCGATATTTGACAAAATACTGACGAAATTTGGCCGAAAAATCGACTATTAAGGTTACGAAACCAAAACACATATTTGGCGCCAAATGAAAGAATGTGTCCAAATTTGGTTATATCTGGCAAAAAATATTGTCTTTCAGAATGTGAAGAAATTTCTTATACATTCTTAATAGTCTTCGAAATGCATAGTTAAACTAATCAGAGTCGAGCTATAAAAGTGATTTGGACTGAGGTCCTTTCTTTGTAAATTTTAAAATAAAGTAAAATTTATGAACATGTGCATACAAACATAGTTGATTCTTTTTATAAATAATACTATTATTAATAACATGTTTTACAGTAATAATACTATATCGAGTTGAACACAAAGTTAATTTTGACTGAGCTGAGCTCGGTCACCCCTGCTAGTTAAAAGTTATTTGGGTAGAAACCTAAAACATGACATGATTATTAGTCTTAATTTTTGTAACATAGAACAATATAAAATTAGAAAATAAAAAGTATAAAATCAATGAAAATATTCTAAATTTATCAATATTTTAAAACTGGGGAATCAATTTAAAAATACTTCTAGGTTTAATAAAGGCGAGGATCCCTACTTAAAAAAATGGTACACAAAATCATATGAGAATACGCAAAATTTCACTTTGATTTAAATGTAAAATATACAATATGAACTTTGAAAAGCTCACTATTCTATTTAATTCGCGATTAAAATATTTTAAATACATTACAAGTTAGAAATATACATTTTATTTAAAACCCCTTACTACGTTTGGGCTCTATTTACCAAGCCTATTATTAGAGAATATCTTAATAACTATATTGCAGTATATTTGGAAATACGTCACTTAAAATGAGAGAGCCAATAATTGTTATAGTTGAAAATCAATTAACAATAGTTATTCGAAACAGTTAATCTACACTTTTCTCTATTTAATTTTATTCAAAGGGACTACTATATCTAGTTTCAACTTGGATAATTATTGGAACTCTCATTTGAAAACTAAGTGAATTATTTGTTTTAAGAAACAGCTATTGCAAAAAATACTAAATTATTTTACAATTCTGCTGCTCAGAGTATTTAGAACAATTAATTTAACGAGAAACATCCCTACAGTAGTTGGGAAACACAAAATACAATTAAAAATTTACTTTCAGATATTTTCATTTATTGCGGAATCTTCTGTATGATTTATAGAATTTATACGTATCGACTAATATTCAAAACATTACCTAAATAAAAAAAAATCATGCAACAAATAATTTGTGCTTATAACAATTATTGTTGGAAAAAATAACCATAACGGAATTTTCTTATGCGCCCCTTATGAATGAACAATAAATGCTATGAACATTATATTTTTTGGCAAGCATCTTATAGTACACTTAAGTAATGTGTATATAAAATTCCGTATGCTTGAAATAGCGTAACATTGCATTAAGGTAAGCTACAAACATTTTCCCCCAAAACACATAATATAACGAAATACTTTTAAGTGCTCCTGTAAATTAATTATAAATACTGCACACTTCACTTTCAACATACATCATTTCATGGTAAATCCTCAGAAACATATATTACTCGCACGGCATAACAAGTATATATTTTTTACAGTTAGAGTATGAACAGCAAATTGCTAAATGGATGGCCAAACAAAATTCGTAAACACTTTCAGCTATGTTGGAAAGTGATATTTTTTTCTATAATCTGCAATTGTTAACTGTGATTGTACATTTACAAAAATTAAAGTTATTATTGTTAAATTATAGAAAAAAATGATTTAAAAAAATCATTGTGCATCTTATGCCATAAATTAAATATATGAGATTTGTAAAAATTCATGAATCATTAGTATTGTACTTTTAAAATATGATAAAATTCCTTATAAAAATTGTTCTCTCCATTGCATTCAGTTTGATAATATGATATGTAATTCACAAAAGTAGAATCAGAAGTTTAAAAAAAAAATATTTTTTTTATTGCAAAAAGAAAATTGCTTTGATCATTATGATCCTCTTGATATCGTATCTATTACCTTATGAGGTTTGAAAGAAAACTGAATCTATTTTAGATTACAAAATTCCACTAGAAGTTCAGTTTCTTCTTAAACTCACAGAGCTATAATATACATATAAGGTGGTCTGGTGTAATAACGCCAGGTGGGGTAATAACGCCAAGTGCTAATATTATGCATAATTATGAAATAATCTGGTAAATGACACCCATGTGCTCTGCGCAGAAGGGTTTTGAGTCATATAAATCGCAAAAAAACAGCTTCAAGTTAATTTGTTTCATTTTTAGGTCTTATTGTTTTTACAAGCAACTAAAATTAACGCTTGATCTAAAATTTGCGAGATACGTTTTATGATGTAAAGACTATTTTTTTTATCCGGAAATACTTTGTTAATTACATAAATTTGTAGTAAATTTCAAGGACTTTCAAAATGTTGTTGAAGACTTTGGATATCATCTCGAGATAATTTGTAATTTAAAATGTATAGCGCAATAACTATAACGGGGTAATGACGCCAATCCTTGGCCGGTTGTAGGGAATCCCGGTTGATTCCCTACAGTGGCTGAGCTACATCCTAAATACTGATTCAAATAAACACAGTTAAAACTGTGCAATGTTTCTAATTATTCTATTTAAGTGGTCTTTTTTAAGCAAAAATAGGCTCACGATCTGATATTCTTTTGCCTCATCCTCCCCTCCCCCCATACACACCACACCTTTATTTTTCTTACACTTTCACAAAAAATTGAACATTTTCAATAGCTTAGAATGCAATTTGTCAATTTCTAAGTTTGTAGAGTTTGTATTTTTAGAATTGGGCAATATACATGCAATTGTTCCATCTTATTTCATAGTTTTGTTTGCATGGCGTTATTACCCATATAGGTAAGTAATAACGCCATGCATTGGTCAAGAAGTCACGTCATTACATTTTATGAAAACATATCTGTTAAATTATTTTTTTATATAGATAGTCAATAAGTTGCTGTATCAAATCACATATCTGTTTGAAAAATGCAATCTAAAACTGAGCCGTGAAAATTGGTAGATTCTTAATGTGGCCTTATTACCTTATATATATTCCATTTTCTGTAAAAATTATAAGACCTTAAAATAAGACCCTTTTTTGTTTTTGATAAAAACTGTCCCAGAAGACATGATAAATGTGAACTTGACATTTTAACAAAAAATGGCAAATTTAATTATAAAGATTGTTTTATTCATTGAAGTTTTGCCGCTAGTGATATGCAATTATTGATTTATAATTTGATAGCATGCGTTGAAATAATCATGTCTGATAATTATAAATTTTGAATTTCATTGCAATAAATAAAGAGTATCTAATATTTTTTATACAGCTCAACCGAATGAGCAATGTTGAATATTCCCAAAAGAATAAAATTTTAAGGTCTAATAACGATTTTTTGACAGACAGCTAGTTTCTATTGAATATTAGGCGGTATTTTCAGCGATACTATAATTTTGAGACGAAAACGAGAAAAAAACTGAATTTTCGGTTGTTATCTATAAATGATTAATAAAATGTTTTCCGCACAGTAATACTCAAAGTAAAGTAAATGCAAACTATTTCATCTATTATAACTACACTAAACCTATAATTGGTAGAAACTGATCTTCCCTTTTGTACATATTTTTTGCTGACTTACATGAAGGATAGTTTTACCGAATACTTCTAACAATTATTGATATTTAATCATAATAATAATGAAGGCTTTTATTATTTTTATTAATACTTATTTCATGTATTTTTTATATTTAGAAATACAATTCTTTTATTACTGATTGTGCATTATTAGTTATTATTTTTCACCTTTTAAAGTCTATATCAATAACTATTTCATATTTTGTTTTCTCTAAGTGCATATTTAAAATGTAAACACTAATACCTTCTTCAATGTATTATAAGTTTAATTTTTAAATAGTTTTCAAGAAAAACAAACCGTCTTAAAACATTTCCCAGCTACTGAATAGTTGAGAATTGTTCCAAGATCAAGAAAATACAATAAAAAAACTTAATTGTGCAATCCGGTTCAACTTTTCACCAGACAAGGACGCGCTTCTCATGATTATAAACAATGAAGAATGGAACTGTTCACATGACTTAAGCCATGCAACATTAATGTATCTCTGTTACAGCGACAGAATCTGATTACTTCAGAGCTAACTTTCATTCTTTTTTAATTTATCATAATCGGCGGCTTACTTAATACAGAATTTCAGTAAGAAATTTAAACACTTCACAAATTATTCCTTGTGTTTTTCTTTCAGTTCAAATATTTACGAATAGCAGAGCACATACCGGATATTTTGATCAATATTTTTGAATTCGATTCTTTTCCATTTTATGCTGAAAAGATTTATTTTTCGTTTATCTTTAAAACATCATGCTTCAGGAATCTTTTGTTTTTTAAAGATAAATTCCATAAATATCATTTAAAAACAATATAAAGATTTTTTTCAATTTCTTTGCAAACAAAGGGTATATTTATTATAATTTAAAACTTGACTGTGTACATCCATAATTGCAAAATTATTCGGCTTACAATAAAAGTAAATAATTGTTAAAATTTCTTTTCAGTTTTCTTTTATGAATATATTATTATACACATAAAAAATAGCGTGGATAATATTATATAGCATGATAAAAACGGATTTCAAATGACATTGTTTAAAGAATATAATATTGATTAGCAACAGCTGACACTTGTTCATATGTGATTTTTCTTTTCTATAGTTGTAATTCTTGATATTACAAGAAATACACTGATGTCGTGATGTATTTATTCACAAAGAAAGACTTTGTAAGCTGTAAACTTCGTTTAGTAATTTTATCTGCAACACAGATATAAGGTACTTTAATTACAAGAACTCTGGTTTAAAACAGTGACGTTGTAGTTAACGAAAAGTTTTGTAGATCAGCGCTCAAGCCTATTTTTTTTTTTTTTTTTTTTTTTTTTTTTTATTAATACTATTTTATTTAGATACATTCATTAACATCCGAAATATCATTTATTTTACACGATAAATTTGAGATAATTTGACAAAATCGCAATAATTTTTTTTCATATTATTATTAAATAGTTTAGCTTTAAATTATTAAAATTATTCATAGAAAATTGAAAAGATTATGCAACACATTTTTTATGTTCTTCGTTAACAAAAAATGTAAGTTTGTCAAAAAATATAATTTCACAAATTAAAAAAAAATAGTTGTTATCATAGATCTTTTGTTAATTAATAAACTCATATAGTCAATGAATAATTCTCTAGTGAATTTGTAAGTAACATAACATTTGTTTATTTCAAAGTATTTAGAAATACATGTATCTTCAATATAATACAATTGATATAAAAATACATGTGGGCCTTACAAGTTTTAACTTGTAAATCTTATATTACTAAGAATCTTAGAAATTCTAGTCTTTTAGCCATTTATGAATACTCAAAATGTATCGCAACTAAACAAATATAATCAATAAAGTAAATGCATAGATTTTGAAGAAAGGAAAAACCTAATTATTGAGTTTGTTTCTCAAAATAAAGCAAAATATATGTTTCATTTATAAATATAGAAAATCATATTACGAATTTCAGTTATGAATAATTATAAAAATACTTGAGAGACAAACTGCGTACACAGTTTTAAATAAATGACAGAATATATTTCAGAAAACAAAAGTATTTTTATATTTTAATGAAACATACATTAGCCTAAAACGCGCGTTATACGCTCCAAAAATAGATTTTCTGGCATACGTGACCGTGACCATGAGTTTTACTAAAGTTCTATTCAAAGTTTAGTTCGAAGTTTAGTTCGAAGTTGGCTCTGAACAGTGAGTCAGTTTTGTTGTTTTGGTTCTGTGCTTACACCATAAAACGGGTGGCAGCTTTGCTGTCTCTCATTTTATGGAGAGATTTTTTTCATCTAAGGTACCCTGGTTTAATAACACCACGTTAAGGTTCTTCCAATTTTCACCGCTCAGTTTTAGATTGTATTTTTCAAACAAATACATGATTTGATACAGCAACTCAGTGACTATGTGTATAAAAAAATAATTTAACACATATGTATTCATAAAATGTAATGGCGTGATTTTTTGACCAATGCTATTGGGCGTTATTACCCACCTATATGGGTAAGAACGCCATGCAAACAAAACTATGAAATAAGATGGAATAATTGCATGTAGATTGCCGAATTCTAAAAATACAAACTCTACAAACTTAGAAATTGACAAATTGCATTCTAAGCTATTGAAAATTTTCATTTTTTTTTTGTGAAAGTGTAAGAAAAATAAAGGTGTTTTGTGTGTGTGTGTGGGGGGGGGGGGGTGAGGCAAAAGAATATCAGACCGTGACCCTCTTTTTGCTTAAAAAAGACCGTTTAAATAGAATTATTAGAAACATTGCACAGTTTTAACTGTGTTTATTTGAATCAGTATTTAGGATGTAGCTCAGCCACTGTAGCGAATCAACCGGGGTATTAATGCCAAGGATTGGCGTTATTACCCCGTTACAGTTATTGCGCTGTGCATTTAAAATTACAAATTATCTCGAGAAGATATCCAAAATCTTCAACAACATTTTGAAAGTCCATGAAATGTACTACAAATTTTTGTAATTAACAAAGTATTTCCGGATAAAAAAAAAAATAGTCTTCACATCACAAAACGTATCTCTCCAATTTTAGATCAAGCGTTAATTTTAGTTGCTTGTAAAAACAATAAGACCTAAAAATGAAACAAATTAACTTGAAGCTTTTTTTTGCGATTTATATGACTCAAAATCCTTCTGCGCAGAGCACATGGGTGTCATTTACTAGATTATTTCATAATTATGCATGATATTAGCACTGTGCGTTATTACCCCTCCTGGCGTTTTTACACCAGATCACCTTATACACTATATTGCCATTGATTATGGGACACTTGCGATTTTAGACATTTTACTAAATATCTAGAAAAATACATGAGGAATCATCTCGAAATTCTTAGTGTATAAATATAATAGTATAAGTCATACATCTCCGTGAAGATTTTTTCCCGAAACTCCAAAGGGGGCCGTCAACAAATTAAAAATAATGAATATCTTTTGAATAACCCTGTCAAAACTAATGTAGCAAAAGAGCTCAAACTCTAGATTGTAATTGAATGCCTTATTGTAATAAGCCTTGTTCATTTTTATGCAAATAGCATGCATACTCGCAAAGTAATTAAGGTTTTTATAAAAATGATCCCAAATTTTTCCAAGTTTTTTCCTTATAATTTTCAGAGTTATTAATATAAAATATTATTTTTTTCAGAAAATATGACAAACAACATTGCACACAGTATCCTGTGATCAGAATTAAAAAATAATGAAAATTGTATAAAAAAGGAGTTGGTTTACTAAATAATTTTTTACTGCGCATGCGTCAACGATATCAAAATTTCATTTGCATATTATGTTAGCTAAATGTGTAGAGCAACTTTTGTGAAAGTCACAAAATCATAACTTGAAAATTCTGACAATAATCGTCAATTGAATAAGTCGAAAATCCGTTATTCTCAAAATGAATCAAAAACAAGATGGGTTGTATCCATATATTCATTGATTAGTGTCAATACAGAATACACAATATGGGATGTACATGCATTTGGATAAAATCCCTCATTTTTTTGCTTCATTTTGGAAACAACGGATTTTGTCCTTTTTCTATAGACGATTACTTTCAGAATTTTCAAGCTATGATTTTGAGACTTTTACAAAAGTTGCTCTATACATTTAGCTAACATAATATGCAAATGAAATTTTCATATCTTTGACGCATGCGCAGTAAAAAATGATATAGTAAACCTACTCATTTTTCATACAATTTTTATTATTTTTTAATTCTGATTACAGGGTACTGTGTGAAATGTCGTTTGTCATATTTTTTGAAAAAAATATTATTTTATATTAAGAACTCTGAAAATTATAATGAAAAAACTTGGAAAAATTTGGGACCATTTTTATAAAAACCTTAATTACTCTGCGAGTGTGCATACTATTTGCATAAAAATGAACACAGTGTATTGCAATAAGGCATTCAATCATAATCTAGAGTTTGAGCGCTTTTGCTACATTAGTTTTGACAGGGTTATTCAAAAGATATTCATTCTTTTTTAATTTGTTGACGGTCCCCTATGGCATTTCGGTAAAAAATCTTCACGGAGATGTATGACGTATACTATTATATTTATACACTAAGAATTTCGAGATGATTCCTCATGTATTTTTCTAGATATTTAGTAAAATGTCTAAAATCGCAAGTGTCCCATAATCAATGGCAATATAGTGTATAATTGTGTAATGTAAACATATATTGCTGGTGCAACATTACAATGTTACACCGGTTATATCGGTTAAAATACTCCTTAAAATTGGAGGAAGCAAGGTTACTTCATAAAATTGGAGGCAGCAAAGCTGCCACCCATTTTATGGTGTAACGTTACTCAAATGTTTTACAGTGTAATGTGCCATCTTTTAAGAAATTAAAAATATTTAAAGAAAATCGTCGCCCCAAGAAATTTATATTAAGATAAGTGACGCTTCTTCTTTTTGTAAATAAGTTGATCAAACTAGAGGTCTGCGCGGGCCCGGGCCTGGCCCGTGGCCCGTACCTGGCCCGGCCCGCGGGTCAGGCCGGGCCGGCGGAATCGTTTCAAATATTCTAACGGGCCGGGCCGGCAGAATCAGAATAGTTCTCTCAACGGGCCGGGCCGGCAAAAAAATTGAACGGGCCATACGGGCCGGGCCGGGCCGAAAAAAAAATTTCGCGCCTGCCGGCCCGTTCTGAAGATTTAAGCAGGAATGATAAAATATGATCTATTTTCAACACAAATGGTTTTAACGCGAATAAATATAAATGTGCGTCACGAGCCAAACTAGTTTGACAGCATTAATATAAAAATGTAACTTGTACAGTGTGAGATCGGCATCGGACAGTTAAATTGCGTGTAACCCGTTTTAATATTTTTTTAGCTGACTCATACCGGGCCGAGATCAAACTTGCATTATTTTTCTACATATAGACTTGCCGGACCAGAACAAGTCTTAATTGTTCTCAAGATCTGTAGGGCAGACAACATGATTTGTAAAATTATTAACAGCGATAAAGAACTTATGTTAGATTAAACTTTGGATATATACTTCTTGATGGTTTTTAAATTAATTTCTCAATAACACGAAAGTTTGACACATTTTCAGATTAATTTTTAATTGTAAAAATATAAAAGTGATAAGCCTGACTATTGAAGGCATTTGGAATCGAATAGCATTTTTCATTTTTGATGAATAAAATACTTGCATAAATTTGTTCAGATACAATAGTTTCTCAAATGGTTGCAGGCTTTTCTCCCTTCCCATGCTATCGCTTCCGGAAATTCTATTGAAAATACTAACTATAACAATAATTTATTTCCTTTCAGTATTCTTAAATTGCTTGTATCAAAAAACGGATAATGCCACTTGATTATATAGTTTCTGAATAAAGATACCTGCTGTGCGTTTCTGAGAAAAAAATGAATTTAGAAATGAATCAGAAAGGCGCATATTTGAGTTAACGAATGAATTTGGATTTAAAATCTTTAATAAAAGATATAGAAATATTTTTATAAATCTTCTTTCATTAAACAGCTTCAAAAGTTACGATGTTTTTAACTTCCTTTCTTTTTTCTTTTATTCTAAGCCATATTAATTTTTTGATGAATCTTTATTTGATTGTTGAAAGCCTAAGAATCTTAGTAATCACTAATGTTGCTAATGTGTATTTCCTGTAAAATATACTGTAAAATCATTCCATAGTTATGTATGCAGTATTCTTTAAAGAAATCTTAATTATATGAAAAAAATCTGAATTTTTTAGAAATCGTAGAAATTGTAACGGGCTAAAACGGGCCAGGCCAGGCCGGGCCGGGCCTGTTTTCACTGATTTCTGTATGGGCCGGGCCAGGCCTAAAATATAAAAATTTAAACGGGCCGGGCCCGGGCCGAATTTTTGAGTTTTACAACGGGCCGGGTCGGGCCGAAAATTTTTTCCTACGGGCCGGGCTTGGAAATTCCGGCCCGTGCAGACCTCTACAGTGATACTCGTGTTATGAGCCAGAAAGAACTTCCCAAGCTCTTTGAACATAGCGTTCAGCGTCAAAGTAATAGTCATCAAAATAATATTCATCAGTTTTTTTGGAAAGTAGCAAGGAAGTTAGAATACAGGATGATTGCCGAAAAACATATGCGAATGAGAGAATGATAGCAGCATATGTTCTTTGGGTTGAAGAAGATTCCTCACAGACTATAGTTTGTCCCTCAAATCGAGCACTAATTTCAAGTTTCAAGGTAATGGCTTCGTATGTGAAAAAGATAATCCCGGTGACTTCAATGAAAAACAATAAAAAAAACCCTAAGCGAAAAAAATTGATTCACAAAGTAATGAAGTTAGAAGCGAAAATTATATTTTTGAAAGCTGCAGAAAAACGTGGGGATGAATGGTCTTAGAAAGTAATTGAAAGTATTCAGCACAAACCTGATTAGCAGATGCGAACCTAACTTGCAGATGCATGGTATCATAGTTTTTGTTGTGTAAAACTAGATCAATCTGTAACAAGTGGAGAGAAAAAAGAGCGGCGACTCGCACCATTCGTTGACGGAGCCAATGGCATAAGCAAGAGCTTCTTGATTTCATTGCTTAAAACAAATTAAAAATTTCAAAATAAGAATTACAAAATAACAGAATTCAAGTTGAGCAGGCAAAAGAAGAAGTTGGTGTCATGATAGTTATCTCAGAGATTTCAAGAGCCGAATCTTTTGAAAGCGTCGTAATTGTCGGAGAAGATATTGACCTTCTTGTGATCATGACGAGCTTAAGCTATCAGCACCAAAATCTATTTTTTCAAAAGCCAGGAAGAGGTAACATCGAAACCAAATGGTTTTCAACCATGTCGTTCAAATACAATTACAATACTCATGCAATCAGCGGATGCGATACAACATCCGCTCTTTTGGGGCAAAGAAAGTCAAAATTTTGTAACACTAAAAAAACAAGATCAGCTTGGAGAAATAGCCTGCGTATTCAATAAATTAGGTTCTACCCGTCAAGAAATCATCAAGGTTGGAGAAAAATTCCATGCTGCACTATATAGTGGTTGCATAAATACTACACAGAGATTGATCACTTTAAGTTTTCATCTATTTGCTAAATCTGCCACAAAAAGCAATATTCATCTTGCAAGACTACCACCAACACAAGAGGCTGTGCAGCATCATTTTTTCCGATGTTATCATCAGGTACAAGCTAGACTAGGAAACAAATTTTTTCCTGAAGAATAGGGGTGGGCTCACAGGTCGGAAGATCTCTTTCAGCCAGTTCAAATGTGCCAAGACCCGGCACCTGAATCTTTGCTCCATGCTGTGCCATGTAGCTGCAATAAAAGGTGCAGCAAAACATGTTTTTTGATAAATTAAGACTAAAATGCTCGACAATTTGTAAAACATTTAATGCGATCAACTACGAAAATGTTAACGACATTATTTATCCAGAAGGAGGGGATGTAAAAATGTCATCGTAAGTATTTTTTACTTACAATCAGTTAAATACCTAATATTAATGTTTTCCACTAAAGCTCTAAATACAAAAAAAAAGTTACAATGTTCTTAATTTTTTACAATGTCATCGTTGTAATTCATCCCGATTTTTATCATGCAAATACCTATAATTTAAATAAGTTACATTAAAGAGGATAAAATATTGAAAAATTGTGTCAAATTTTCGTTTTTGCAATTTTCCTATAAATTTAGAAAAAAAATAGTCACTTTCAGAAAGCTGTAGCGCGCTTAATAATGGCTTTAGAAAAACAGCTTTATTATGAAATTTGTAGAGAATTTAATGTTCTTTCTTTTTGTAATTCAGTATAGTACGCAAAAATTTTATAATTTTTGAGTTATTGGCAAAAAACTGAAAAGTGGTTTTTTGGCTCCACAAAATTTAGCCTCGAGATATTTTGTTGGGAAACCATTAATTCTTGTTGCTAGCATCCCCATAAACAGTTTAAACACATAAAATCTTCTAGCAGAATTTTTGCATCTATTTATGACAATTTGACTGGCCTATAACCCCCAATCCACGCGTCATAAATCATCATCTCTGATTGGCACACGAGGCGTGGCCTCCGGTAGGAACTCGATCTTGTCTCGCAAACAGACGAGCCCGCTAACATCCGCGCATTAACACAGATCAGCTGATGTTAAATAAAAAATAAAATTAAAATCCCGAGAATATTCTAAAAAGGAAAAAGGTTACGAAATAACTTCCCGCACTTTTTGAGAAACAAGCAATAAATTATTAATAAGTAAAATAAAATAAGAAAAAGAATTTTAGCTGTTAAAAGATTAATACATTACGAAACTAAGATTAAAAATATGTTCCACAAATTTAGAATTAAAAGCTTAGAGAGAACAAAATGGCGCAATTTTTTTAAATTTTATTACATATGTATATATATATATATATATATATATGATTTTTGTCATGGTGTAACTATCGTATTTATGAACCGATTTGAATGAAACTTCGTATATACTTCGTGCGATTTGGCAACCATATAAATCGCATAAAATAAAACCAGCTTGAATAAAAGATGACTAATTTATAAAAATTCCCATTAATATTCAGTATTGACAAAAACTAGTTTTCAATCTTATATAATCGGGTTCCACTAATTTGAGCTTCGTATGTTTGAATAATATAACTTAATTTAAAATAAATAAATAAATAAATTAGGTATATGAAAGCTACCTCTTCCTCCTGGCATTGCCGGAAGGACTTTTTTGATTTATAATGCGAATGGATATTTGCAACAATGACTTTTTTAAGAAATGAAAATATGTTCACCCCTTTTAATACGGCATTAAACCATTGACAATAATAATAAAAGTTTTCAATGATTTTTTTCTAGTAAAAATTTTCTTGCTCGAAATAATAATTAAGTAAACAGTGTGAATTACTAGCCCTTCAATGACAAACTCCCTCTCTATGAGGAAGGATCATTCCATTTTTTAGCAGGTGGGGAAAGGTAGGAGGGAGTGATGGGTACAGAAAGGTAGAGCAGTTAATTGAAATAGTGGCTTCATCTATCAACTTGAAATTAAAATACATTAGTGGAACACTGAAGATATCATTTTTGTTTTATGTTTAATTAATTATTTGGTTATTAAAATAAAATAATTTTTTTAATTGAAATCGGATTTTTAAAATTGAAATCTCAATAATTTTATCTAGTTTAAGTGCAGTGCTCCTTCTGCTTATTAAAATTAAAAAAATTAAATTAGAGCAAAATTGCTTTTTTTTTTTTGCGAAAAATAAAAATAACGTATCGTAAAGATAACGTAACGCAAATTATTATTAATTTTTTTCTTATTCGTTTTCATAATTCTTTATCTTTAAACAATCTTAAAATTGGCGAAAAATAAAAGTAAGTTATAACCATATTACTATACTATATTACATACTATACTATATACTATACCATATACTATATATAGCCATATTACTACTATAGCCATATTAAGCCATATTACTGAAATTTTATTGTATTAGATTTCATAATTCTTTATATCTTAAAATTGTGTCATTTGTGCCTCCCCTCCCCTCTCAAAAAAAGTAGATAAATTAATAATCGTCCAACTTTATTTACAAGCTTTTAAATTGTTTTGATTTTTTTTTTTTTTTTTTTTTTTTTTTTTTTTGTAAGCAGATACATCCTAAGTAATAATCATAAAATACTAATTTATAAAAAAAAATCAAAAGAAAAATTAAACCAAATGTGACGAGTCCTGGTCAATATTATCCACCGGCGTCAATACATTATCCGTATTCATGCAATCTTTAGCCAAAGTCCGTTCCAAATCGTCAACATCTTTTTCTCAGGTCAATATTTTATTCCTATAATCGTTAGCCAAATTCTGTTCCGAGTCGTCATCAAAATTAGTCGAAGTTGGCCTTGAAAAAGGCCTTTTGGTTGTAAAATCATTAGACATAGCGCAGGCTTAATCAAATTATCAAATGGAGCCAAATCGAAACAAATCGTACTACATTCATTCTCTTCGTACCGCGTGCAGCGGCCGCTACACTCTCTCCTACCTTTCCCTACCTGCTAAAAAATGGAATGATCCTTCCTCATAGAGAGGGAGTTTGTCATTGAAGGGCTAGTGTGTGAATTAAATAAACAATTATTTTTGTAACAAAGACAAGAGAAATCTAATTGTTAACTGAATTGGCACATACATTGTTAAAACTGTTTTGTTTTTTCAGTTTTTATTATTAAATAACATTGTTGTACTTTATTGTTGTAACAATGAGAGAAGCTTTTTCAATTAATTTTGTTCTGGTAAAAATCTTCTTGTTTGAAGTTTGCTAAGAGCTAACGATAAAGTAATTTTTGCTTTAAAACGTTTATTAATTTATAAAGTTGTTATTTTTTGATACATGACATTGAGAAAAATGAGTTTTAGAGGTTTCTTACAGAAACTTACGTAAGTACAGCTTTTTTGAGACATTTTCGTTAGGTTTGAAATTGGATATGCATTTCTTATTTTTTCTGCATTAAAAATATAGCTTATTACTTTAAGATAATAAATTATAATTTTCAATACGAAATGCGTTGTGCTTCTCTTTGATTAAAGAATGTATGTAAGTAGTGTCAATATTTTGATATATAAGTAACAGTGATAAGTAATATTGAATTGAAAAAGAAGATGTGGATTGTTATGAAATTCCGTTGTTGACAATAAACACGTGTGCATGCTTAAGAGGATCTGTTTTTATCTATTTATATTAAATATTAAGATTTTATAGTTTTGACTGACTTTATTTTGTAAAAAATCTAAATATTGCTTTTTAACCCTTTCGGGTCTGGTGTACTATTAATGGTACATGTCTTTTAATTGAGCATTATTTTATTTTAAGAAATACTTTTGCTGCTATTTGCATGTATTAACGTTGGTATATTTCTATGTATTTACTATATAACTTAATTTATGTTTAGGAATTTCTTAATAATTATTATTATTTCTTAATTTTCTTTGCGCTGTTTGCGATTCTTTTATTTTAAACATATATTTCACTGCTTAAATTTGAAATAAAAGTTACTTTCCTGAAAGAATCCCGTGTAATAAAGGGCAAAAAATATTAGAAAGTTCTAATGGGAATTTAATTTTATTGTAATACAATATTTTTTAAACATCTTTAAAAACTCTTCCTTAGTCTATTCTTATAAGAATACTAATTGAATAATACTCAAAACAACAACATTTGTTGTCTTTAAAGCAATTAAATATTTGTTAAACACTAATTAATCTATTTGGATAGCTAGTGTTAATGTTATTAATGTAAATGTATTTTTTTCTAAAAATTGAAAAAAAAAATTCAGACCCGAAAAGGTTAAAATAGTTATTGATATAGTTTTGATTTAAAATTTGATCATTTTAAAAGTTCCTTTTTCAATTAATTGAAACAGTGGAAAATTGTGGGAAAGAAATGTAATATGCAGAAACCTAAAGTTCTATAGATGTTAGGCTCCATGATAGAGAAAAAAAAAATCTTAATTTTAATAACACACAAATGTTGCAAAATATTAGGACACAGATGTCTCAGACGCATCGGGGGCTTTTTTGTCATCAAGGTGATGATTTTATGCCTTGGATACCTTGGGATATTGTGGAGATTTTATACTGTATGGCTTACGTGTTTTACATTAACTCTTTATCTATCGACGGTACTTTTAAGTACCATTAAAATAACTTATCATAAAATTATTTTAATGCGTCAGTTAGTTGTAATACTTTTAGAATGAGTTACAGATACATTACTTTATCTTGTTACAAACACATTATTGGTTACACAAAACAAAAAAAATTTTAAAACGATGATTTGTTTTGCCTTTGTATCTTTTCAGCTTTCTTGGGGCTGAGGGAGGGGGATGATGATTTTTCAATGCGGAAATATTTCTATATTTATATTGTAAGATTATCATATTTGTACATTTTATAATTCTCCAAAATACTAAGAAAATTATTAAAAATAAAAGATTTGAGTGGGGTTATAAAATTGCACAAGATCCCCGTAAATTCAAATTTAATTAATCCTTCTAAATCTTTCAATCCTTCTAAAATCCTTCAAAGATTTATTAAATGATTATGTAAATATTTTAATTTAGTTTAAACAATTTGCGTAAAATGCGTTAGAATGTAAAATTTTCATGAATTCATAATGCGATAGATAAAGGGTTTAGTAAAACATTCTGTGTTTTATAATAAATTATTTTACGTTTGTTTGTATTAAAAATTGTGTGGTTTTCTTTTTATACAGTTGTGAGTACTATTCCAGTATACAGGCCTTGGCAAAATAGTAAAAATGGTCTTGGCGAAATAAGAATTTTGGTAATATATTTTCTGACAACCTGTTCACTGCTTCATATACACAATTAATTTTTACAATATTTATACAATTTATTTAATGTAAAGGAGACGTTTACTTAACTTTATAAACAAACAAAAACAAATTATGTATGAAAACACTAATAATATATTCATACATAAAATGTGTCTAAATGTTAAAATTTTCATTTATAAACAAGCATAGAAGCTTAAAAGAATGCTTTCATTGCTCTTTATATCGTTTGGCAACAAATCTCACTTTCTGAAATCCGAATTCCTCCAAACTTTAAAAAAAGCACCAAGGCCCTTGTAGTGAAAAAAATTCAAAATTGTTATTTTATATATTAAAAAAAACAGTTTCATAATAAATTGAACTAGCATCTATTTTTGCAAAGTTTTCTCGTAAAATTACTTTAAAAAAAATCATGCCAACTTTGATGCGTCTGCGACATCTATGTCAAGGAATGTACATTTTTACTGGTAGTATATTAAAAAGCAGAATATTTTTAATAAAAATTCAAATTTTCATGTTTCCCTATATAAAAGTTGTGAAAATATATTAATTCAAACTTTAAATATATATTTTTTTCTTCGCATTTTAAAAGAACAAGACTGCAATTTAAGTGAATATGCTGATAGTTAATGAATCTGCTAATATGAGAAAAAAACCAAAAAGAAATTAAGTTTTATTTTTTTTAAATATATTTTTTGAAGGGTGATTGGCGTGAACTACCAACTGTAGAGGAAAAGAATGTTTGCAAATTATTACGTGTAATACCCTACAATATAGATTGATGTTAAAAAACCATTTTATGCATTTCAAAGACTTTAGACAATAAAGAACAAAATCTAGCTGCTGAAAATTAAAACAAAATACGAGTACATTGTGTATTGAAACAAAAATATGTTGCAATACTAAAATTTTGGGTAATTTGCATGTCTTTTAATATGATATATAAATACTACATTTGTTTTCAAATAGTGAATTTAAATATACTATTAATTAATCTATAAATAAAGTAAAATAAAATTTAATATAAACAGGAAATGGATATGGGATATTCAATTGAAAATTACAACTACATATCTTGGATTTTAAGACAACATTTGTATAAATATTTTGACCGCTTTTGAGTACATATAATTCGCAAAAATTTACGTAAGTATGATATTTTTTTAAAAATATCCTTGTAAAAAAAGTTATTGGTATCAAACGATTGAAAGTAAATTCTACTTTTAAGTAATGTATATCAAATCAAATCAAACCCAAACTTTTCTGTTGTTGTTGCAATACCCAAGTTATACAGGGTGTCTCAGAAATAATGGAACAAACTTTAAGGAGAAGTAGAGGTCATCCCAAGGATTCAGATTTACATAGCAACCCATGGTCGAAAACATTATACTGACGCAGTAGTGACGACACAAAACACATGAAAGAAAGGACACGAACAGGGAAAGAAAACATGTTTATTATTCTTAGTGCTGCAAAAATACCGAGATAACAATGGAAAGTTCTGAAGAACTAGTTGTACGCATCTTTGCAGCTGCTTGGTGAAGTTCAGGACATTCCTGGTATTTTCTAGAGAACATTAGATCTTCCATGTACCAGAGACGCACCTACATGTAAGGCCCTGGGTTGTAATTTCGAAAACCTACTTTGATGACGATCATTGTTTCTTTCATGTTCTTTTTTATTACTTTTCTGCTGTACTAAGAATAATAAAGATATTTTCTCTTCTTATTCGTGTCCTGTCCTTCTTGCGTTTTGTGTCATTACCACCGCGTCAAGAAAGCGTTTCCGACCATGGGTCGCTAAACAATTATGGATCCTTGTGATGTTCCCTATCCTATCTCTCCTTAAAGTTTGTCCCAACATTTCTGGGACACCTTGTATACAATAAACAGAGTTGCCAAGTCTCCGGCTTTTTGCACATAACTATTATTTTACAGAAAATAATGTTTTTTTTTTTTTTTTTTTTTTTTTTTTTTTTAATCACCCAAATTTTCCAATTAAATAAAAGAAAATTGTCTGTATTAAAATACTGATATCCAAAAAGCTAAAGACTTGACAACCCTGCATTCATAAATTCTGCATCTATCAATTAGCCGAAAAGCAAATTTTCATGAAATTCGTACGATTGGTTTCAGACAGTTTAATTATTTTAACCCGGCAGGACGGGCGCCGGAGGTTTTGACACCCCAAAACCGCACAGTATATTAATAGTTTTTACTCTTTCACCAATAAATATAAAAAACAACATTATCCTTATTTAGTCGGAAATAATAGCTTCAAATTCTGCGATAAAATGAGTTGAGAAATATTTTTAAAAATGTAGTGATGACAATTGTAAAAATCATATGGACTCTGGGTTCATCAAGCCCAGTGCTCTTCCTCCCGGGTTAAACGGAATAAATTTTAGGAGTTGTATCCAAATTAAATTAATGCACTCGATTGCTGAAATTCTCAGAATGTCTGTGTGATTTTTGTTAATGTACTGTTTCTTGCCAAAATGACCATGTCACTCGCTTAGTACGTTTCGACTACTGCCAGCCCAAATGTTTTAATGGTATTAGTGAAATGTATTTTTTTCTTAATTATGCTTTTCTGCGCATGATTGGCCTCCCCTTAAGCCATAATTTTGATGTTTTTTACTTATAATTCGATAACTACTGGACAAAAGATTTTGAAATTGAAAATTCCAATACAACACGAAATAATAAATATAAATCTATAAAAAATTCTAGGTTGCAATTAAAAAAAATTTCGGATATTAATTTCATAATTCATACTGTAAAGTTTTTAAAATTAATTACAAACTTAGTGTGATTATGTTTGGTATGTCAGCATTACAACTGCACAAAAAATTATCACATTAAAATTATAATTTCAGAAGGTAATAAAAATATGAAAATGAAATTAAACATTAGAAGCTCAAAATTTTGAATGTTAATAATTCAAAAACTTATCATCCGAATTAATCAAATTTCGTTTCTTGGCATAATTTGAAACAAAAAATTATAATACATTGCCAAAATTGAGTGTTGCAGTTGAATTTTTTTTTTTTTTTTTTTTTTTTTTTTTTTTTTTTTTTTTTTTTTGACTGGTTTCGATTAAAAAATTCGACTATGAAACTTCGATTTTTCTGTAACATTTGTCTTATTTTTCTGAATTAACATCATGATATTATTGGCTAATGACGTAACAATACGAAGTCATTGTTGATCGAGAATATATGTTTTTGTTTAATAATAAAAATTTATATTTTAAATAAGGATAAACCATTAACCATATAATAAATCATTGTTATGACTATCTGTTTCTTTTCATTATTAAGTAACAATGTTTTACACATTGTTGCAATTTTTAAAAAAATGTACATTTTAATGCAGTAATGAACCATTGTTAAGAATGTTTCATATTTTTTATTATTTAATATCATTGTTGCATATATTGTTGCTGTAACAACACTTTCAATTAAGTTTTGTTCTAGTAAAAATCTTCTTGCTTGAAGCTTACTAAGGGCTAACCACAAAGTAATTTTTGCTTTAAAGCGTTTATTATTTTATAAGATTGTTATTTTTTGCTAATTGGAAAAATGAGTTTTAAAGGTTTCTTAAAGAATCTTATGTAAGTATAGTTTTTTTTTAAAGAAAATTCTTTGTTTTGAATTTCAATATACAGTGATACCTCTTCAGTGATACAAATCTATAGTTTTTTCTAAATGTAATGCTTATTCTTCAAACATGAATCTGCATTTTGGATTCACAAAAAAATATATATATTACCCAGAATTAAAGAAGAAAAAATAATTTTATTTAATATTTATTTAATGAAGAAATTGGGAGTATTTTTTTTAAATTTCTTTGATCCAAAAAAGACATCAGTAACTTTTTGCATAATCTATTAAATAACATGCATATACATTACTATATATGTACTTATATATAAACCATTAGTTGTAAATCAAAATATAAATTATGAATTTAATACAAATCTACCACATTGAAACGTGGAAAAAAATAATTAAAATGAATATAATTGAAATTTGTAGAACCAAAATAGAATCTTGAGACCCACAAACACTTTGGAACTACAAACAAAGTGTGTAGTTTCATCTTCACATTAGCCATGAAAAAGCAAAGTAATACGAATTTGGGGCTACCAACATACATAAAACCAAATAAAATCGAGAAAAACATCAATACTAAATCATAATAACATTATTAAAATGGATAAAAAAGGAAAAAACATACCAGACACTATAGTTACCCCTAAAATGATGTAGCAAAAAATCATTTAATTTTAAAATACTAACCTAAATTTAGTATCTTAATATAAGATAAAAAAAGAAAATAATAATAATTAGTATATGCATTTTATATACTTAGAAATAATATATTAGATATTTCCAAATTGTTTAAAGTTAGATTCCAGCTAATTATTAACATTAATTATTAAATTGTATTAATCCATTTAATTAATGTAGCTATACAATTATTCATACATATGTGTTAATTCATGCATAAGTTGAATATCCTGTATAAAATATATTGCAATTTAGAAGATGCCTCTCCTCTCTCAGTTTTATACATATATATAATTCAGAGGAAATAGTATGTGTGAGTATAAGTGAAAAAATAACTGAACAAAATTGTAAACAATGAAGAATGAAATTCAAAAATATAAAAAAAAACTATGAAAGGGACATGGAATCTTCAAAGGAATTTAAAATTCCCAATTGCTCGAAAAATGCTTATACAGGGTCTAAAAATACAATATAAATCTCATTTATAACAAATCAAAAACACTCATGTATACATATTTAATATATTTATTTATTTTTCAGATTTCGTTCTCGTGACGATTTTGACGATGAAAAGTATATTAGGAAAACAGAAAAAGAAATGAAAATTTTGAGAAGAGAGTTAGCAGTCCACACGTAAGCATCTGTAGACATTTTTATAGTTTTAATTTTCCGATATTCTATATTTTAATAGAACTTTTATGTGTCTTGAATTATGTTATCCTTAAAGTGTGCATGCAGCAAAGAAGGCTTTTAAATTTATTTATGTTGAAAAAAAAATCCAAATTTTAGAAGAGGGTTTTTTTCTCTCCAATATAAGGATCTAAATGATGATTTTTTAAATACTGAATGATTAATAATCCATTCATAAAACAGAAGAATTTGTGAAACATTGTTCTGATAAATTTAAAGGCTTTTTTATTTTTTTTTTCTCATTAAAAAAAAAATCTCCATTTATAGAAAAAATTACTGTCCGCTATTCGGAATGCCCGTTATTCAGAGGTTAAGCATACAAAACATTAGGTTTTGGGAGTGGGGATTGGAAAAATGACCATTATATAGAGGTATCCGCTATTCGGGAATGTCCGTTATAGAGGCTTTACCATATTAAAATCTCAGCAGAGTTAAGTAGCCAATTATTTACTTAAGGATTTCAAATTCAAATCCATGCACGAAATATTAGAAATCCAAAGCTTTTTTCTGTAGCAAGTATTCGGCGATAATAGAAAGATTCCCGAAATCCTTAAATTAATAATCGAAACAAAAAATGCCTCCAAGGGCATTTTTTGTTTTGCCGTTATCTGAGAAAATGGATCAGATATAGCAGTTGAAAATTCGAGGGTGGCGTGGCTGATATCTTAAAAAAATAAATAATAATAAATAACATATTCCTAAATACAAGTGTTTAATTTATTAGTTTCATTAAGAATGATTCCTCGAAAATTTCTTTTAATTTTTGTAACCGTTGTTCGAGTTCTTATGCGTTAAAAAGTAAATGGTCATTTCCGTCGGCTCTATTTGTTGCAAAACTTGATGACAAAACTAGATCGCCATAAATTAAATCAATTTGGCTATAAATTGCCATAAATTAAATCAAATAGTTTTCTTTTTTTTTTTTACATTTTATATTCAAATTCAATATTTACGAAAACTAGGAACATTCTATACACGGGTTTTACGCACTTTAGCTTCATGTGTTTGACGAAAATTACAAGGAAAAATCAAAATCAATGGAAGAGCTACCTTTTTCCCCCAATACCTGCTGAAAATACAATTTTTAAAATATTTAAGGGGAAAAAAGTATATTTTTTATCATTAACAATAATTCAAAAATAGAAGAATTTTAAATTAATTAACTTTATTTATATATGGAGTTTGTATAATAATCTTTGGGCCATTCCATAAAAAATGGACAAAATGTTCACTTGACACTTACATAAATATTTATATCTATTAACTTATTTTTTTAAAATATAAACTATATATTGAAAATAACAAAAAATCTTAGATTTTCAAATTGGGGAATATAATTTGAGGATACAATATTATTGTTGAAACAGCAATAATATATAGAATGGCTATCCCACGAGTTATCCCACCTATTAAAATGGCTCTTTAATAGATTTAAAGATCTTCACATTTTTATTCTGGACTTAATAATCTGCCCGTTTTTAACCATTTGAAGTCGAGAGGAGACTCTAAATCACCACTAATATTGTCAGGTGTCCTTTTTAAATTGGGACGCCAAATACTTAGACACCATTAATATCTTACAGTTTATTTCGCCATCTTTTATCACAGATTATTCGGCCATTTGGAAAAAATCGGCCCTGAGACGATGAAAATTAGTTTAAAATACTGGTGTCCGGAGCATTTGGAACACCCATTTACGCGGGACACTAGAGGTCAGTGAAAATCACTTCTCGAATGCAAAGGGTTAATAGGTACTAAAAAACTCCACATTTTAAACCCAAGATCCACCAGCTTTTTGGACCATTCCATCAAAAACGATAAAAATGTCCTGCTCGCGACATTTACATATATCTATTAACTTATAAGTTAGTAAAATATAAAATATACATTTAAAATAACACAAAATAGACATAATTCTTTTTAATTGAGGATATAATATTAGCATTGTCAAAAAAGCAGTAATATGTAGTAGAAACGTTGTCTCACATCTGACATAGAATGGTTCTAAAATGTCTACCTATTGTTATTTCTCAAAACTTTGTTTATACATTAAGATTATTTATGTATTATAAATTATT
This sequence comes from Maratus speculifer, assembly GCA_964019185.1. Lineage (NCBI taxonomy): Eukaryota > Metazoa > Arthropoda > Arachnida > Araneae > Salticidae > Maratus > Maratus speculifer. Next base: position 147,651,566 of record OZ025300.1, read on the forward strand.
TTCAGTTTCATGTTTGACTCCGCATATTATGATCATGAAGTTGAAGCGGCTTTCATGGGAATGAAACGATCTCCTGCATTTTGCCGTGACGCCATTCATTGGTTTGAACGGGAATTCAAAAAGAAAAGAGAAGTGACATGGAAAAAATTGCTCACAGAGAAAAAGATTGACTTGTCCAGTGCCATGCCGTACTTGATAAAAATCAACGAAAAGGACGATATGTGGAAAAGTCTTGAAAATAGAGCTAAAGATTATTTAGAAGAATGGATACGTAGAGTGAATTTTACCATCTTGGAAATGTTTATCTTGAGACATAAAACGTAAGCATTTGTTTTTATTGATTTTTACTATAAAATTGACAAATTGCCCTAAATATTTTTCTTTTTTAGTTATATTATGATAATACCAATTATTTAAACATAATACATGTAGATACGTTAAAAAATTGAAGTTTTAATAGAACATTTAATGCAATAAAAAGAAAATCCCTGTCGGTTATAGGCAGAGGCAGATTTCAAAGTTAAGTGCTCATTTCGACAACAAAAAATAAAATATGATTTGAGATAAATTTTGTTTAACAACTTTATTTCGCCGCTTTTGAAGAACTTTTATTTTCATTTGTCTGTGAGGGCTGCTTTTATCAGAATCATCTTAAGCAAAATTCAGCACAAATGCCCACTTTGACAGCAGTTTTTGAAATATATTCTGACTTTATGAAAAATAGACCAATACGGCACATTATATAGTTCCTAAATAAGAGAAACTGTCAGATGAATACATTTGAGAGCAAAATTGAATTTATAAATGAGTCATAAAATGAGCAATTAGTTATTTGAATACATCAATTCCTCAATCGCGATCGCTTTGAGAAATTTTGTTCGAATTTCCCATTTGACAGCTTTTTTTATAAATATATTCTGCCTTTATATTAAAAAAAACGGCCAAACTGGACAATACGGCGCATTATGCAGTTCCTAAATAAGGGACCTGTTAATTGAAAGCGTTTGAGAGCAAAAATGGATTTAAAAATGAATCAGAAAAATAAGCAATTTGTTTTTCAATGCTTCTTCATCACGATCGCTCCAGGAAATTCTGTTCAAAACACCATTTTGACAGCATTTTTTGAAATATATTCTGCCTTTATCACAAAACTGACCAATACGCCACATTAAATATTTCCTAAATAAGAAAACCTGCCAATTGGATGTGTTAGAGAGCAAAATGAGTGAGAATATAAGCAGTTTAGAATTGAGACTTTTAATACAACTCCTATTATTTCTTAATTTATTTTTACTATAAGAATTGGTCCTATGAAAACTTGTCAATATAAAAGTTTTAGATATTATTAAGAAGATGTATGATAAATTTAATCGGTTTTGGTATCTTAAATTCGACGAAGTCATGGATTTTTTTTTCTTCCATCCTTCTTTTTATATTCGGGTTTATTTTATTTTTTATTTATTTATTTATTTATTTATTTATTGCAATTAGAGTTGCTTTTATCAAAAACTTGTCAATACAAAAGTTTTAGATAATATTAAGTACATTTATAAAAAAAAATAGTTGGATTTGATATCTTAAAAATTGACAAAGTTATGAATTTTTAACTCCCGAAAACCGTATTTTTTCGCCCCTTCAGCCCATTTTTAATTTTATCAAAAATTTTTTACGCAGAAACTTTTGGACCACTTTTTAGAAGTAATATAAACTTTGAGTGATTCGGTATCTATTTTAATAAAATAGTTATGATTTTTTTTTTCACAAAAACCCTCCCTATTTCCATCCTCTTGGTCCGAATTTGCCCATTAACGAACTCGACCGAGATTTTATGTCCCTTGATTTTATGTATCAGTTTGGAAGAGATTTGAGCAGAATTATAGAAATTATCGTGTCCATAAAAAATGATATAGACAGATCGATCGATAGATAGACAGATAAAGATTTTTCCTGATGGTAGTTTTGGGGCCTGGGAGACATGATCGGTGTAGATTTCCAAACATTTTTCAGAAATTCCAACATAGGAGCAATCGCAATGCAATATTTCATACGAAATACCTAAAATATGTAATTTTAAATGCAAACTGGCGCTTGTTAGTTTAATACCCACACCGCAAATTCTCAAACACACACACACACACACACATACACAAAAAAAAAAAAAAAAAAAAAAAAAAAAAAAAAAAAAAACATTTTGGAACACATTTTGACAATAAATTACCAGCATTGTGTTGTGGATTAGAAAACTTCATAGACAAAATGTTTTTTTGTGTTGTGATTGTGTTTTCAATATGTCGCAAAAGTGTTGCTGTCTAGGAATGTGTTCTTAATATGTGCAAGACTGTTGTTATCTAAAAATGCATTCTAAAAATAATGTTTGTAATTGTGTTGAAATAGTATTGTAATTAGCATTGAGGAAAATATGTTCTTAAAATAGTTTTGGGCTGCACAAAACTTTGTCACCAAATTAACAACACATTGTAAATACAGCTCATATTCAAAATATTAGAATAATTGAGAAAAAGTAATAAGAAAAAATTATTTGTCATTTATTTATTTTTTATACTAAGTAAATGCTATTAAATTTCTTATAAATTAAATCTGGAATGTTTAGATAAGATTTTAACATTTATAAAATATAAAATACAGCACAATAAATTAGGTATACAGCTTCCTTAAACACACCAGAATATTAGAATAAAATTTAGATTGGTTCAAAATATTAGAATATTTTATTTTACGCAACAATATTACCTTATGAATATGAAGTAAATGGTAGTTAATATTTTGTAGCATCCCCTTTAGCTTTCATAACAGCATACAATCGATCTTGCATACTATATACAAGGTGTTTACAAGCATTTCTATCAATATTAGCCCAAATAGACTTTATACGTGCCACTAACTCAGTTTTACTTGAAGGAGGATTTTCTTGAAGTTTTTTCTTCATTATACACCATAAGTTTTCGATGGGATTAAGATCTGCTGAGGAAGTACCTTAATGTTGCGTTGGCGGAACCAATTCTTAGTTGACACCGAGGTATGCGGGGACGCTAAATCTTGTTGAAAGATGAAATCATCTTCAAATAAATCTTCTGATGATGGAATCATGTAATATTCTAAAATTTCTTGATATATCAGAGAGTTAACCTTTTCGTAGACGATGCATAACTTTCCAGGTCCTTCTGCACTCATACAACCCCAAACCATGACACTAGCAGGAAATTTTACGGAACGTTTAAGGCATTCTTTATCAAATGCTTCTTGCTTCATTCTCCAAACTCGAATACCTTGATTACCATATGAAACACAAAACATACTTTCATCACTAAATAATATATTTTTCCAATCTTCATTGCTCCATAAACGTCTTGATTTACACCAATTCGATCTTATACGCTTTTGTCTTGCAGTCATGAGAGGTTTTGTTTTCGGTACACGAGATTCAAATTTAAATTTATGGAGACGTCTTAATGTTGTCGATGTAGAAACTTCAACTCCTTCTTCTTTCCATTTTCGGTGCAAGAATCGCACACTTTTAAAACGGTTTTTCTTAACTATACGCTTCAGTTTCCTGTCATCTCTAGCAGATGTTTTTGGTTTTCGGCCACCATTTCGGCGATTATTTTGAAATTTTCCAATTTTTGAATATTGTGTTAGTATTTTACTAACGCTCGATTGCGAACAATGTAAATATTTCGCTATAAAACATTGATTTTTACCGTGCCGATACAAATACACCATACGAAGTTTAGTAGATTCAGGAATATCACTCACACGGCCCATTTTAAGACGAAAAAGAAACAAACTGCAAAAAAGAATACTGATTTTAAATAAAATAGTCTGAATTTAATCAATGATGCTACCAGTTAAGAATTGGTAATAATTAAAGGAGAATTAATGTGAAATATTCTAATATTTTGAACCACTTGAATAAATATTCTAATATTTTGACTTTTCAAAATAATTTTTTTTGCAAATAATCTTTTCAAAAATGATATTAAATTTAAGATAACAAGTAAGTTTAATCAACAATAAGTTCTTAATAAAAATATCGTTTGCATATTTTCATTAAAAGACATTAAATTAACAAACGATATTTTCAATTTCTAAAAAAAATGTAATTATTCTAATATTTTGAATATGAGCTATACTACAAAATTTAGAACGCTTTAAAAATAACACATGTCAATAACACTTTCAAAACACTTTCTACACGGTGCCTTTAAAACTGCACAATTTTATAAACGAATGTTTGTAATGTGTTTTGAAAACACATTTTCTCTTGTATTTTTAACAACACTTTTTGCACAATCTTTTATTTGGCGCAAAATATTCGCAACGCATTCACAATACAACCTAAAACGATTTTAGAAATGCTTATCTATCAGTGTTCATTAATCTATAATGTTCAGTTAGCATTGAAAACGTGTTTCGCGAATTTGCAGTCTAATTTTTACTGATACTTACATTAAAATTCATATTTAATTATTTTAATCTTTTTTAAAATATGACAAAACGCAAAATCCTTGCTTATTATTTTAAAAATCTCGATCTGCTGTAATTTTATAAACATTTTGCCTTCATTATCTGTATTTTCGTCTTCAAATTCTGATTCTGTCTTTAGAGAGCTAAAGAAAAACGAACTTTTATTTACGATGAACACGGCACAACCCGATCGATAGGAAGTCTATCATTGTTTGAACCACGTGTAAATGATAAAATGCTCGATCCAAGCCTGGAATGATCTTTTTAAGTTTCCGTAGTTTTAGATTTTATTGTAAGATTTGTGTATTTTAAAAGCTTCAAATGCCGTTATGTATTTATAAAAATTTTCATACAAGAAAAAATTCACAAATAATTCTCATAAATTAATAAAAAAATAATAAAATAATAATCACAAATGAAAAATTGTTATTTTTTCAAGTAATACTTTTAGATAAAGATATTCTCTACATCTAAAAGTATTACTTAATAAAATACTAAAAAGTAAAAAATTGTCTATTTTTTAAAATATTTTACTTGGTTTTAAAAGAATTTTGCCTTCATTATTTACCTTTCCGTTCTTCTATTACGAAAGATAAAAAAAAAAAATTGTCACTTTTATTTCCGAAACGAATATCTCTATATACTGTAAAAAAAAAAAAAAAAAAAAAAAAAAAAAAAATCAAGAGGTTACTAAAAATTTTTTAGTAAATTTGTATTCCACAGAATTGTTTAGTAACCATTACAAATTTTTTTTTTTTGCAATTGAAACAAGCATTTCTTTTGCAAACTGAACAAAAGAATTTTTTGTATAACTAACTTAAAAATTTTTAGTATGAGCCACCAAGCAAATTTTAGTAATAGCTCCAAAATTATTTTTAATAATCATTACGTGCGCCCGAATGGCAGGAGGTTCCTTCGAGCTGCATCCAGACTTCTGAAGCGGAAGATTTTCGGCAAAACTGCAATAGATGGCACCACCAAACATTGCAAACTGCTGCGACAGGATTTTCATAATCCCTTTACTAACGAGTACTTACACTATTGGCATCCGGGGCGTATTTGGCGCTGGCCAGTATCGAATCCGGGACCTTTTAGTCTGGAGTCCGTTACTATAACCACTATGCAATCAAGGCCACACCAAGTGAGTTTTAGTAATCGTTATTAAAATATAAAACTATTAACTCTCTTCGTTGCTAACTTTTTTCTAGTAATTCTTACAGATTTTCTTGTAACCGACTAAGATTACTAAAAATTTTTTAGTAATTACAAGGATCACTAAAGTTTTTTTAGTAGATCGATCCTTTTTTTTACAGTGTACAATATGGCTTCTGGCGTTTGCAACAACAGAAGTTTTGTGCATTTTTAGGAACACTCGTAATTATTTAATTATGTAGCACCTATAACCACTATCTGATCCCACACTCTGCCGTGTCCGTCACCCCGCATATACCAGCGCAAAATGAGCTGTACCGAAGGATTAGATATTTAATGTATAGAAACGTTGCAGAATTTTATCGAGTCATTTGAAATTTTATGAAAAACTAATCAAAATTTAAAAAGATATTAATAAAAGTTTTCATCATTCTATTAGAGCCTATCATGCGTAGTTAATTCAATGATATGCAATCGTTAATGATTCTAGGTTGCTATTATTCTTTCAAAGTAATAAATTCAATGATATTTCTAGATAGGTAAGGATTCAAGGTTTCCATGGTGATTACGGGCTATTTAAAAGAGAGTCTTGTTATTTCCGTATTGCTGAATTTAATATATATAATTGTAATAAATTTTGTATTCATACATTTTTGCATAAGAGTTATTACACTAAGATCTGAATATTTATTCATTTAGTTATAATAAGAACGCGCCTCATTTGCCACGTTCAACGAACAATTTCCGACTTTTTTTTTATAGCAACTATATTTGAAAATTTTTATCTAATGTGTATTTGTTGTGATTTGCAAAGTCAAGTTAGACGAGGTGAAATTTTGTTGTAACTTGTGTGAATAAAATATTTTTTAAATAATCCGTTGTTTATAATGTGTCACTTTTTTTTCAGGTTGTCTTTATCTAAAAAAATCAAGTATGCTATCTTCAAAAAGAACTAACATCATTTCAAGCCGCTTTTTTCTGGACGTGACTTGTTTTCCTAATTTTGACTGAAAGATGCTGTAACATCATCGGCATCGGCATCCTGATACTTGTGACTTCATTTACCCGGATTTGACATATACTTACCCGGATTTGACTTATTTTTACCCGAATTGTGACTTTGAGTTTCTTTTGTCTTTCAACATCGTTTAACATCTTTTGCGCTCCTCCTTCCATCATGTGTACCATCGCCATCTTCATCAGCTATCTTCTGTTCCTCCACCATTTTAAATAAAGTTTTGACCAAAGTGAATGGATGTATTTTTCTCTCATGTTGTTTCGTTGAAAATTTACTCATAAAATTTTAAAGAGGCTCGCAAGCTAAGAGTTTGTCGAAACAGTTAAAATCAAAGCTATTTTAAAATTACCAGCACTCAAATTCTATGCAATTAAGATCTTTTTTTTTTTCATACTGAATGTAATTTAAATTCTTAATCCTTCACTGCATGATTTTTTCAATTTTTATAAAAGAAAAGTTATTTAACCCTCTCATGCATAAATTATTTTTCATTATTTTTCATTGTTCGCAAAAAATCTTTTTTATAATAAATGAAAGACCCATTCTAAAAGAATTTTACTATTGTACTGCATGCTAGCTATTATCTTTCCACAAATCAGATGTCTATAAATGAATGATCGAAAACTTTTTGCTTAATAATGCAATAATTATCTGTCCTCATATGAGGCCCGTATGCATGACAGGGTTAAAATCTGTATAACGGTCGAAAAATGAGAAAAATAGTAAAAAAAAATATTTTAAGCTTTCATCTAATTCTAAAATTTGATATTTTATGGCGAGTCCCTATAGGTACAAAAAGGATTTTAAAATATTGTATTGCTATATATATTATATTTATAAGGTACCCTGGGGTAATAACGCCACGTTAAGGTTCTCCCAATTTTCACGGCTTAGTTTTAGATTGTATTTTTCAAACAAATATAGGATCTGATACAGCAACTCATTGACTATCTATATAAAATAAAATAATTTAACAGATATGTATTCATAAAATGTAATGGCGTTTTTTCTTGACCAATGCTTTTTGGCGTTATTACCCACCTATATGGGTAATAACGCCATGCAAACAAAACTATGAAATAAGATGGAATAATTACATGTAGATTGCCCAATTCTAAAAATACAAACTCTACAAACTTAAAAATTGACAAATTTCATTCTAAGCTATTGAAAATGTTCAATTTTTTGTGAAAGTGTAAGAAAAATAAAGGTGTGGTGTGGGAGGGGGAGGATGAGGCAAAAGAATATCAGACCGTGAGCTTCTTTTTGCTTAAAAAAGACAGCTTAAATATAAATATGAGAAATATTGCACAGTTTTAACTGTGTTTATTTGAATCAGTATTTAGGATGTAGCACGGCCACTATAGGGAATCAACCCAGCTATTAATGTCAAGGATTGGCGTTATTACCCCGTTATAGTTATTGCGCAGTACATTTTAAATTACAAATTATCTCGAGAAGATATCCAAAATCTTCAACAACATTTTAAAAGTACATGAAATGCACTACCAATTTATGTAATTAACAAAGTATTTCCGGGTAAAAAGATAGTCTTCACATCACAAAACCTATCTCGCAAATTTTAGATCAAGCGTTAATTTTAGTTGTTTGTAAAAACAACAAGACCTAAAAATGAAACAAATTAACTTGAAGCTGTTTTTTGCGATTTATATGACTCAAAACCCTTCTTCACAGAGCACATGGGTGTCATTTACCTGATTATTTCATAATTATGCAAAATATAAGCACTTGGCGTTATTACCCCGCCTGGCGTTATTACCCCAGGGTACCTTATAATATAAAAACAGGAATTATATAAATATTAAATTTTGCAAGTAAATATTGCCTTAATAACTTGATCGGATTTTTTTTCCGAATAATAAATTCTAATTATTTGTCAAATGCAGCCATCTGACATGAACAAAATAAATGTTATTACACTTCGGACTATTTTTGATTCGTTATAGCTATCCTATTGACCAATTTCACGGCAGATAAATGAGAATTATAGTATTTTTAGGTTTGTACCAGATGTGGCACACGGTACAGTGAAGGGTTAAACACGGGAAACTAAATGTTGTACAGAAAAAATAATATTTAAATTATGCATTTAAAAATTCATATCACTTAAGCGTGAATGAAAATCAGTAAATTTCGTGCAATATAAAACTGCAAATTATAGATATAGAAAGAAATTTTTGACTAATAGAAAACCATATAACAAGCTTAACTATAATTTAAAACAAATTATACACAAATAGTATTGTTTAAACTTTAATATGAGCATTTTAAATAAAATCAATATTTTTAATTCTTTTAAGAATGTAAACTATAAAAAAGAAGCACGTGTACTTAAATATCTAAAACTCTAATTCATATAGTTAAAAAAAAAAAAAAAAAACATGGCGAGCAAACTCAAAATTTACCATTCAGTAAAAATGTATTTTAAAATTTCAATTACCTCCAATTATACCCAACTGTTATAAATAATTATAACTCATAAAATAACGCAGATTTTCGCATATGTATGTGCATATAAAAATGTTTTAAAATTCAGCCTAAAATAAAAAGCAAAAAGTCCTGTGCCCCCATAACTGTTTTATTAAGTATATTGAATAATTTAAAATATTCTCGTTATAAAATATGGCATTATCATTTTTTCTATGATATAATACTTGAAATACAAATGCAGCCTAACAATATTTTAAGTGTCAATCCAATAAGCCATTAAACATGAGAATATGTATCTATATTTCCATGTATAAGCCGAGAATTTTTAAACATTGTTTTGGTTCCGAAGTAAGGGGGGTTGGCTTATATTATAAGTATAAGAAAATTTCAAAAATTTATATCCTAAAATGAAAACAAACAGATGTTAAATATAAAAAACTTTAAAAATACTTACAAATTCCTATAAAAACTTTAAAACTCCATTTTTTGCAATTAAAAAAACCCAAATCCTCATTCATTATCCAAAATTTTATAAGAATTTTCAAGCAACTCCATAAAACCGCTTTATCTTATTAGTACATCTGTATGAATATCGACAGTGTCTAATTCATCATGATCATGATCGCCATCTTCATCAAAAATAGTCCCGTCCATCGTATTATTGATGCAACTTGTGGTAATTCAAGCCAAAAGTAGTACATTTGGTTTTACGACCAAGTCTTAAAAGATTCATAAAATAAAATAAACAGATTTAGCTGTGAATCCAAGACAAAATAGAAGAGATCAATAATTTCGGAAAGATTAATTTTTTTCTGTTATCTACATGCAAAAAGTGCTAAGTTTTCGTTCGCAGAATTTTTCGTCACCATTTTTTAATATCGGCTTACAAACAAATTTCAAATTTTGGATCTTTTTCACTGAAAAATTGCATACTCGAATTATACACGAATCGGCTTATATATGGAAATATGCGGTATTGTAAGATTCGTAAATAAAATATAAATTCGGTGGATTTTTTATAGCTTTATATGTGAATACTGGTTTCAAAATTCGTCCCATCCAAAAAATCAAATTTGGGGACATCTCGAAAAACCTTTAAATGCGTCTATTGGTTTTCATTGTCAACCAATATTTTACAATGAGTTACCTGAGAATAAGATAGTTCTATCTGGCCAAAACTCACTTTGCAGTTAAAACATTTTGAAAATCAGCATTCGCTGTACATGCAGCTATTAAAGTTTGCAAAAACCTTTTGCCATAATAAGTTCGCATGTAGGTGTAAACAGCAATTCTACAAAATCGAAGTTCGTAAATAATATTTTAGTGGATTTTTTTATATTTTAAAAAATTGGTAGAGCCATATTATTCTCAAATTTCGTGTCGTGCTTAGAATAACAATGTTCTACTATAAAAGAACCATGTTATTCTTAATTTGTGTAACTTTTTATAGTTCAACAAAGGAAAATTTCGTTTATTAATTTGAATAAACATTAGTTGATAGTAAAATATTTATAACTAACTAAATTTTAATATAATAACTGTAAATTGCTGCTTCCATTTATTCAAACTAATCAATAGCACTTTCAAAAAATAAATGAATTTACATAAGTTAAATATATTATTTAATTAAACAAAAATTGCTTTAAATATTTAACTATGTTAAATATGAAAGCTTTCCATTTTTACTATGCTATTTCAATTGGGCGGGGAGGGGAATAAAAATGAGAGTATGGAAATAAAGGCAAAAAATTAGTTATGCTGAACAAAAAATTAGTTATGCTGAAATTAAATGAAGTCTTTCAGTGGTTCTTCATTGTTTTCTTTGCATTTCGAAATTATAAGTTAAACCCTGATTCCAAATGTGTTTTTTTTGTGTGTGTGTGTGTGTGTGTTTGCTCTGTTGTAATGAGACAATGTATGGGAAACTTTCATTACGTGATTTCATTTTATTCTTAACATCATATGAGATTGCCCAACTTAAAGTTTTAGACCGCTTATTTCTAGATGAGGTATCCGATTAAATATCCTTATTTTCATGTACTGTATAAAATGCTTTCTGGGTGAAGGACAATTTTTACAAATAGAATTTTTTGTACACTCTAACTTTGTCACTCCCTACAAACACACAATAATGAAAGAAGTTCTGTTTATAGATATTTGAGTTAGAGCTTAGTCTTTTTTTTGTTTGTTTGTTTTGTTTACTTAAACAATCAGCCATTTTTCGAATAAAGTAATATTTCCTATTTTGTTAAAGATTATTATATTCATTAAATACATGCTGTCTGTGTTCTTTCGAGATTTATTTTGAGCAGTTAAATTTGCAAGGAATTAAGCATTTTTTAAGTGTTTTAATATGTATTGGTGCAATAACCTTTTCTTTAGCATTGACACTCTTTCAATTTTGTTCGGAGCTAAATTCGAAGTATTGGCAAGAGGATGTATTTAACTACGTAAAAATACTTTTATCTTACGAAAAATTCATTATCTTCCTATCAATAATTTAACACAATTCATTTTGCTTATCAAAGTACTAAAAATATATATTTAAAGGGATTTTTACTAATTAAAATTTCTTCGATATTTTGTTGAAAGAAGATTTATTTACCAAAAAAATTTATTTTTTCACACAAGAAATAAAAGATTGCAGGTTTTCATAATATAAAATAAAAAAAAATAAAATAATAATACATTACATGATATGCTGTTTGCAATTACTTTGCACATCGAACTGTGTTATTCTTACTGTTTTCAAAAATTTCTGATCGAACTATACATATTAATCTCCATCGCAAGCGGAAGTAAATTATATCTAACGAAATTTCAATGCAGAAATACATTCAAAGATATAAATAAAACATCCCTATGCCAAAAGATCAGTTTTTTTAATGGCAATTAGAACCTTAATATTCTCAGGTGACGAAAGGGAAAAATATAGAACAATATTATTATTATTATTATTATTATTATTATTATTATTATTATTATTATTATTATTATTATTATTATTATTATTATTATTATTATTATTATTATTATTATTATTATTATTATTATTATTATTATTGAAAGTTAAATTACAAATGTATTTTCAAAGCATTCGGTTAAAAAATGAATAAAGCATTTAGTAGTAAGTTTAATTTTTAACGAAGTTATATTTATGCGTAAAAATGAAATTTATAAGTACTTGCGCATCCTAAAAATTTTGGTTGAAATTTTTTTTTCTCGCACAATGGTACTTCGGGACGAATCTTAGAATCCGTTAATCGGGACATATCAGGAATCACTAATTTACACTAATCTACCCAAAAAAATCTATTAACTGAGACATATTTATTATTAAAGAGCTCATTGTTTAAAACTTCATAAACGGACTTAAAAATCCATTTAAGTCAAGTAAAGAATTTTCAATATTCATTCACTTTCATCTATCTTCAGAATAATAATAGAGGTCATATTTAGTTTTCTCTTTTGTAGTACTCATTCAAAAATATATCTTTGTTATGTTCTTCTATACAAATAAGAAGAAAACATTGTACTTCTAGTTTTCGACGGTAATACACGTCTTAGAAGATCTTGAACGTTATTTGATGATTTTTAGAAACTGGCTGTCCGTGAATCTGTGTGTCTGTCCGCTTATCTACTTGAATATGGAAAACATTGAGTGGGCAATCTATCTTAAGAACCACTTCACCATAGGAATGAAATTTCAAATGAATATCTATCCTTTTTTTACAGCTACTGATTACTTTTGAGAAAAATATCCAAAGATGGAGTGACATATATCGATTATTTGTTATATTTATGTTAATTTTCGATTTATGTTAAATTTTGATTTTATTCAATTTATGTTATATATGCAGTTTAAATTATCTGCTTATATCTCCAGAATTCACTGAAACATCAAATTTAGAATCCTCGTTTTAGGAATAGATTGTCATTTAATTTAGGTTGGGATCATCTAAAAAGATAGGGGGGGGGTGCTGAAATGTGATGATTTATTCAAACTATGGGATGCTCATATCTCGATTTTAACATCTTGGAGACATCTTGCAACACGTATACATGCCGCAAAAAGACTTAAGAATATTTGTTTTTTTCCACCAGTAAAATTTACATTATTTAGTCGGAGTATTTTCTCGATTTAATAATCACAAATTTCTGTTTTTAAAAACCGGTGACAGATCATTAAAAATTTCGTAAAAGGCTCCCATCGAGAGAAGAGTTAAATCCCCACAATTCAATAAACCTATTACCTTTAGAGCCTTCATCAGAGATATATTCAGCAGATATGATTTATATAGAAAAATGTACTGCCCATTAGATAAAAGTTGCTTTTGTAATTAAAAATCTATTCAAACTTATTAAAATAAAAATTTGAGAAAAATAATATAGATATACCTCCGAACACAATTGTCAATTTAAGCTCCGTTGTTTTTTTAAATATCTACTAGAATGTACGAATAATAACCTTCGTTTATTTAGTGGCAGACGTTCCATGATTTAATAAAGCGAAGATTGGAATTCAAAAACTGAAATAAATAGTTTTAATAATAATAAAAAAAACCCTCGCTAAATTGGCATTTTAACCTCGGTAAATTTATTGCTTCTGACTTACTCAAAAGAAATAAAAAATGCGTAAAATATAAATTCGACGTACATATAGATGCGCAATATCCCAAAATTTAAGCTTTTTTCGCATTGTCTTTGCGAAATTTTCTCAAAAGCAAGCAGAAATCCTTTGCCCTCCCTCCTTTATTAGCTATGACTATTTTGTATTCTACTCTATTGATCATGATATCTAGAATGCACAGTAAGGATATCCAAAATGCACGCAGTAACATAAATCCTGCTTTGATTTCAAAATTGTCAGAACGGCACAAATGACAAATGGAATAAAGAGTTACATTACATTCACACGGTTGTGATTATTGTACATTAATGGCAACTCTAGACCTGTCAGTTTCCACTAATCTACATTAGAAAAATCTATCATTTGAAGCAAAGTCATAATGTTTTAGACGTCTATAAGGCGTCAAGATTTGTGTTCTGTTTCAACTTTTGTGCATCAAATGTCATTCACGGAAACACTTAGTTGCTGAAAATGTTACTTACTTGTTTTGTTTCGGTACCTTTTGTTGTTTCCCATTTATCAAAGGAAATGGCCGACACATATTTAACTGTCAAAGAGAGAGAATAAAAAAAGCAGGCAGAGGTGTGAACTAATTTCAAATTGTAGCACTGTTTTTTCTTTTTTTCGTTGTTGTTGTTGTTGTTCTTCTCTGTGTGTGTGTGAAGAAGAAATACAGACTTGCATGTTATTTCTTACGATGATTTGTACAGACTTCTAGCAATAAACTCAAATTGTAATTTAATGTTCATTAGTAATATACAGGGTGTAAATTAAAGCCTGGACACATTAAAATAGTATTTGAACTAATAAAGCTACATTTCTGGCAAAAATGTTTGTCTTTAGTAAAACAAATGTGCGTTTCCATATAAGAATGAATGTATAAGCCCTAATTTTTGGTTACATGTACTATCATATAATGTGAAATGCTGTATATTTTATTTGGTTTCCCCCAAGTCACAGCAGCTTCTACAAGGACCTCTTAAATTAAAATTGTAACTCGAAAGTTTTTACGGGATTATTTGGAAATCTTCTCTAATATTATAAAAATGATCGCAAAATTCTGATTAATTAAACTTTATTTTACTATTTGATACTATAGCATCTTAAATATCATATAAAAAATAATTCTAAAAAACATTTTGTTAATTTAAACTGTTTTCAGAGCATGGGAGCGTACAGGCAAGATGCTTAATGAGATATCTGTTTCTTTAATATCGTACCTTGAAATTGGTTTTTTTTCTTTTTTTCTATGAGATTAAAGAATTTTTTTCTAAATCATTCTACTTGTTTTGGATGTTGGGGGCCCCATCTGTGGTGGGCCCATAGTAATCGGTGTCCCACGGTAACAGTCTGTCTTTCGAGCTACAAGTAGGGTTATTTTGAAAGCTGAACGTAATCCACAAATGTAGTTACATGAGAAAGATTTAGTGAGTAATCGATGCTATGTGTTTTACAAAAAGTTTAAATTCGAAATTTGAGATCGACTGTTCTTAGAATACTATGGTTGGTGGAATCCGAACTGATATTTATTATAGGACATACAAACCTCGATAAGTTCGTTTTGAATGAAGTCATTCCATTTCGACTCTTTTACTGCTCAAAAAATCTGTTTGTGAGGAAACATATGATATTATCTGTGATAGGATAGCCCATGTGATCGTACATTCGATGGAAAAATTTGGAAATTATCGTCTTCTCTAGAAAGCTATGAAGGATAAATAGTAAAAGAAAATGAATTACAAAGAGCAGAAAATCCGTATGTAATAATAAATCTTATAAAATTTAGTATGAAATGATATATTACATGGAAAAATTACTTATATTGAAAATCAGCACAATTAAGCAAGGCACAAGTTATTTTAAGAAGAAAATCAAATTAACTATGCTTATTATGTGCATCAACTGCAACAAGACATACACATGGATGTTACTGCACATGTATTGTTGCCAATTATATATAGTTACCTTGATTCTCTAATCAAAATAAATTGTACATTGCTTGCATGCTTGATAATTAAAGGATAAATGTTTCTTAATCTACAAAAATGTACTACAATCAAGAAAGAAAATATACAATAATCTCTTCCGAGTCACCGAAAATTTTGAAAAACGTTCTTTTATTTCTAAAAATTCCAGAAAGCTATTTTCTTGCGAAATTATAGATGAATTTATAAAATTAAATTTTTATTAGTTGTCTGTTATTTTCAGACATGTTTCAAATTAGTTTTTACAGTGCAATAATCACTTTTCTCAAATCGAAATATCACTTTTTCGGATTCTATCCATCCTCAGGTAAATATTCTAATATTCAAATACGCGTTTAACAGACAAACATATTAAATTAACAGCATTAATATTAATATGAAAATTAACATAATTTTGTTTCAATTTCACGCACAAATTCAATTATTCAGCTGAAAATGCTTGCTAAAGAATTTATATAATTTGAAAAACCAATTTTTCTGATAAATTAAACTGATGAATGCATTGTAAAAGCTACTAGGAAATGTTTCCGAAACTTACGGGCAGCTAATAAAAATTTATTTCTATAAATTATTCTTTAAATTTCAAAAAGAATTTATTTTGAGAGGTTTCCAAAGATAAAGGAACAGTGATTATTTCAGAGAGTAGCCCGGAGGGAGGACATTCCCCGCGAGCAATAAAATGTGCCCCCCCCCCGGAAAATTTGAGATTTTGTGTTTCAATGGTAAAAAAAAAAAAAAAAAAAAAAAAAAAAAAAAAAAAAAAACGCAATTCCCCCGAACCGGAATTCAGTGATGCCCTCTCTCCCAGAATCTCATAAAGCCTTCTTGGAGAAAAATGACTGAATTTAACACGGTAAAAGAACATTTTTAAATTTCTTCGGTGTCTCGGAAATAGTTATTATATATTTGCGTTCATGATTATTGCACACTTTTGTTGATTAAAAAAGGTTTGTTTTTTTAACAATATGAATAACTTTTATTAGTAAATGTTCATCTGTTTTAGAATTCCACACTTCTGAGCTGACTTATTCAAACCACTAATATGATATTCAAACAAGTATGAAATTGTACGTCAAGCGTAGCAAATGAGGTGCGTTTGTACTATAACGAAGTTTTAGAAATATTTAGATCTTGATGTAACAGTAAGCAGTATTTCGATCCGAAATCTTTTTGTGTGTCAATGCAAACACTATTTGATTTGCACTGCGCATGAAGTAACCTTTAGTAAACCTCAGCACCGTACATCTGTTTCATAAAATGTGAAATCGTTTATAATATAATTAGAACGCGCCCCAAACAATGTTTCTCCTATACTATACACTTTTCTGTGATCCTGTAAATTAATTAAAAAATACTCTTTGCACCACAAATTGTACAGAATGTATGTTTCAGTATATACGTTATAGATGTGTATCAATTTTATAATGTTCGAAAGAGGGTAACATCAGTAAAATGTACTATTTTTTCCCTTGCAACTATTTTTTGGACGTCATGTAATGGAATACTTTTGATTACTCCTGTAATTGAACTATACATCCAATTTTCAAAAAGTTCTAAATGACTCGACAAAATCATGCAACAATTATATTTTTTAAATTTGAAACGATTCGGTTGGGTAATTTTTGCGTTTTTAAGTACGGGCAGACAGACTGAATGACGGCTCTTAGCTCAACGTATTTTTATAATTGCGAACACACCTAATAAAAAGGAGTTAGCACTGTCGTTTTACTGTTTTTAGTGCAGTAGAAATTAACTAATTGGAACACAAATAATTCCTGTGGCAAGTGGCAGGTAATACGCTCCTAATGAACATACTAAAAATATACATTCGTACTGTTGCGCAAAATGCGTTTTTTGGCGGCCATCTTGAAAAAAATGCGCAAAATTTTTAAAAATCGAAAACAGCCATGTGGGGTATCATATTAAAGGACCTGATAAAGAATATGATATTTGTTTTTAAAATAGAAGTAAATAAAAAAAATATGGCAAAAACATGAAGGGTTTCGGATTTTTGAAAATCATGATTTGAAGTGTTAAATAATCATGTGGGGGTATCAAATTACAGGAAATTTAATGCTTAAAAAATATTGATATTGGTTTTTGAAAAAAAAAGTTTGTAAGGATTAACTATCGGGAAATTTTAGAAAAATGATACCTACATGACTCCATAGTTAAATGTACCTTAAATGTAACTTTGTTGCATTGCATTACAGAAAACACCTGATACTGTCATATGACAACTCCCACTGCAACACTAACTGTTATTACAAAATTAAAATATAAATATTGATCAGCTTTTATTTTTACTAAATAATTTATACAATATGAAATATAAGATATAAAATTTTCTTATCTCCAAATTTCCAAAGGATCGGGATCGTTTATACCATATTAATTTAAAATTTATAATTCTAATGTCATACTATAAAATTGTCTCTATTAAAATAAGAATCATAAGTTAGACGATACACTTTAATCTTTACACTAAATGTTAATTTTACAAAAAGTAAAAAGGCTCATGTGCAAATAAATTTTTAAAACAGCAAACTGCTCTAAAATTTTCTGTTTCTATTTGTCCAAAAACCACAACAACAACAAAAAAACTAATACTGAAAATTTTGTTAACCTGAACAAGTGTTCAACCCTCCTACAAGAGCGCATGCGCCATTCTTTTAGGCGCAGGATAAAAAAGTACGTTTAAAAGATTATGTAATATTCTCTTTACATTGCATGGGGAAAAAATCTGACTCATAAATAGTTTTCTGTGTTGCAATAATAAAATGCAGGTGGTGAGATGATGAAATATTATTACGAGTTACGACACTGTGAGACTTATTTTTAATTGCTTACTTATTCTTTTCAAATATGCAATCTTTGTTCTGAGTTTTTAAAATCAGTATAAGGAATGTGGGAAAAAAATCTTGCATTTTGTGTTCTAATAAACTTTGTGACGATACTCCCTATGTCACATTAACAGCAAAAGGCCTCAAAGGAATTATTAATGCAAGCAAGCAAAGAATTGATAAAATTCATGAATTTTTCAATCCTACTTCTACAGGTATTTTAAAGTACATACAGAATATCGACGTGTATATGTCAACCCTATCAAAATTAAAAGTGACAGAAAACTGAAAATGTCGCAAGATGATGCTAGTTCAACCAGCTCAAGAACGCTACGAGGAAGTGTTGGATCCTTCAATTTCAAAGAGAATTGTTTATTCTGTGGTCAGATTATTACGGATCATCAGAACCGTAAAAAAAGAGCAGTCTTTCCTGTACCTACTTTCCAGTTTCGTGATACAGTTTTGAACGTATGTAGTGCTAGAAATGATTTATGGGCAGCAAATGTACATACGAGGTTGCTTTCAGTCATAGATTTACCTGCTGCAGAAGCTCAATATCACCAAGTGTGTAGTATCAATTTTAGGAACGGAAAACCCATTCCTGTGAAATACACATCTGAAGGTAGCAGTGGAGAATTGTCCGCAGCAGTAGGACTTCCAACTAACACTGAGAACTCTGATGCTTTTGAAAGGACATGTGAATGGTTTCAAGAAAATTGTAAAGAGCCAATATCTTTTAATGACTTAATCGAAAAAATGCGTAGTTTTTCATCAGAGGAAAGCGAGCCTTACACTTCTAGACATTCGAAGAAAAAATTGCTAGACAGGTTTGGAGACAACATTATAATATCAAGTAGTGATGGGAAAAGTGAAATGATAACGTTTGGAAAAACTGTATCAAACATAATACTGGACTATCATAAGCAAAAAGGACTTGATGATCCCGATGAAGAAAAATTTAGATTAATAGAATCTGCAGCGAAATTGATTAGAACAGAAATAAATTTGCTGTACAAAAATAAGGACTTTTATCCTAGTTCATCAGATATTGCATCCATTGAAGAAAATAAGACATATTTACCCCCTGTTTTATTAACTTTTTTAGATATCCTAATTGGTGGTAAACGGAACGATCTGAAGCAGATTTCAATAGGTCAAGCTGTAATGCAAGCATGCAGGCCTCGTTCTCTGATATGTCCGATTCCTCTTGGTGTAGGCATTCAGATTCATAGAGATTTTGGATCTCGTTTTCTAATTGATGAACTTTATAGTCTAGGATTCGGTGTGTCTTATGATGAAATACAGAAATACATACACTCTTCTGTAATGGATGAAAGTAACCAAAGCATTGTACATTCAGGTCACTTTTCTCAATGGGTTGCTGACAATGTTGATCATAATATAGCAACAATAGATGGCCATAATACCTTTCACGGGATGGGAGTTATAATGTGTTCATCAGGAGAATCTTTTAACAACTCTTTATTGCTCACAGACGCAATAAAACGACTCAAGTCTCGCCCTCTAGCACATAACATTATTAAAAAAGCAAAAATTCCTCTTTACTACATTCAATCTCCTAGCTCAATAGCGATGAATAAATTGAAGTTTGAAAAATTATCTTATGCACCAATGAAAATTAATCATTTTGATGTTCTTTGGAGTACCAGTAAGTTATTTAAAACGCCTCAACCAGGATGGTTAGGATATATGCAAACTGCTTCAGAAGGTAAAAACAGTGTTACAACAGTAACTAACTTTCTGCCAATGATTGATCTAAATCCCAATTCTTACAGCTGTGTATACACTACACTTATGTTCATCAGCAATGAAGCAAAAAGACTAAATGTAGAAACACCGATTGTAAGCTTCGATCAATGCTTGTGGATAAAGGCGCTGGAAATTAAATGCGCTGATCACAAGAGAGAGTTTGATAATGTAGTAATCCGTCTTGGTGGGTTTCATACACTGATGTCTTTTCTTGGAACTATTGGAAGATTGATGGCTGGATCAGGCATAGAAGAATCCCTACAGACAGTTTATGCTGAAAATTCAATACCGCATATGTTGAAAGGTAAAGCATAATCGCGTGCTCTTCGTGGACATTTTTTATTTTCTTCATCTCTCACTGCTTTAATCGTGCCAATATACTGAAATGCAGCCTCCCAGTTGAAGTTACTACAGATTCAGATTCAGATTTTAGCGAGATTGCATCAAAAAGTTGCCGCGTTGCTGGTGACGAAATGGAAGTGGAGTTAAATGATGATTTTAATCTTCAAAAATTTATTCACCTTTTCCAAAAAGTGCTCAAAGGTGATATCAAGACAGAAAAAGTTATTTCAGATCCTGATCTTCATAAACTTTCAACACTAATACGTGAACGGAAGAACCTTCTGAAATCACAAAGCCGCACTGCTAAACTCTGGCTGTTGTATCTGAACATGGTGGATATTGTAAAAATGTTTATTTCGGCTGAGCGATCAGGAAATTTTGAAATGCACTAACAGGCGGTTGAGCAGATGCTACCATTTTTTGCGAGTTCAGGTCATAACAATTATGCCAAATGTTCAAGAATTTACCTTCAACAAATGCGGGAACTGAAGACAACGAAACCAGAACTCTACAAAATACTTAATGAAGGTCACTTTACAGTACAAAGAAAGGGCAGAAAATGGTCTGGTGTTTGGACCGATATGCACACTGAGCAAACGCTCATGAAATGCCCCAAGAGTCGTTTTGGTATAACTCATGGAGGAGGTATGACTGAAAGTCAACGTGAAACTTGGATTTTGAGTCATTCTTGATGTAGTGAAGTAGCATGTGCAATGAGTTTGCTGACCAATGTTTCACGTGTTGGCAATGAACAACATACTGATTTAACTTATGCAAGGATGGCGAGAGATTTCGAAGATATGATAAAGGTAATGCAATTTTTTTATGGACCACAATCCATTTATTGCTACTTCAACTGATTTATGGAATATTTTTAATGGAATTACAGATAGTAAAAGGAAAGTAACTGTAGAAAATGCTGACTACATTGGAAGAAGCATCCAAGATAAACTTACCGGTAAACTTTTTAAAGGTGAAACTTTATTGAAATCAGACCAAGCAGTAACCATGAAAGTATTGAAAAAAGGAATTATTATTGCTGGTGAGACTCACCATGTAGATTCTCGTCTTTTAACACAGAGGATGCTAGCTTGTATCTCCTTGAATAATAGCACTCAGGATACAAGAGAATTTTTTAATTACGAATAATCTATTCTACCACCTTCATTGTTTGACCATAGTACGCAACTAATGAGAAAAACAGATAAATCATCATTAGCACACTCATTATATAGTATGAATGTCAATGAAATACAGCGGTCTCATTCAACTACTTACTACCTTCTTGTTGGTGGGGCATTAATTCACCAGATACCATGGTCAGCTTCTGTAGTATTTGGCGATGTCATAAGGCAATACGAATCATTTGTAAACAGAAAGTATGGAAAAGTAACAATAGTTTTTGATGGGTATGAAGAATCTAATATAAAAGATATGGAGCATAGATTGCGCTGGAAGCACTCGTCCGTTGTAGTATTCTTTGATGAAAATTCACCCGTCATTGTAAAGAAAAGCCAGTTTCTTTCTAACCCTGCAAACAAACAACGCTTTATCAATATGCTGGGGAATTATTTTCAAGAAAGGGGTCATTCCGTCATTCATGCAAAAGGAGATGCAGACGTGGTAATTGTCAGAGAAGCTCTAAAGTTAGCCCAAGAAAAGCATGTCACTGTAGTAGCTGATGACACAGACATTTTAATCCTACTACTATCTCATTCTTCGAAGAATATTTTCATGCAGTCTGCGACACAATCTGAAAACGTTCGTGACATTCAAGCCATGCAAGGATCTATTGGAGAGAAAGCTTGCAAAACTTTACTTTTTATTCACGCATTAACGGGATGTGACACCACGAGTGCATTATTTGGAAAAAGTAAATCTTCTGCTTTCAAAAAAAATCATTCAATCGAAAATTTTATGCGAATGGGCTTCATATTATGGATCAACCAAAGATATTGCTATGGAAGAATTGATTGAAAATGGCTGTAAAATTATCATGTTTCTTTATGGCGGCAACATCGAAAAAAGTGACCTAAACGTCCTTCGTTATGAGCAGTACATGAGAAAAATAGCTTCAGCTAAAAAAGAATTTGACATAGCTCGTTTGCCTCCTAAGCAAAATGCAGCTAAATATCACCTACTTCGAGTACATTTGCAGTGTTTTATATGGCGAAATCTAAATATACCAACTCCTGATCCTACACTGTGGGGTTGGCAGTTAGTTGATGGATATTTCCAACCGATATTAACAGACTTAAACCCAGCACCAGACAAACTGTTAAAAATGATTAAATGTGCTTGTCTAATTACAACTGAAGATCAATGTAACACTGCAAAGTGTACATGTCGCCGATATGGACTTGCATGTTCAGTAGTTTGAAAAAACTGTTGTGGAAAGGACTGTGCAAACACAGGAGACAGTTTAGATTCAGATGAATATGGAGAGGTTATTTAAATTTGCTTAGATAAATATGATTTTATAGACAAAATCCCTTTTCTTGTGTACTTATTTTGAATTTTTTAAATAAAACCATGTTTTTCAAAAAACCGAAATCCTTCATTTTTTTGCCACAACTTTTTTATATATTTATACTTTTAAAAACAAATATCATATTCTTTATCAGCTCAAAATTTCCTTTAATATGATACCCCACATGGCCTTTTTCGATTTTTAAAAATTTTTCGCATTTTTTTCAAGATGGCCGCCAAAAAACGCATTTTGCGCAACAGTACGACTGTATATTTTTAGTATGTTGATTAGGAGCATGTTACCTGCCATTTACAACAAGAATTATTTGTGTTCCAATTAGTTCCACCTAAAGGTGTTTTTTGCCTTATTTCTACTGCACTATTTTAGGCAGTTTACCGGAAACTTTATATATGTATTTATATAATAGCAAGAGAGGCAGAGAATTTTAAATACAGTAAAGCATTGTATATCATAAAAATATTAGAAATATGGGGAAAATGAATATATTTGTGGAACGAAGGCATAATCGTCAGTCCTAAATTAAATTAAGATCTACAAATAACATGTACGATTTCACCCTTGCATTAGCCATAAAGCTAAGAAATTCAAAATCTGGGCTACATTACAAAATGTGTCCAGAACGATTTCGCCGTTGCATTAGTTATAACAATCTAATGAATATAAAATCTGGGCTATATTTTCAAAGTGTATCCAGAAAAAAAGCAAAAATTAACAAGAGATAAGAAATAATATGAATTAAAGAAAGCATTTACCTAGTTTTACTTAGCATTTTTTGGAAGAGTTAACGTAAAGACATACTAAATTTTAAAAGTGTTAGAAACGATTTGCAACTGTTGAAATAAATAAAATACATATGAAAGTACTTGCACATTAAGGGAGTTAAAAGGCAGTATAATAATGCTAAATTCGATTGAATATAGCCTACTATTATTAGATTAGTAACAATGTTTGCGTCTGTCATTAGATAACACATTTAAAGATTACTGCCATCATATATCAGGCGAAAATAATAATAGTAATAATAAACTATTATATTATTATTTAAGCAGTAACTTTATTCCTTTAATATACAGTGTCTCACAAAAGTGATGGGACACTTGTGCTTTATAAAAAGAAACTGCAATAAAATAAATAAACAAACATGTGCAAAAATTTTTTGGGTGTGTTTCATATTTAAAGTTAGTAACAATTATTACATAACATACATTTTATCAAAATATTAAAATATTAATTTAGTAAAACTACAATTGTTCAGAACGGAGCAAAAAATGGCTCACATAAGAGATGGGACACTTACTTTTCCATCAAATATTTATCCAAAAATTTTACTTTTTAAAAGGTTTTAATATTTTGTTGGATTTCCTTTTACTTTTAAAACATGATTAAATCTTTTTGGGATGGATTCTACTAATTTTTTGTGATTTCTGGAGTGATTTTACCCCATTCTTCTTGAAGCACCGATTTTAGTTGTTGTTTTGAAGAAATGGTGTGTTTGCGAATTCTTGATTCCAATTCTTGCCAAATATTCTCTATGGGATTTAAGTCTGGAGATTGTGGTGGTGTTTTTATAATTTCAGGACAGTTATATAGCAGTCAGAGTCTAACGTTCAGAGCAGTGTGCTTGGGGTCATTGTTCTGGTGGAATTTAAAATCGTTATGAAGGTTCAATTTTCGTGCTGAAGATTTCAAATTTTGCTTTAAAATATCAATATACTTGTACTGATCCATTATACTGTCAATAAAAACAAGATTACCAACTCCAGCGGACGACATACACCCCCATACCATAACTCCTCCTCCACCATGTTTTACTGTTGGTACCAAGTTCTGTTTGCGAAATTCTTCCCTGGGTTTTCTCCACACCAAGATTCTACCGTCAGAACCAAATATATTAAATTTACTCTCAGCAACAAATATAACTTTATTCCAGTAATCAGAATTCTTATTTATGTTGGATTTTGCGAAAGCTAGTCTGAGTTTTCTATTCTTTTCACTTACGAAGAATTTTTTCCTGGCTACTCTACCGTGATATCCAGCAGATCGAATTACCCTTCTAATAGTCTCAGGATTAACGATTATTCCATATAATGCTTGTAAATCAGCAGCAACTTTTGAAGCACTATTTCTTGGATTTTTTTTAATATTTCGAACGATAATTCGCTTTATTCCATTGGATAGCTTTGATGGTCAGCCAGGTCTTCTTTTATCCTGAATCATATGATTCTTTTTATGTCGTTTAATGATATTGAAACCTGTTGAAAGACTCATGTTAACTGTTTCAGCAGTTTTTCTAATAGATTTTCCACGTTCAATATGCAAATTAATAACTAATTTTCGAATTTCAGACGAAGTTTCTTTTCGTTTAGCATTCATGGCTACACAGAGCTAAAAAACACAAAAATTCCAAAACAAACTGGAGAGAAATACTGCAGATGATTTTATAAATTATTGCCAATTGCTTTTAAGTAAAAATAAAACCCCAAAAAATATTTTTATTGCTTATTTCAGACGATTTTGGTTGCATATATAATGGTGTCCCATCACTTATGTGAGCTATTTTTTGCTCCGTTCTAAACATTTGTATTTTTAATAAATTAATATTTTAATATTTTGACAAAATGTATGTTATGTAATAATCTTTACTAAATTTAAGTATGAAACACACCCACAAAAAATGTGTACATGTTTTTTTAATTTATTTGATTAGTTTTCTTTTGTAAAGCACAAGTGTCCCATCACTTATGTGAGACACTGTATATTATTAATTTAAATAAAAATAAATAAATGTCTTATATGGATAAGTTATTTAATTATGATTAAATATTAAATAGATGTATAAATAAATACATCATACTATAGAGCTTTAATAAATTTGAAAAAAATATTTGATTATAATTTCCACAATAGTTCAGAATCGTAAAAACAATAAATTTAGTGTATGAAGCAAAATTAACAACTTAAAATAACGAATAAGTTTTTTTTTTAATTGCATAATAACAAAAATATATAATTTAATTTTACGGGAGGGAAACAATCAAGAGATATTTTTTAACAGTTAATCTATACGTGCATTTTTACAAGAAAGTATTGGATTCGTGAAAATTTTTGACTTCATGTTTTCGACGGTATTACAAGTTTTAGAAGGTCCTGAACACGATTTGATGCTTGTCTGAGAGTTCTGTCACTCTGTTACTCCGAGAGGCTGTATGTGACATAAATTTTGATGGACGCTCTATCTCAAGAACTAATGCACAGAATTTCAGAAAACTTTATATCCGGTTAGACCTTGTCACAAACTAGAACCGATTAGTTTTTCTTGCATATTGCTCAACAGATGGTGCTGCTATGCTGCATTATTCCTAATTTCTACAATAGCTCTATTTCAAGAACTAATGCACGCATTTTCATAAAAGTTAAAATTCAATTAGTCTTGGTTATAATTTGGTTCTGGCTATCTTTTGGTGTAAATCATTGAACAGATGGGGCTGTTGTGCTGCATTATTAATGATTATGGCAATAATTCTATCTCGAGAACTAATACACAAATTTTCATCAAATATCAGATTCCGTTAGTCCCAGATATACCGGGTGATCCAAAAGTCAGGACGAACTTTAAAAATGAATAACTCGAAAACGAATCAAGATACAAAGATACGGTTTGCACCAAATGGATGGAAAAGAAACCGGATTTTGTGTGACAACGAAAAAAATAGTTTGCCGTTGACATCCAAAAAATGACACGGTAGTGTTTTTTGCACCAAAAGATGATTTGCAAATAAAAAAATGTTGACAATTTCCAAGTCAGCTTAGTTACAGTTAATTAGTACAACAGAAAATGTTCAATGTGCTGTCCCTCATTCATAAGTGCAGCTGTGAGACTAGGCACTACACCGTTCACAGCATTTAGTAGCATTTCTTGCTTTATGGCAGACACGTTTTGGCAGATGGCATCTTTCAATGCTGCTAGTGATGCCGTTGGTCGCCAAT
Source organism: Maratus speculifer (assembly GCA_964019185.1). NCBI lineage: Eukaryota > Metazoa > Arthropoda > Arachnida > Araneae > Salticidae > Maratus > Maratus speculifer. Next base: position 147,678,720 of record OZ025300.1, read on the forward strand.
AGAACAATATTTTTTTGTTGTCACACAAAATCCGGTTTCTTTTCCATCCATTTGGTGCAAACCGTATCTTTGTATCTTGATTCGTTTTTGAGTTATTCATTTTTAAAGTTCGTCCTGACTTTTGGATCACCCGGTAGATCAGATTTTTTTAGTTTTTTGTGTAAATTGCCCTAAAGGTGATACTGATATGCAATATTTTTTAATAATTTTGCAATAGCTGTATATTACGAACTATATGGAGTAAAAATTAATGGAATGTAAAGTTGTTATCCCGTGATCACCTATTAAAGATATTATTTAGAATTCCTTGAGATTTTGAAGCCCAAATCCCTGTACCGGACTATGCATTAAATAGGCCCTGTTTTTAACACAAAATAGTGAATGAGGATTTGCTTTTAATTTTATTAATCAAAGGAATTTTAAAATAAGTTTCTCAAAACAAATATCTTTTTTTTTCTTGGTCTTTCCAAAGATACCTGGAGTGTCAAAAATACCTAGCAATAATGTAAAAACATCAACCAATTTAATTTTACAAAATAAACTCTTTAAATAGCAATGTAATTTATTTTGACCCGAAATGAATTGAAAGGACAGACGTGAAAAGAGAAGTATTTGTTACACAAGCAATAAATAAATCTTTGCGGGAGTTTTTGTATTGTCTTACGCTTGTTTAACAGTTTTTTCTTGTCAACTATGTTCGTCTTATAATTAGCTATATAATTTAAAATTAGATTCATCTACTGTCGAAATATCTGTTACTACAACAATCATGTAAAAACGAGACCTTTCAACAATCAATCACCGTCGTATTGCTTCACATGTCGCTTTTTGAAATGAAATAAGAACAAACGTAATGGATGAATTTTTCAATTTCGATTCATTCTCCCTTTTTCTACGGTGAAATTTTCTATTTCAGCCTTCAAATTTTGTGTTACTGTGTCATAAGTATTTTTTTTTTTAGAAGTTATATCCCCGACACAAATTGCTAAAATTGAGAAGGGATCATCGCCTATCAGTTTTAGTTGAATTTTTATAATAATACTAACTGATCTGCCCGACGTTGCCCGGGACTATAAATGTTTTCAAACAGAATGCGAATATTTAAATCGCCATTCATACTAAAATAGAAAAAAAATTAATTTTTTTTCTGAAGAATAATTTTAATTTTATCTGAGTGAACACAGGTGGTACAAAAACATGGAAAAGAAAAAACGTGGGGCCTCGTGATATTTTTTAGTAAAAAAATGACAAAAATGACAAGAAAAGCAATGCCCATGGTCACATTTTTCCCCTAAGAAAAAATGAAACATCCCAATTCTCTTTCGTCTTTCTATGATTTTTCCCTATGAGTAAATGAAATATCCCTCTGTTGTCGCCTCTTCCGAAAGAGAAACGGGATGTTTCATTTTCTCTTAGGGAAAAGATGTGATGATAGACATTGCTTTTCTTATAAATTTTGTCATTTTTTTTACTAAAAAATATCACGAGGCCCCACTTCTTTTTCTTTTCCATGTTTTTGTACATATGTTCAACTATTGCGTGACATATTTTTTTAATTCAACTGTGGCGCTTTTTTGTAATAAACAACTTTAAATATTGCAGATTTTGGAAATTTTTAATATTTAGCAGATTATAGCTACTAACAGCAACAATATCTCCGTGCAGTACTATATTATTTAGTTTGTCCTATTAGTGCACTTTCATATTCTATAAGAAAAACTTTAAGGTATTATAGCTTAAATAAGATATTAAATGCGGAAAATGAAAAAAAAAGTCATTTTGACTGTACTTTGTGGCAACATAACAATGTAAAGTAACAATGCCCCAAGGAAACAAATACATTTTAATAAGCAGGTAGGGTTATACTAACAGTTTATGACAAAAGAATTTTAGGATGTTGTTGCTTGCAAGAGATATACTGCTCCAAGCATACCAGCATTTCACTTTTCATGAAAAATGGCTTTTACAACCTTGAATTTTGTCATTTTCTATAGAAGAGAGGAAATTTTTTCCGTGCTTCAAAATTGCAGATTAATCATTAAATATGATTTACTTCAACATAAAAAAATATCAAGACAATTAAAAAATACAACTATCAAAACATCACTTTTTTGTCTGAATTTCAAAATAAGGGCTCACAATAACAAATAAATTGCACATTTTACATTTTGCTTTCACATAAATTTTGTAAACATTAAAGTATTGGTAAAAAATTATTAAAAATGCCCTAGAATCAGAATTCTAAAAAAAGGGGAACGTGTTTATTTCTCTGCAAAATACTACAAAATAAAGCTTAGTAAAATAAAGATTACATCCGCCGATTTAACAATTTTGAAGTTTTACTATCAGTCCTGCCTCGACAGTAACTTAAATTTAACTTTTACTTGCCCTTTATCTCAGAATGCATTTATTCATAATTTGTCATGCTTCAAATGATATACGTCACTCCACTTTCTTGGAAGATATGTCTAAAATCTTTTATGCGTAAAATTTTATACAAAGTTTTATGATATATTTTTAATAAATTGCCTCCAGAATTTTTACGATCATGTGAGAATTTTAAAAATATATTTCTCGAAATAAAAATGCACTTTATTTTTAGGTGCGTTCGTAATTATGTAAATACGTAGCAACTATAGTCGTCGTTCAATCTTTCCGTCTGTCTATCCATCCGTCTTTCAAAATATCTGCCTCAAAAATGAATCTTTAGAGAAAGTTGCATTTACAGAAAAAAATACATTCAAAATGCGTTTAAAATGTCTATAAAAAAATAAATGAATTTACCCTCGAATTTCATTAAGAAAAAAATCTTGCTGCGTTAATTGTGGCCTCTCAGGTAGATTAAACTGGTGCAAAAATTCATTATTTAATTCTTCTCTACTATTAATTTAGTGCAGACCTCTAGATCGAACCTGACACAAGCCTATATTTTCTTTTTTTATATCACTTCTATACACATTGTAAAAAAATTACGCAACGCCACTCCATAAAACTATAGAGTAATTTTTGAGACCCGTGCAAAAAAAGACCCGTTGTAAAAAAGACCCGTTGAGACCCCGTTTGAGACCCGTTGTAAAAAAATTACGCAACGCCACTCCATAAAACTATAGAGTAATTTTTGAGACCCGTGCAGACCTCTAGATCGAACCTGACACAAGCCTATATTTTCTTTTTTTATATCACTTCTATACACATTGTAAAAAAATTACGCAACGCCACTCCATAAAACTATAGAGTAATTTTTTTTCTTTTATATAATGGTGTAATTTAAACATAAATTATTCGTGTAATATTACAATGTTACACTTGTATATCGGTTAAAGTATTAAATATAATTGGAAAGAGCAAGGCTGCCGCCAATTTTATGGAGACACGTTGCACAAATCTTTTACTGTTTAGATTGAAAAAAAATGAGTTTAAGTATTTTCAATTATAATAAAAGAAAGTCCCCTATAGCATGTATTTAATTTAACGGGTTTTTTAAAAAAAAGTGTTTTACTATATATTTCTCGACATAATGTATCACTCTCTTTATATATACGCAGGTATTTTGAAGAAATTAACTTTCATTGATCATTGAGAAACACAAAAAATGCAATTCAACAAAAATTCAATTCAGTTCAATAATTTAACACATTCTGAACATCTGAAAAAAATCTAATTATTGTTAATTATTAAAAAAATATATTTTATATGTCAGGTATGAATGCAATGAAGAAATATATTTAAAAAAAAACAGAAAATTAAATCTTAACCATTTTCTAAGTAAGTAGCATATTTTTTTCAGGATCATCTGTCTTTAACAAAATTCTGCTCAGACTAAATATATTCGTCACAATCGGGAAACATGACTTTCCTACTTTTGTTATCGCCTTTTAAATGATAAATCTTTTTGTGTTTTTAAACTAAATATAAAAACTGGAATTGTTCTTAAGACAAGAATAAAGATTCTTCAAATATTGTTATTTTTCGCTATTTTATCATAAATGTTATAATATTGTTAATACATTAAAAACTCATTTTAAAGGAATGTTTTTATCTAATTGATATCTACATAATATCTACATAAAAATAAACTTTTACGCCTTTTTTTTCTGAAAATCTCAATATTTGATTAAAAAAATAGAATGTACAATTATCATTATCCCAAAATATTTTTCTGGTATTCAGATTATATTTCAGAATTATTTTTTTTACTCACCCCATGACACATACGTATTTTTTTAATATATATGAGAAAGTGTTTTTGAAACTTTCCCTCCTCCAGAAAATTCAATTTTGAAAATCGCGGAAGACTTTCTACTGCGTCTATTGGCTATAAAAATATTTTAATCTAAGATTTTATAATGTCAGAAATTTATGATAAAACTTGCTTTTCACAAATTTTAGTATTTTTTAAATGAAGGTTCAAGAAAGAATAGATTAATACAGAAACTCGATTTTTTAACTTTGGATAAGGCGAGTTATGAAAATCAATTCTTCATATACATAGCGTTTCTAAATGATAGGAGCTAATGCCTAATTCCTTTAATGCTGCCGTAGATTCATACTTTGTATTTAAATTTTGTAAAAAAAAGTTTAATATTTGATTACATAAATTGCTCAATGGTGGGGTTTTTAGTGAAAATACAAAACTGAATTTTTATACGGCGCCTTATTTAAAAATGCAAATTGAAGAAAAATTTCCCTATTGATATTTGAATTAAACTAAAAAACCCAAATTGATATCTGCAAAATTTACCGATATGTTAAATTCACAATTTCTGTCTTACGCAACTTAAGAATATCTCTTAGCGAAGATATATGGAAGTAACTGGATTGTAATGTAGGGATCATCCACAAATTATATAACGTTAAAATTCGAATTAAACCAACAAATGTCCTATTAAACAATACATAGTAACTTTAAGATTTTATGTTAAATTTGCTTTTTTTAATTACCGTAATTTCGTGTAGAAAAAGCCGCAGATCAGACAATTCATTTTCGACACAGAAAATCCATTCAGTAATTTAAGATTAATGTATTCGGCGATTCAAAATGTTACATTTTATTTCTGAAAATTTCTGGATCGAAACAGTATTGTTTGAGCTGCGGCTTATCTACACGAAATTACGTTTTCCTCGAGAATAATCCTCGAATTATGCTAGAGATCAGCACTAGCTAGGTCCGATGATAAAAATAGTTTCGCTCGAAACCGGCCTTACAAAGAAAATATTTTAAATTCCGGCCAGAATCAATTTAATCAGAACATGGATTAATCCGTTTATACGGTTTTAAATTATTTCGAAATAATTCTAATCGAAAATACTTTTTTTCGTGTTTATAATCTATATTTTAAAAGAAGCTTCATGTACTGCGATGATTATTGTTTGAGATCTGTGCATTTTACAAGCTATTAAATATACTATATTCAAAACTGTATGGAGGACTGCAATTCACACATGGTTGCGCATTTGTTTTATTACAAAAATAATCTTTATCTCGATTTACTTCAAATCGTCAGGTTCATTACCCGATAGTAATAAAACATGTTTTATTATCCTTGGTAGACACTCTACTAAACGTCAACCTATCCAAACTGGTGCTTACGAAGTTTAGGGGAGAATGGGGCACATTTCAACACGGGGCACCTTTCAACAGCTGGAATTTCTGACTTCTAATACTGCACTATACTTGGCCAATGTGCAAGCCAATAAGATTTTTAATGCATAACTGCTGACATTTAGTTTTCAGTGATTTCTTTTTTCAACTGTGGTGTAGTTCTGTGAAACAAGTTTTAACACGTCAAAAGTAAACAGCCAATTTTGATTTTGAAACAGTTTATCAACCAATAATCTTTTAATTAAGTGAGTGATATTTATTCACCTACTAGCCTTTTTAATTCTGCTTCTAAATACACTAGCAATAAGCCACAAATCACTTTCTACGATTTTTTATAATACTTTAACCAAAGTGTCTACACGAGGGGCAGATTTCAAGAGAGCTGAGGAGGTACATTTCAGCAGTGATGAAATGTGCTCTTTATCACTTTTTAATTAAGCAATTATGGAAACTGGCTTGTAACCTTTTAGATCAACGCCAAGGTCAAATTTAAAAGTTTCAGGATAATTTTGCAGTTTATCGCTACATGAAACATGATAGGCCTATGTCAATAACTGTCTATTGTAAGCTTATTAATCAGAGTTTTTAGATTTAAAATACTGTTTTAAATTATTTTAAATTCTTCAAAAATTAAAATATATTCTTATATATGAATTTATTCAAAGAAACATGTTTGTAATTCTTTTGACTTGACAGACCAATTGCGTTTTAATATCTCAATCGAGTTTTAACTAATTCTCGAATTTCAGTCGTGAACTCGATGAGGTGATTGTCTTATGCTGCAGTACCCTAATTTATAGCATGGGACAAAATGATATTAAAATAAAACTTCTCAACCAAATTTGAGCTGAGGAGCAGCTCAAGTTGTATCTGCAATGACATTTTCCGTACATTTGAATTTAGTTAAAAACAAAATAATGACATAGAACCTAAAACAATTCACTATATTAATACATCCACTATATTACTTTGTGAATAAAGTTTATTTTGTTAGAATGTATTATATTTGTACGATTTATTCATCTATTGAAATGTACCTCACCTCCCGTTGATAACTGCTCCCCTGGAGGGTCACATTTCAACGAGTGCATTTTTCACCAGAAAAGTAAAATTTGGTATTTTGTGTTTGGCTAGAAATCATGGAAAAATTGAGAGGATACCTCAAATATGAAGTTAGTAAATAGCACCTAGGACAGTAAATAGCACCTAGGACTTTAGTTTATTAAGCTGTGTTACTTCACAAATAATTCTTTTGCAAAACGAGTTGAAATGTGCTCACCCCTCCCCTGTCTTCATAGAGATGAGTGAAAGACCAATTATATCATCTAAAATGAGCTTGAATGATATACGGCATGCATTTTGTCTGCTGAAAATATATTCTTAATTTACCATTAGGAATTGTCGGGGAGCATGTCGATAAATCCGGACGATATTTTATTTTCATTTTTTATTCTGCCTGTCAAGCGATTGCAGAACGAAACGATTTATTACAAATATTATTGAAATAAGGATACATTTTGAAAAGAAATTCCTTTATTCACTTTCTTTCAGATTTTGATATCATTATTTCCTCATGTATACGTTTTGACCTGAACTGCTAAAAACGGTATTTTGCAACTGTAGGCAATATCCTTCCTTGAAAAAAATATTCTTATAAGAATACAAAAATCTTTTGACAATTAAACATTTTTGAATCACATAGTTTATTTCACATATAGTTAAAATTACTACGTCCATTAGTACATAAACCATTAAGTGTCTATTACAATTAACCCTTAAATGCTCAAGATATAACACGTTCAAAAAAATGCGCAAATTAACGAATCAGAATTTATACCTGAAAATCTAAATAGTAATTTTTTTTTAATTACGAATGGTCTGTCATTAAGTGAAGTGAAAATTGCTCTTTTAAATTTCTGGTGAGAATACGGAATATGTGAATAAACCCCCCAATAATTCGAGAACACTTATGGTATCGAAAACGATACAATATGCATTTAAGGGTTAAGTGTATGTATCTGACTGAAGGTAAAATCGATTTTGTGATGTAAGTTTCATCATATTTACATAAATGGAAACTGGCAAGATATCTACATACGTGTTATATGTATTCACTGGTCATTTATCATGAATGACTGTACATTGAAAATGTTTGAACTTGGCATCAATATACTAAACGCATTTGATAATCAAAGTAATTATTCATTTTGACAAATAACAGTTTATGTAAAATTATAACGGTATTATGCGATATTATATGACTTTAACTTCCAGACTTCCATGTCATTTGCAATAAATATTCGATGACTCTGATATCAAACATGCTAGTCGTATTTTGCACGACATACTAATATGTATGTCATGGACGTTTTAGATTATCGAATCAAAATTTGTAATATGATTGTAACAAGTACGTCATCCCTCAAATATTTAATATCTTATCTATTCAACTTTTGTATTTCTTTTATTGCAACTTTAAAGTAACGTTATAAGTAATACTATACTTTAAAAATGTTTTAAAACATACTCATATTGATGTAACATTTAAAATATATATATATTTACATTTATAAAGATTATACAAATATTATTTTTAATCCTCAGTATTGTTTTTGGTTGTATGTTGCAACACATACTTTTATTAAAATACAATTTTTTTAGAATTGAACATTTGCCATTCACCGAAATTATTTATTTAAATTTTCTAGAAATATATCAAAAACAAAAATACCCAATAGCATTAAAGCTATTTCAACACTCAACAGAAATGCCATGAAGCCAAGATGAAACCCAACTATGTGTCTGCACTCCAATTATGCGTCAGTTTTCCCCATCTTTGTTGCATATAATTTTATGGATGATCCTTAGGGGAAGACCATGACGATTATGTCTTTTTATCCATGTATTACTTTTATTATAAATAGTTAATATTTCAAATTACTCATTACAATATACTTCTGTTATATATCACTCTTTTTAACTTTCTTTTCATTGATGATTCAATATACATATAAAAATTTAAAAAACTATTCTTCTCATTCTTTTTTCTAATTCAATCCAAATCCAAATCAAATTCAATCCAAAATAGTTTCTTGATTCATATTCCATTCCCTTTTCCTCCACTGTTGTATCTAAAATTTCAACTCCTGAATAAGATTTTTTAACATCTGTTCATGCTTAAATCATGATTAAATCACTTAAGCGGTGATTCATGCACTAACTCACTTCTCAAGTTTTTTCTCTCTCATCTCTTATACACACAAATCAGCAACTGTCAAGTGCAAGACCAAATTCATAGGACTCACGACTGCAAGTTCGACAAAAATTACTATTAATTCTCACAAAAAATGAAAAAATAATTTACTTGTACGCATTTTATTACGTTTTATGAACTCTACTTAGTTCTAAAGAACAAGAATGGTAATAATACAAAGAAAAGTTAAAAAAAATATTAACTACACATGATAATCTAAAATAAATAAATAAATAATAATCCCCTTGTCGAAATGTAATTTAATTTTTGAATCTAAAGGTTTGCTTTAAATAAATGCAGAGAATTATACATTTATGGAAAAAATTATGGATAGTCTTCCACCATGCATTTTTGTGAATGGGACCTACATTTGCATTATCTTATTTCAGGATAGGATTTTCGAAAAATGAGCGCAGTATGAAAAATAAATCTGCAATAATAGCCGTATTTATTATATATTTCTTTATTTTTTATTATTTTAAATGTAGTTATTCAGACTTATTTAAATGAAAAAATATTTATTAGTATTACACTGCATAAAATATTTCATTCGAGCCAAATAAATCTACACATATAAATTCTTAAGAAATAGTTTTTTTAATCCATAAAAGTGCTATTACCAGTGCGCTGCTGCAGGCGTCAAATTGCAGGCGTCTCCGTGTTATCCTATGGGACCAGGCGAGTCGCTTGGTTAGCGCGAGATTCTCTTGTGTCGAAGCGTCTTTGACGCCTGGAACGAAGCGAGTCGCCAATAAGAGCCTATCAAATGCTTGGAAATCCAAATGATAGTAAAGACTCTTCTCGAATAGCCAATGAAATGCTAAGAAAACGAGAAAAAGGAGGCGATTTTTGTCACTTGCAATTTTTACGTGTAATAGCACTTTAAGGAATCAAGCGAAAACAGGCTTATCTAACAGTGTGAATAATTTCCTAAAATAATAAATCTTAAAGATATTTTATTATTTGAAGAAATATAATTTCAAATATATATTTTATATTCAAGAATTTGTCTAGTGTTTCACATTTTATTTTCTAGAAAACGTAAGATTTTTTTCTTTGGTAATTTATAGTTTAAATGAAATATTCTTTAAGTACAATTAACGTCACAACAAAGCATTAATCATTACACAAAGTTTTAAAAAAAGCAAGAGATTTACAAAATAATTTTTAAATAGATTTGTAATTAGATCTACGAGAAAATACTATTTTTAAAATACGATAGACACTATCGTAATTTTATTAAACGTAAATTATCTTTAAGCTTTCATTTGTTTAAATTTAATTATAGTTTCGGATGAAATTATTTTTTTTCTAAAAGTAAACTCTTTGGTCATATCGTGTAAATTTAAAAGTTATATTTCCTTTACTACAGTGCAGAATTTATTACTTTACAAAATTTAAAATATGAAAGATACAAATTGTAATAAATATATATTATAGTTTTAAAAAAAAAGTATAATGTGACTTTCTAATTTTAATTAAGTATTTCGTATCTCTATTTTTCTGAAGATTTCTAAAGGAAAGTAATAATAATACAAATATTAGACGCAATTCACACAGTGAAATGGTGTTGAACTTTGTATAATTTTACATAAAATTGGATAAATGTTAACGCTATTTGAAATATAAATATCTTAATTTTATTTTGTAAATTAATATTAATAATCTGAAGTAATATCGTAATCGTCTTTAGATTAAACATAAAATCCATTGTTCCCAAAATGAAGCAAAAAAATGAGGGATTTTATCCAAATGTAGTAGTACGTCTCATATCGTGTATTCTATAGAAAATATAGGTTTATCTTTATATAGGTTTTTATGTTTATCTATATATAGATTTATCTTTCTAAGTAAGAAAGATAATCCCCGGACAGGATTATCTAAAAGGTATTAAATCTTTTTTAACTTGTTGACGGTCCCCTATAGAGTTTCGGAAAAAAATCGTCACGGAAATGTATGACCTGTACTATTATGTTTATACACGGAGAGTTGCAGGATAATTCCTCATGTGTTTTTCTAGATATTTAACAAAATGTCTAAAATCGCAAATGGACGATCACCACTGGCCATATAGTGTATGTGGTAAATATTCGTAGTAACGTTTGCATGCGACTAACTGGTCCTGACGCTTTATCGCACGTGAATGTAAGAGAAACTCTATTTTTGAGATTAAAATTTAACGAAGCTGTGTGAATAGAAGAAGGAAATAGAGCATTTATTTTTTTTTTCCCGGTTGGTGTTGACAGCACAGATTTTTTTTTTTTTTTTTTTTTTTTTTTTTTTTTTTTTTTTTTTTTTACCGGTATAAAATAGAAAATTTTATGTAAGTATGGACATTATAAAATATTGTACAATGTATTGCGTATAAAACTAAGGATTACTGTGTTAAACGAAACGTTAATTGTAAAAATAGAAATTTTTAGCATTTTTGTTTGTATCTATATGTTTGTCTTCAATAAAGTGTTTTTCAGTGTTCGTATTTAAAACAAGTTATCACGTTGAATAAGCGCGGATACCACATATATAGAGCTGCAGAAAAGTAACCAAGCGCATTCTCCTTATTAGAAGAAACTGCATAAGGGGTGTTTCAGCTGAAGTATATGCATTTCTTAACAGAACAAATTTTAGAATGCATGTAGTTAATTGATACATGGTACACAGGGATGTATATACAGGGATATACATTCTGATATTTTTCAGATTGTGTGGAAACTGCTGAAAATGGGTTTTCAAATGAGTTTTGCATTTCCATATGGTTGTAATATACAATATTTTATTTTTTTAGGTGTTTCAATTTTGTTACATCATTCTGAATGTGTTTGAAAGCGTTTCATATTCTATGATTAACAATTATTTTTTTCTTTTCTTTTTCGTTTATACCTGCAATCGTAAGAAAATAATATTATTTTTAATGTGAATATTGTAAATTTACCATAATGTCCCTGGAACAATCTTGATGAACATAAAAATGTCTAATGGACAAAATTAAAATAGCGAAAAAATCTATATTTCAAATTGAGTAAACTGATTGATACATAATGAAAACTACTTAAAAATATTTCCTAAAGTCAATTGCAGCAAAAGAGAATTCCTTTTTATAAATGCTTCCTTAAATCTAGGTAACATTTTCTCACTCATACATCTAAAAATATATTTTTTCTGGTGTGCATAGGAAGCACTGAGTTTGTATGAAGAATGCCTGTAATTCAAAGTAATTACATTTCTATTCAAAAGACTTCAATTTCAAATACAGTTCACATTTTCATGACATCAAATGATGTGTTCCACACATTTTTTAAGATAAGCCGGAAATGTGCGTTCTAAAAATTATTATAGAAAATGTGTGTGTTTCTCTTAAGGGGAAGTTATTCGTCTTAGACATGATTTTAAAAATGTTTTCTGACAAAGAAAAAAAAATATCAACATTGGACTGTTTGAATTTTATTTTTTGATTTTTCTCCTAAATATTTCAATTTTCAAATTTAAAAAATTACATAAATTAGCAAAAGCCATGCTTTGTATGGATTCGCGAAGCATTATTTCATTCGATAACTATTTGAAAGTAACAGTAATATTTTTATATTATTTGGTACTACTTGATCATCCCGTCGACCAAAAACGTAGTGCCAAACTAAACAATATAATGCCAATGATGATGATAAAAAAATGTCACATTCAGGTAAATCAAACTCACATCACTCGTTCGTTAGCCATCAAGTACTAATTTTTAATATGAAGCTTTATTTGTATTTTTTATAATGCTTTAATAATTTATTTGTTCCTTCGTTGTCCAAAATAAAAATTACATCAATTTGCTTAATTTTACCAATAGTTTAGCGATTTGTATAATTTGGCGAAATTGGTTCAAGGGATAACCAATTAGTACCTATTATGTTTGCATATTTATTAAGCAAAAACCCTATTTTATGTTTTGACCCATTTTAATTTTAGAATTATAAATTCAGAGTTTCCTTGGAATTTTTTATTTATGATATAAGACTGGTATATATAAATTTTTTTCAAAGCAAAATTTGACATTTTTTTTAATTTTCAACTAAATTCTTTTTTTCTAAAGATTCTTTACATTTTCTATTTTGTCTTCTAACAATAATGGATACTACTTGGTTATCCTGTCGATCAATTTCGTCAAATAATATGAACCGCCAAACTATTAGCCAAATTGTACAAAGTGATGCATTTTTTTTAAATAATGAAAAACAAAACATTAAAACATTAATAAAAATACAAAGAAGTGGGTAAGTGTGATCGGAGATCGCACAGAGGGTTTCGTTTAATAAATCCTCCAAAGCACATTTTTTCATTGATTAACAAATGAAAAACGGTTCTTCAGCGCTATTTGAGGATGAATAATAATTAAAAAAATATAAAATATATTTCATTTTGCGTCTCAAAATAGATGATAAATATGATTTAATATGATGAAATCAAAACAAATTAGCATATTTTTACGTGATCTATTTAATCCATTAATTTATGTTACATACATAATAATTTCATTTAAACTTGCGGGTAACAATTAGAAGAAATGAAATTTCAATTTTGAAATTTACGTTACTGCGAATTTTTAGCTTCTAAATATTGCACATTTTCAATTTTTACACCATCGTACAGGTAAAAAATGAACTTTTAAAAGCAATTTCTTTAAAATTCTCAATTCATTTTGAGATATTAATTTTTTGAAGTTTTTAATACCGATTTTGTTAATTGTGGCAACAGACGTATTCCATCTCTTTTAAAAGTAAAGGGTAAATAATGAAATAAATTTTATATCTATTTAAACTTACGTGGCAACAATTTGAAGAGAAAAAAAACAACAACAAAATAAACTGATGATATTAAAAATAATATTTAAATTGCAATAACAGTCTTTTTCAAATTTTTATTATTTGATGTGTGACAAGAGGCAGTTTGCTATAAGTACACAAAATTTAAATTCTCTGGCATATATAGTTTTTTGTACGGACTATGACAGACAGAGGCCAGAGACGAATAGGGTTTCGTCAGATGAACGAAACCCTAATAAAATGTCGCATTAAAAATCACTTGATAATATAGGAAACACGTGTATTATGTTTAATGTCAAGTAATGTGACATTTACGATAATTCATTACTGGCATTTAATCCTGAAATTTAGCGTTAGATTTTTGGTCGACGGGATAACCAAGTAGAACGCAAAAATATACTGTGATATAGTATGTATGGAATGAGATAATAAAGTACAAAAATCTATGATACCTTCATGAAAATTAATAATTTGCGCACTGTATTCAAGCTGACCACCTTTAATGCGGTAAACAGTAACAACTGGATGAGCTTGGACAATTAATTTTTCCTCACCAAAAGTTAAGCTCTTCAATATTTAGGGATGTGGACCTGGATTCATATTATTAGCTAAAAAAAAAATATTTAGTTCACTATTTACTATATATTTCTGGCAAGTCTTACAAGATCCGTCAGATTGATTTTTCATATCCAAATTAACGACGGACGGTGAAAAAATTTTACATATACATAATATATATATATATATATATATCTACTTGTGCATTTTCGAGATTTAAAGCATTCTTCTGAGCTCGTGCATTCTCTCTCAAAAGAGATTCGTCATATCATCATTTAGACACAGATGTCACATACGCACCACATTGGCGCGATTTTTTTTCTGCCGCTCATGTACGCACCGCGGTACATAACTAGCGACAAAGTATCGTTATTTTGCTTGACATGGTAACTCGGGTGTTGTTTATTTACTAATAAACTGTTTTTTTTTTTTTTTTTTTTTTTTTTTTTTAATTACTTAAATTGTTTTATTCTATAGATAGTAATTAAACTTTTAAAAATTTATTGGGTACTACTTGGTTATCCCATCGACCAAAAACTATCGCCGAATTATAAGATTAAATGCCAATAATGGCTGATTGTGAATGCCATATTTAATGACATTAAACACGATACACGTGATGATAGTTAAATTTGTAACACCATGATAGTTAAATTTTTTAATACTTACAAACAGCTCTTTTTAATATGTAAGAAGTAAGAGAAAAAGAAACTTTTCAGCTGCCCACCTCTCTTTTGAAGTACACGACCATGAAATATCAACTTTTTATTGTTGTCACACTGGCCGTTTGCTGGTTTTATATGAAAAATAAAATTGCTTAATTTTTTTTCTTGACTTTTAAATTTTAGAAGGGTTTTTTCTTTATTTTTTCTTGATATTTTTACTTAGAAAAAATAATAAACAATGTAGATTGATTTCCATCTATGAAAGCACTTCCAGATTATCTCTCTGAAACCACCACATGGTGTTGGTCACTATCATGCTTATCTGTTTTTGTTCTTTTCATAAAACTAACCCATGCCTTCAAAACAAATTTAACTGTATTTTCACATCATAAAATAGAACCAAGACCTTTAATTTTTATACTTATCTATTTTTTATTATAGACGTAATAGAAAAGTTTAAGGCACCTTAACCTACAAACATTTATGATATAAACTTCTCATTAAAAGAAAAAAAAAGAAAATGTACAATTTGAAATTTAATACGTGTAACTGCAGAATTATAGGAGTCTTTTGTTTACTGCTGTACGGTTTATTTGCATTATGTTAAGACGTACATGTATACTAATATTATTAGGATGAGCGAAGCGAATCCTCTACTAGGCCACTCAAATGACATTTTGTCGTACACTTTACAAAAAAACTATACAGTATTTTGACTTGAAATTAAACACAAATATAAATTATGATCTGTAGATTTGCAGAATATTATTTTTTTTACAGAAATACTTTTCAAAAAATTATTATTTTAATTAATTTATTTTACATGTTTTTTCATTACGAATGCATTTTTTCAAATAAAAAGTGAAACACGTACGTTTTCAGAAGAAAAACTTAAATCATGGGGTCAGTAATTATAGCTAAAATCATCTTTAAATAAATAAATAAATAAAATATATTTTCATTATTCTGATAAAATATCTCAAAAACTGCTTTCAGATTTCCAAACTATGCTCATTCCTTTTAACTAGGTATAGTTTCATGATTTCTTTTATAAAATTTAAAAAATACTTTTTTTAGAAAAATTATATTATATTTTTAATGAATTAAAATTTGTGAAAATTCTCTAATTAACATTCAATTATAAAAGTATTTTTCTGTGTTAGGAATTCAAATACACAATTTATTCTTATTTTGTGAAATCATTTAAGCAGACGATATTAATGAATTTTAAAAGAATTACATTATGTTTTTGTGAAGTGGCAATAAAAGAATTGTAAACAAATAAAATTAATTAATATTTTGTGTAATTCTACTTCGAAAATATTTTTATTTATACCAGTCTTATATCAAAAATAAACAATCTGAGGAGATTCCTAGTTAGTTGGTTGAAAACGTTTTAAAATTAAAATGCTCCGAAAAATAAAATTACATTTTTGCTTAATAAAGATTCAAAAGTAATTTTAAAAATATATTATTACTTTAAAATATTTATCTTATAGCATAATACTTCGCGAATCCAAACAAAGCATGGCTTTTGCTAGTGAGATAATACTGCCCCATGTTTGCTGTCACGTAAATAATGGTGTCCTTCATTGAGTCCCAAGAGCCAAGATGCGCCCCTGGTTACTGGAAGTTTGGACCGGCCTGAACTAGTATACACATATTCTTTTTACAATAATGAAAAATTGTTTTGCGAAAAGTCGCTTACTATACAAACTTTGATAAATCGCCGTTTTCATTCCGTTACTTATCAAATATTTTCACAGTTTTTATATCTGGAGATACAGGTTATAGATCAAGTTTTATTTATTTGCCGGTAAAATAAATATTACATCAGTAATCGCTTAAAAAATTCTTTATATAAAATGTTTTGTTTTTCAATTAAAACACTATTAATAATTTAAACCAGAAATAATATATGAAATAAGTTTTAATTTAATAAAATAAATAGTAATTGCGCGCTGGGATACACTTTCTTGATCCATCAAGAATCCTAACTGTGCCATTGTGGCAAGTTAGAGTTTCAAACATGAACAATGGAAACGAGCAGGCTTCGCCCGCGAGCAGGTATCTCTTTTTTATAAAATTTCGAAACATTGTCGAAGTACGGATGTTGGAACGAACGAACCTCGAAAATTGATTCTCTCCTTTTTTTATAAAATCTCGATGCGTACGATGACTGACAGACGTTTACCACTGTGACGAATCCATGTGATTAAGTTTCCACTTTAACTCCCGCCTAAAATTTCACAAGAGGCTATCGCAACTGTTATCCTGAATGCGGAATGCTTCTTTTGGTTTTGCCAGACGGCGCTAATGTTGTATTGAGTGATGGAGGCGAGGGGAGACGAAGGAGTGTGTGGGAGGAATGGGACGTTGACTTGAAGAGAGACTGGTGATTTTAATGTTTAAAATTTTCAGTTTTTTTTATGTGTGTGAGGTTTATTTGTATTTTTAGAAAGTAAATGTTGATGTAGAGTATTGTAATAAAGTGCTGTTGGACATTATAATGAGGAATTATTGTGCTACCCTTTCACAAGTGAACCAGACTGGAGACAGATTCGTTACAGTCATAAAGTGGAGGTTTCACCAGATTGGACTTCGAGTTGCAATGAGAAGGAACGTAGAGTCACAGGTATGTTTTGATTTCATTGCAGCATGTTATATGATTTAAGCTTAAGGTATTGGGAATGTTCATTTGATTAAAATTTGTTGGTTTTCTTTTATAATATTATAATTGTATAATAATTGTTGTAAAAATTGTTTTTTTAATATATATAGCGGCCGCAATATCAGATTTGTATTTTCTGGTTTTTATAAAAGGTGTGAATGTGAAAAGGATTATTTAAAACCAAGCTGGTTTATCGATTAAATTAAGTCAAGCTGACTTTAAGTTAATATGTTTTGTCTCGAAGAGTGTATTTTAAAACCAATCTGGTTTGAGTAAATGAAATTAAACTGATTTATTGTATTTTGTATCGAGATACTTCATGTTTAAAATCAAACTGGTTTGATTGAGGTCAAATTGATCTTATGTTTATTATATTTTGAAAAATAGTGTTTTAGACCAGGCTGAGTGGTGGAAATGTGACTTTTCAAAGGTTCAAAAAAATTTATTAAAGTTGTGTATTATTTTTGTTAAACAGAAGGTATGCAAGTATTGATGTTTTGAACCGGTATATAGATACATTTTTTTTGAATAATTAATTATAGTTATTTGTATAATGTATATTTATCTATTGTTTTGATATAGTGAATATATAGATTATTGGTGTATTGATTAAATTTGGTCAGTTGGTTGGGTGCCGGTCGCTCTTATAAAGTGTTTAACCGGCGACTTACCCGTCGGTGAACGTATTTGGAAATGGCTTTCCTGGGGAAAGGCCGAAGAGCAGATTTGAAAATCGTTGCTCTGGAATTGGGGGAGGAAGTCGATGATAGTATGAGAATAATTGATTTACGTAATTTAATTACAAAGAGTGTTAATTATGAAGAGGAATTTGTTAGAGAGATTCTTACAACTGTGATAAATGAAAGAATAGGTCGAGAGGAAGTGGCCGAGAGAGAGAGGGTGGAGAGACAAAAAATAGAGTTACAGTTGAATGAGGGAAAGAACTTAGACTCTGTTCAATCTAGTATAGGTTTTGAATCGAGAGTGGATATTCAGAGATTGATGCCCAGATTCAATGTGAAAGAGGATGATATTAGTTTATTTCTGGAATTGTTTGAGAGGCAGGCTAAGGTGCTTGGGATTTCCCCCCAAAAATGGGTTACTCAGTTAATTGGTGTTTTACCAACTGAAATTTCTCAATTAATAGCTCGTGAGCCTGAACAGCAGGCTAGTGAATATCAGTATGTCAAAACAATGTTGCTGAAGCGGTTTAAATTGAGTCCAGAGAGGTTTCGTCAGAACTTTGTGAAAATTCAGAAAGCATCTGATAGTACGTGGTATGATTTTTATTATGAGATAAAAAATTATTTAGAAGGTTGGTTGAATGGGTTGAAGATAGAAACTTATGATCAGTTGAAAGACTTGATGATAGTTGATCAAATAAAAAAAAGAGCGCCGCCTGATTTTAGGGAGAGTTTTTTGGATCGGTGGATAACTATAGTTTCACCCACTGAGCTTGTTACTAAAATGGATGAATTTGAAGATGTAAGAAATTGCATTCAGCGTAAAACTTCGATAAGTAATAGGGATCGAGGTGATAGGAATCAATGGCAAATGAGATCATGGAAGGGAAATAACTTAAGAAGTGAATTTATACAAGATGTAGAGGATAAGGGAAATTATTTTAGGGATAGAAAGCCTGATCCCAGTTTTGAGAGGAGGAAACAGTTCCGTTGTTTTGAATGTGGGAATTTAACGCACTTTAGGCCCGATTGCCCTAAGCTTAAAAATAAGAGCGGTTTAGACAGCGTAAATCACGTTAAAAATAAGGTTGACGAGGATTTGTTGGCACCATATACAATTTTTGGGAAGATTAATGGAACTAGTATTCCTATTTTAAGAGATACTGGAGCAACTATCGATGTGGTGTGTCAAAAGTATGTTCCACCTGAAAACATGATAGGAGAATATGTGTGGGTGCAGCATTTGTTGGACCAGCGGATGTCATGTTTGCCTATGGCCGAAATTGAGATTGAGTGTGAATTGGGCCATGTTATCACTAAAGCAGCCGTCCTGGGAAATGAATTAGATCAGGGGAGGTATATCCTTGGAAATAAAACTGCGTCTCTATTAAAGGAGATAGAAGCTGATGGTGATAAGAGAAAAAAAATTGTGAATGTGGTATTGACACGATCTCAGAAGCGGTTACAGCTTGCTGAGAAGGAGGCGATAGAGGGTCAGGAAGAAGAATTAATATTAACTGAGAAGTCGCGGGAGGAAGAAAATGATTGTTCCGGTGCAGACTGCAAAATTTTGCCGGAGGTTGACTTGGTGAAAGTGGATTCGGATACATTTGCAGAAGAGCAGCGGAGGAGTAAAGAATTGGCTCCCTTATTTACTTTGGCTAGGGGGACAGAAACAGAACCTAAGGATTTTAGAATAGTTAAGGAAAAATTATTGGTTAAGAGGAAAATTAATAAGATGGGAGAGGAAATGGACTTACTTGTGGTTCCTGAATATTTCAGGGACCAAATTAAAAGAATGTGTCATGAGGAGACCTCGGGACATTTAGGTGTCGCCAAGACAAAAGATCGCTTGGTGAAGCATTTTTTCTGGCCAAATTGTTTTAAGCAAATTGAGGAGTTTGTGAAAACTTGTGATGCTTGTCAGAGAGCTGGGAAATCTAATGACAGAAAGAAAGCCCCATTAACTTTGGTGCCCATTGTATCTGAGATATTTAGTAGAATAAATGTTGATGCTTGTGGACCATTGCCTATTACACCAAATGGAAATCGGTATTTGATTACAGCTATGTGTATGTCATTTTATTATGTATATTTATGTATATATTTTATTATTTTATGTGTATGTAATTTATATTGTAACTGGTATTGCGGGGTGCTATATTGCCGCGTATTCCAAATTTGTAAAAAGAAAAAGAAAAAAAAAATTAATAGAATTAGGACAGTTGGTCAGGGCAGTACCATGCTGTGATGAATTTTCGGGAAATATGCCTGTGGCACATTGCAACTACTCGTGGACACTGTGCTTTGAAAAGACTTTCTAGCGTTCTTTGGAACTGGCACATTATTGCTCCTTTAGTGGGGACTTTGATTGGACATGTCCAAAATTTGGAGGGGGGAGGAGTCTGTGACGAATCCATGTGATTAAGTTTCCACTTTAACTCCCGCCTAAAATTTCACAAGAGGCTATCGCAACTGTTATCCTGAATGCGGAATGCTTCTTTTGGTTTTGCCAGACGGCGCTAATGTTGTATTGAGTGATGGAGGCGAGGGGAGACGAAGGAGTGTGTGGGAGGAATGGGACGTTGACTTGAAGAGAGACTGGTGATTTTAATGTTTAAAATTTTCAGTTTTTTTGATGTGTGTGAGGTTTATTTGTATTTTTAGAAAGTAAATGTTGATGTAGAGTATTGTAATAAAGTGCTGTTGGACATTATAATGAGGAATTATTGTGCTACCCTTTCACAAGTGAACCAGACTGGAGACAGATTCGTTACACCACTATTATTAGAAGTCGCAAAACTGCATGCATATCAAGCGTACACAGACAATGTTGGAATCTGACGTAAATCAACTTAGCTGCGTCAACTGGTGGCAAGGGTGATAATGAAAAATACGCGGGGTTTTAGTATGACGTCTTATATGTGCAGATATAAATTTATCTGCGTATCTCCTGTGCACATTTTCCGAATTTTCCCTTAATCTTGACAGATGAATCTTACCTACAGAGTTATTGCAAAATATTTTTTGTTACCGCTTGTTTTGATGAAATTATGTACATAAATAGTCACAATATGTATATATATTTTTCGGGATAAAAAGTACTAATGCTACGAAAACCTATTATCTTCTACCCTGAAAGTAAAATGACAATGCAACTTTTCTTTTTTTTAAATACGCATATATTTATCAATAAGCGCTGTAACAAAAATATTTTGTTACATCCCGTAAAGCATGGTGACGTTACTGCAACGCCGTTGTGAAGTCACATTGTGACTATCGATTGTCGATGTGACGTCACGTGACGTCGATGTAAAGTCACTGTGAAAAAATGTGAACGAAACAAACATGTAACGAATGTGTGTAAATGTGTAACGAAATAAAAATTTTAAGATTTAATGATGTTATGCCATATTTTTGGTATATTGTAGGAGTGGCAACATTTTAAAACTTTTAATTCATTTAGATTTTAATTTATTAGAAATATTATCTCTCGATCAAGATGCAAACTTAGTCCTTCCGTTATCATATTTTCCTGAAGACGCCCGCAGAAGACGGCGCGAAACGTTGATAGTTTTATTTTATTTTAATTATACAAATGTATATTAAATTCTTGTTTTATGCACCACTGAGCAATGTGTTGTATTTTAATAAATACATTCTTATTAGATAAATTTTATGGTGCAACTGTCCTGTATATACTTATGAAATAAAATGTATTTTCTTTATTCCGCTAAAATCGTTTGCGCTGATGACACTTGCGGATATTATAAGAAATATGTTATTTCTTTTTAAGTGGTAACAAAAGAACTATAAACAAATAAAATTAATTGTTAAATTCGTTATATAACAGAGTTATTTGAATTTCGAAGAGTGAAATTTGAACCAAATGAAGTATGTATTATTATTTTGGTATATGTAGTATTATTTTTAAATAGTTTACCGTGTTATTTTAAACAATTTGCCGTTTTAAACAATCTATGGAATATATTAGCTCTCGTATTAAAAAAAAGCAAAGAAAACGTACACTCACTGGTTGAAAAAAACGCGACTATGTTATATGTTTAAGACAAGAGGCTAGATATCAGCGATGACACAAAAAACGACGACACAGATGTCATATACACATCACATTGGTGCAATTTTTTTCGACGCCAATTTGGCAAAAACCTCATTTTCGAATACCAGTTACCATACATATTTTTAAAAAGTGAATAACAATAAATTTTAAAAAGTTTAATTTACAATTATAGAACAAAACAGTTTATATAATTTGAAAAAAGAAAATAAAAGTAAATAAACAATTTATTAATATATAAGCAACATCCGGGTTACCATGTCAAGCAAAATAACGAAACTTGGTCTGCAGTTAAGTACCCCGGTGCATATATGTCATTAACGTCTGAAAAAAAATAACGTCTCTGTGGAGCGTATATGATATCTGTGCCAAAACGACAACATGACAAATCTATTCTAACAGGAAATGCATGTGCTGGAAAAAATGCTTTAAATTTCGAAGATGCACAAAAAAATTTAAAATTATATTTTTGTAAAATTTGTCATCGTCTTTAGTTTGGGATGCATATTCAATCTGACGGATCTTGTAAGATTTGCCATAAATATATAGTAAATAATGGACTAAATATTCTCTCTGTAACTAATAATATGGTAAAGGGATCTTGTCCACATCCCTAAATATTGAAGAGTTTAACTTTCGTTGAGGATAAATTAATTGCCCAATTTCATCCAATTATTATTGTTTATTGCATTAAATTCGTCAGCTTGAATACAGTGGGAAAATTACTAATTTTAATCAAGATATTATAGAATTTTGTACTTTATTACCTCATTCCATTGATGTTATATCACAGTACATTTTTGGGTGCTACTTAGCTATCCCGTTGACCAATTTCGCCAAATTATACAAATCGTCAAACTAATAGCCAAATTATACAAATTGAGAAATGTTTTATTTTAAATAACGGAAAAGCAAATAATTAGTAAAAATACTGTAAATAAAAAATTTAAATAGAATCACTTAGTGGTGTTTTAAACACTTTTATCGTATTTAATGTCATTGAATGCGATATTCACGGTCATCTATTATTGGCATTTACTGTTATAGTTTGGCGATAATTTTTTGGTCGACGGGATAACCAAGTAGTATCAATTGGTTATCTTCTATTGTTTGGTACTACTTGGTTATCCCGTCAATCAATTTCGTCAAATTATACAAATCGCCAAACTATTGGCCAAATTAAACAAATTAACGTAATTTTTATTTTAAATAACGGAAGAACAAATAAATTAATAAAACATTAATATCAGAATACAAATAAAATTTCATATTAAAAATCACTTGGTGGCCCGGGATGTAGTGGAATTAATACGAGGGTATCAACCGTATACCTTCTGGATTTTTTAAAGGAACACCGTATATCCTCTGCTTTTCAAGAAAGCTATAGTACATAGATTAATTTTAACACACGATTATTCAATCGGTAAATTAATTATAACAGATGTAAATTTTCCAATTTTAAATTTTGGGTGAAAAAAATCTGGGCCAGGATTCTGACCAGGGATGTATTGGCTGAAGCCGCCAATGCTCTACCAACTTTCTAGGGTGTACCCTCTGTATTGAGCGTATATCCTCTTTCTTTTACGGCTACGCCAGTGTATCATGGTGTAAGGAACACGTGATACGAGTTTAATGTTGTGTGAATGTGAAATTTTTTATCATCATTATTGGCATTTAATCTTTTAGTTTGGCGGTACCTTTTCCGGTCGACGGGATAATCAAGTAGTACCAAATAATAATTTAAAAAAACATTGTTACTTTCAAAAAGTTATCTAATGAAATAATGATTCGCGAATTCAAACAAAGCATAGCTTTTACTAGTTTATTTTTAACAGCGATTATTTTTTGGCAAACTTCGATGAAATACGTTTTTTACATGACATTTCAAATCTAGACATGTTTAGACAGACCTGAAAAAAGTTTAAGTCTGAAAAACCTTTCATCTATGTGGGAAAAAAAAAATATTATTCTAAAAATATCCGACATGCAACTTTTAGGTTAACAGTACAAATTGTGTATAAACCAGCCTAGAAGTTTGTTTGTTGTATTATTTATTTGTTGTATTAGCGTTTTATTAATGTAAATTTCCAAAATGCACATACTTGGAAGTAAGTTTCCCATTTATGTAAAAAGCCTGACATGAATGAATATTTTGGATCTGTGGTTACATATCAACAATTTGATCACAGTTTATATATTGCATTTAATATATATTTTTTCAAACAATTTAAGATTATTTTAAAATCCTTCTATAGTAAAAAAAAAACTAGCCTTAAAAGGAATGACTCCTGGAATGATGCTGATGTAGAAGATTTCCGGAACTAACAAATCCGGGTTGTCCACTCCTTCCATGAGTCGAATAGACCAATCAGGAAAGGGCTCCGTCTATACATCGCCATATGGGTTACCATAAAGAGAGGAAAGGTTACCATCGCCAACAATCGCCAAGTTTGTCGCCAACTTGGCGATATATAGCCAAATTTGGCTACCAAAATTAGTTGTCAAAAGTGACGCTAACTTGGCGATAATTGTAATATTTCGCCAAATTTTTAATTTCTTTACAACATCAGTCGTTTGATACATCATTTGAAAGGTTTGCAACTGGTTATTCATTTAAAGGATGTCTTGTGTGTTATCCCTTATTCTGCTTCCCAGGGGGGACACATTTTTAATTTCTTTAAAACACCAGTCGTGTTACACAAGATTTGAAAGGTCTGCAACTGCTTATTCATATTATGGATGTCTTGTGTGTCACACCCACACTCTGCTCTCCCCAGGGGGGGTCACATTTTTAATTTCTTTACAACACCAGTTGTGTGACACATCATTTGAAAGGTCTGCAACTGCTTATTCATATTATGGATGTGTTGTGTGTCATCCCCCACTCTGCCCTCCAGGGGCGCACATTTTTAATTTCTTTACAACACCAATTGTGTGACACATCATTTGAGAGGTCTGCAACTGCTTATTCACATTATGGATATCTTGTGTTTAACCCCCCTCTGCCCTCAGAGGGGGCGCATTTTGTAATTTCTTTACAACACCAATTGTGTGACACATCATTTAAAAGGTCTGAAACTGTTTATTCATTTTATGGATGTCTTGTGTGTCACCCCCACTCTGCCCCCCCCAGGGGGGCACATTTTTAATTTCTTTACAACACCAGTCGTGTGACATCATTTGAGAGGTCTGCAGCTGCTTATTCATATTATGGATGTCTTTTGTGTCGCCTCCCCCTCTGCCCCCTAGGGGGGCACATTTTTAATTTCTTTACAACACCAGTCGTGTGACACATCATTTGAAAGGTCTGCAACTGCTTATTCATACCATGGGATATTGGCGAGCGCAGCAAGCAGGGGTAGCCAATAATTTGTAATCGCGAAGCGATTACGCGGGGGGTTGGCGAGCATAGCGAGCAGGGGGGCGGGGCCCCCCTAGTAATAAATAAAAATCCTTAGCTGACAGGTTTTTTTGGGAGGGGGGGGGGTAAGTGATCACGACCTGTTCTGCCTCTAGATTAGACGATGTGAGTAATTTTATTATTACAAAATAAGTTATACATTTGATATAACAAACATTTATTTTACAATACCAAAGTATCATCTTCTTATGAATGATTTTTTTAAAACAAAGTATAAAATAAAATAAAATAAATGTAGTTAAGAAACTTCTAAATTTTAGTCAGATGTGTGTTGGAAACATCCTTGATACTACACTAATTGAAATAATTTACATCTGAAAAAAATTATTATTTATTTATATGTTTGTTTGTTTTCTTTAATAAGAGAAGCTGTTTTAGTATTCCAATTTTCAGGCAACAGAAAAGTTTATGTTTATTTTCCAGAAATGCACGACAGATGTTGTCGTAGAAAATTTCCTATTTATTCATTTGTAATCATACTTATCTACACAATAAACGTATTTGATCTGACACTCTCAAAAAGTAGTTATGAATATTTTATATTGTGGCAAAGAATATAAGTGATATAAAAAAAGTAAATAAAAAAATATAAATCCAAAAGGAAGTAGAAATGATCTATTTTTCTTCCTTTTGTTCAACGCAATATGTTCTCAAATATACTGTAATGCAAAAGATGAATAGTTAAGTTACATTACTCTTATTATTCTAACATCTGAAAAAGGGGACACTATAAGTTCTTTTCTGAATTTTTTCGTATAAAGTATGCATTTAGATACTTTGCACCTTGTAAAGAATTTCACTTTCATCTATATAAGCAACATTATTTTTTAAACATGACTATATAAGCAACATTATTTTTTAAACTTTTGTTTCCTTCAGAGATACTTTGTAGCCATTCATGTGGAAAATTTTATACAAGATGATCAAAAAACCCGTAAAAACTTCAAAAATTCATAAAAGTCGTGAACATAGATGAAATTAAAAATGGTTTGCAGAGTTAGCATCAATAGGTCACGGAATTTTTTAAAGACAGTAATAAAAAATAATTCAAAAAACATCCAACAGATGCCGCTGGAAACGTTTGACTTCGGTGAAAAACATGCAAATGAGAGGGTTATAAGAATGTACTCGGCTAATTTACAATTAGTTCACGATTGAGAGCTGTGTACTTGATCAAGTATCGGTCGCTGATTCCTGGTTTATGTAAAATAGGTTCACAAACAAAGCTTTATCCTATGCACTAATTAACCCTGATAAAGTACAGGTCTTTCAATTGTGAATATACTGGTGTGCAAAATTTAAGGACGAGTCCCAAAATGCCTATTTTCAAGGAAATTTCAAGCGATAATTTTCATTCAAATATTCAAAAGGAAGTAATATAATTTTAATAATTACTATCCCTGCATAACATTTAGTCCATATAACATCTCATTCAGGTCACACTTTGTCACGAGAGTCACAGCCACTACGGCAAAACAAAAAATAGGAAATTCAATACTTCTCTTTTATGAGTCTCAAATGACAACTCTATGTGACCCCGCTGACAGGTCATTGTGACTGCTGCTTTGTAGCGAATCACCAGGTGACTTTACAATGTCTGAATGACTTTTCATTCAGACTCTCGTGTGACCTTTCATCTGGAGACTCAACTTCAAAGACACTGTGAACATGGCATTATGACAAATCACGAAATAATGCCCCATTAAAGTCACACGGTGACATTTCATCACTTTTTACAGTGGTTACTTCGCAGTCAGGTCTCCATCACAATTTGACAATGTCTTGTGACAAAAAGTCACCATGTGACTTTAATGTGACATTATTTGGTGATTTATCATAATGCAACATTCCCAATGACTTTGAAATTGAGTCTCCAAATGACAGTTACAGAAGAGTCTAAATAAAACGACATTGTGAAGTCACCTGGTGACTCGACACAAAACAGCAGTCGCAGTGATATGTCAGTCTAGTCCCATATAGTAGACATTTGAGATTCATAAAAGAGACGTATGGAATTTCACATTTTTTATTTCGCCGTAGTGACTGTGACTCTTGTGACCATGTGTGACCTGAATGAGATGTTATATGAACTATCTGTTATGCAGGGATAGTAATTATTGGATTTATATTACTTCCTTTTGAATATTCGCTTGAAATCCCTTGAAAATTGGCATTTTGGGACTCGTCCTTAAATTTTGCAGACCAGTGTTAAGTGTAATTTAGCAATGCAAGTTATTATAACGGTCTAACTTGCATATTTCCACCGTTGTCGGACGTTTCCAATGCCATCTGCCGTATGCTTTATGAGTTATTTTTTATTCTGTCTTTTAAAAAATCCCGTAACCTATAGACTTTTATATATTATATATTTTAATCGCATTTTTTACCCGCACGATATTTATTTAAATGCAAAAGTCCTTATCAACACAAAATCGCCATACTATCTGACCAACTAGTAGTTAGAAATATTTCATTATGTTAAAAGTAAGTTAAATGAAATATGAAGTAACAAAATTGTAAATAGAAATAAAAATCATCTGTAATTGTCATATACAAAATACATTTCAGGTTCCATACAAATAAAGGACTTTTAATGATCTTTTACGAGATCTTTTGTAAAGATTTTTTTTCTTATTTAATGAAAATAATTACATATTGAGGTATAGCGACTCGCATAAATTACGAACATTCTGGTACTAAAACTCTTACAATCTGCTAAATCCTTTGATGCGACCAAACCATGTATTTGTCTATAAATATAAGGACTCTTAAGAGCTTTAAATTAATCAGTTATCTTTTAAAGATAGTTCGAACTAGAAAAAGATTACACCGACTTTCTGCAAGAAAAATTGAATAAAGATATGTTATTTTTCTAAATATTATTGAGATTTTATTATCAATTCACAATATAAGCACACCAATATATGTAGATTTAGTCTTCTTAATATATAGCTATATGAAACTTTTTTAAATATAGAAATGAAATAAAGATATTTAAATTTGTTTGTCACTTAAAAGTTTAAAATATTGTTTAAATAGTGTAAATTAGAGAAAAGATTTAATTGTTAGTAGATATGATAAACTTGAAATGCAAATTGCGAAATTTCTTATAGATTTTCCTTGTATTTAAAGAAATGCACGATGCAGTTGTTTCTCTTGAATGCTAGGAGAAAAAGAGTCGCGAGTGAATGCTGGTATTATTCCCCTTTCAACATAAATACATTACGCTGATATACGAAGATATCCAGCGCTGGGATGTGAAAATCTCGGACCGATAGGGCAATTTCCCACACTGTAAAAAAATAAGTATTGTATAATACTGGCAGCTGGAGTGCCTGCTTAAAACCGTAAAATAAACAGTAAAAACGGTAGAATTAATAGAAACCGGAAAATTATGAGATAATATTCCGTATTCATTAATATACTGATTAATTAATTTATATATTGGTATATTACTTCTTTTTTTACAACATAATACTGGCTTCCCGACGGCCAGTATTATACTGTAAAATCAACATAAAGTCCAGTCTCAATATAACGAAATCCATCGTTCCCTCAAAAAATTCGTTATATAGAAATATTAGCTGAATAGGGAACGGCAAAAAAATTTCATTTAATGTTTGAATTTTGAAATAGAATTGTTTTTGAGGTGTTTAATTTAAGTTTTTGAAATACTTAATTGAATATTTCGAGAATCTCAAACATTTTCGCTTCTTCCTTTTTTTCCCCCAATGTCCTATTGTTTATTTTCAAAATTATTTACTTTATCAGAAAAATTTATGCTTATCCTAAAAGCGATTTTATGCAGATGCAGTAGAAGATAACACCAGCATAGATGACATTTAGTAATAATTATTCGTTCAAACTATCTCTCACAACAAAAAGTGCTCCAAGTCACCACATACAACAAAAATCCACTCTAAAATTTAAAAGTAATGGCAGTTAGCTCAGGTAGATGAAAATCTGCTGAAAAAAGACATTAGCTGCAATTGCCCACATATATCTTCTTATTTCTGCCTTACTATCCAAATCAAGAAACAAACAACATCTTCTAGACGACAATGGAATAGTTCGAATCTTTTCCAAAAACGCATGCTCATCTTGGCTAAAACAAAGTCAAGTGTAACCATGCAAGATAGGAGTTTTTTCCTTTCTTTATTTTTTTTTGGGAGGGGGGGTGGTTCAATGCCTTTTTTGGACATAAAGAATAAGGTGGAGGAATCTAGCTATGAAATATAAACCAGAAATAAACGAAAAACTTTATTCTACAAATAATTTGAAGCAGTGTCTGAACATATAAAAGAACATTTCCGAAAAAATTCGTTAAATGAAGATATATATTTCGCTATATGGTGATTAATTTTACTGTAATCATGAAAAAATTGACCGTTCCTACAAAAAAATTCGTTAAATACAGAAATTCGCTAAATAGAGATTCGTTATAGAGAGTCTCGACTGTATATATATGTATATTTTTTGGATCGCGCCACTAAATTTTAATCCTTATTTTCATGTAATATTTCGTCCAAATATTTTGCAAAAACGCTAATAAAATTGAACAAAAAAAGAAAAAAAAAAAAAAGAAAAAACGAATAAAATTTAGTAGTGAGAGACTGTCGTTGGAGCCCAGATTTTTACACATCTGGTCTAGTGGTACACGGTGGATATGGTTCTTGTTTATGTCATACGCGTTCATAGTTAGATTTTGTTTTGTAAGCTTAATCCGTTTTCGAAATATGTGTCGATTCTTTGACATTATCTTTAACCAGAAATAAAATGCAACGAATAACACTAACATATGACAGTAATAATCCCTGCAGGTAATAATTTCTAAAAGCAAAGTGACGATGAATAGGTCAAGCTCAATAGGGTTCAGTATCGTTTTAACATTTATGTGTTTTCGACACAAGGAGGGGAATATAGAGCCAATAATGGTCGACATGGTATTCACTTATTTGATGCAAGTGTTGATAGGAAATGAGGCTCTTCCCCTTTTGTAATCATGTCTGATGAAAAAAAGGGGGAGAGAGAGAGAAGTTAATTTTTAGAGGGGTGAGGATGTAGAAGTGTTTAATTTCCTCTCTTGATTTCTGCATCTATTTTTTTTTTTTTTTTTTTTTTTTTTTTGTCTTCTGACGTTTCGATGAACATCTCCATAAGCAACAAAATGTTAGCTTCATGTGTTACTTCGGCGCTTTATAGAACATTAAACTTATATGGTGAATCATGCTGATATCTAGCGCAGCTCAGAACTACCGACAAATTCAATTTCGCAGAATCATGAAGAAACGATGAAACGTTGTTCCCCTAAATCTTCGTTTTTTAAAATGTAGCTTCTCTTTACTTCTCCAATACATGAGTTTCAAACTTCGTGTTGCACCAGATGCTTGAAGAAAACTCTGCACAGGCCGGAATTGCATTTGAAGACGAAATTGAACAAATTCATAAGTTGTCCATATACGATGAATTGATAAACTGCACCTGAGATGATGTGTTGTACCCGAGTTTCTGATCCAGTGCATGAGAAAGGAAGAATTTTTTTACATTCTGATCTTTTTTTTTTTCTTTCTTTTTTTTTTTTTTTTTTTTTTTTTTTTTTAAGAGAAAGCTATGACGCGATACCCGCATCGGGAAATACGAAAGTGAACCTATACAGTGATTCATTTACGCCTCACGCGAAACTTTGTGGAAGTGTACGGAATTTAAATAAATATTAATGTAAGCGCTATGATTTTACAATAATCATGCGGATAGCCGTATTTAAAAGATTTGTGTGCCCAATCGACTTAATTTAAAGTATTATTCCGTTTGTGTCTTAAGATATTTATGTCGTTTTGAGAGTGCAGTGGGGAATTTAATTCATTCGGCATCACAGAAAACTTTGGTGAGTAATTTTTGTTTAAAATTATTGGAATGTCAATATTGAATGAATTTGTTTAAATCTGTGTGAAATATTTTTAAAGTGTATTTTGAATGTGTGCTTTTTTATTCTAATTTGTAGGCTTTAATATTATCTAACATTGTAAACCACTGAATGTATGCTGTGAGAACTAATTTACACTAATTTAGACAATTGTTTATAAGTGGAGTTGTTTAAGAATGAAATGAAATATTTTTAAAAGTTTTTGTTACAAATGCAAGATAAATTAAATAAAATGTAGATTATACAAACTAGCATTATTGTGCTCTCTTACTTTAAAAAACTATTTTTTTCTGTTAAATGTTATTATTTCATTTTATATGTTTCCTTTAATTGTGAATAAGGATAAAGTAGCTGTATTGAAAATAATTTAATTTAAGAGCGTTTCTTGAATACTATTTTAAAGCTAACTACATTATAATGTTTTGAAAAATGAAACATATAATTCATTATAAGAAAAAGTAAATTTAATTCATATTGTGATCTCGTGCTATGATTTAAATTATCTAAAAACAATTAGCTAATTATCAATTTATACAATGCAAGCATTTTTTTTTTAGATTACATCTTTCTGTTTTTTATACGATCCGGTAATTGGGTCTATTGATCACTTTGAGAGATTTTTTTTTGGTATAGGGTATCTGGTATTCAAAATATTACATTATTTGCTTCATTTTAACTTTCCTTGGGAGATATTTAAATTTTTAAATAAGGAAATATTTAAATTTCTAAAGTTGATCTTTTACCACATATTAATATTTAATTAAAATAAAAACTCAGCAGTGATATAATACTTTGCATATGACAATGAGTTGCTCTAAAATAACTACTATTTTCTCTCAGGCATCGTAAAAATATTTACTTTATTTTCTGACAAAATTGTAAGTTGTTATCGCATGTTTTTTTCATATTTATGTAATAGCAAATATAATCTATTCACACCCAAAATGTACTTGGTAAAATGTATATGTTTTTGACAATATGTTCTATGCATTAAGCTATGTTCTTCGCATAAATTTCAAATAGAAATTTATCAAAAAAATGAACTATGTGTCCCAAAAATTACCGTGTTTCCCATAAATGGCATTTTGTAAACACACTTGTCATTTTTGGAACACCCGGTATCTGCAATTTAAAACAAAGTTTGAATTTTGGTTCACGTTAAAAAAAATAGGCATGTAAAAAATAGTGAAGTTAAAGAAAACAAAAAAACTGCTTATATTCATCATAATGTGTTTCGAAATGCATTACCGAAAAAAACTTACACTATTCACTAATCATGTTGTTTAAAATATAAATTAGGGGATAAAGATAATATGGGTAAAGTCCACATGAGTAACGCACAATTGGACTTTATCCGTGTGACATCAGACGCGGGTAAACTGAACAAAAACGCCAAAGGCGCGAAGAACATTTTAACACAATTCTCTCTTTGTCAATTAAACAGAGTTTTTTGGAGAGCATTTACCTGCGGAGGCTTGGCTGTTGTCAGTAGTGTGTAACTTTCATACAGTGAACTTTCGTTAACTTATGTCGTCTTGAGATATTTATAAATTCTGTTCCCTTCATAATTTTCTATTTAAAATTAATGAGACGAATATAGCCAAATTGTAACAACAATTGTCTAATGCACACTATATTTTTTCTCAATCAACCAGAAAAAGCGTTAAGTAATGTATGTTACTTTCAAATGAAATTTTGATGCGACATCTTTTAACCCCTTGGCAACCAGTGACACGTATACGTGCTTCAAAAAGGCATAAGAAACATTATGTATCCCCAATAGTAAAATTTTACTGTAAAATTTTCTTTATTTAATCGAAGCATTTTCTCTATTTAATAGACACAAATTTCTATTTTTAAAAACCGGTGACAAAACATTAAAATTTTCATAAAAAGTTCCCGTCGCGAAGAGATTAATGGAAGATCATGAAATTATTAAAATCACTGATAATAAGATAAATGACTTTTTATGGCTGACGACATGAGTATTTAAATGGTTGAAATAGACTGTGCTTCCTACTGTTTTACGCCCTTACCACATAACATCTGATGTAACATTTCACATTTTGGAAGGTACGGCAAAATTAGAAATCATTTGTATATTTTGTTTATTTTGAGTAATTTGTTGTTTTAGTGTTCACAATATTGCCATCAATTTCACTTTTAAACTAAAATACCGAATTAAAAGCATACTATTTCTTTTAGCATAGAATTTTAAATTATTTATTTCTACAGCTAACCTTAATTTAAGTCAATTCAAAGGATAGTTTTTATGAAACACATCTTTTAATACAAGCCTAATGCCAACGTTAGTGATAAATAACCGTCAATGTAAATCCGAGTTAACGAGAGTTTACAATATAAATTTTCAGTAGCTTTGATAAATTATGTAACTGAAAAGTTTTTCAAGCGACAAAAAAATCTATGTAAGGAAAATTGTTTTTATTCATAGGAAACCTTTTAGTTTATCTTTCAGAGATATCAGAGATATCAGACTTCAGTCGCTCGAATATGCTGTTTCATATTTATTCAACCGCATATCATGTTTACTCCCTTCAAAAAAGTTAAAATATCCGACAGTATCGAAGAGGCAGTTCTGAAATTTTGATGAGATATAAAGAAACGAAAGTGAAGTTTAAGAAGTGCAAATCTGGAAAGAAGAGTCCTGTTTTAGCAGTTTTTACTTACCCATCATACGTAGTATAGGGTAAGTCTTGCAATCGTTTTGAAAATCCAAAAATTTTTTGACGGAATTACACGTTTCAGACGCTGGAGATTCCAAAAAACATATTTTTAGAAGAAAAAAAAATTTACCGTCCGTCTGTCTGTCTGTCTGTCTGTCTGCCAGTCTTTCTGTAAACGCTCTATCTCCCGAACAAATTGAGATAGAGACTTGAAATTTTGTATGTACTTAGTATGTAAGAATGGAACGAAGCCTATTGAATATCAGCAATCTCGATTATCCGGTGACAGGTGTCCCCCCACGTTGAGGGTCGAAAAATTTAAAATGTTTATAACTCGCGATCTAATTTTCGTAGCGCGGACAAATTTTGTTTGGTGATTTATTATGAGACAGTGTTAATTTTTGGTGACAGGAGACCCCCCCCACGGTGAGGGTCGAAAAAGTTAAAATGCTTATAACTCGCGATCTAATTTTCGTAGAGCGGCCAAATTTTGTTTGATGATTTATTATGAGACAGTGTTAATTTTAGGAGACCCCCCATGGTGAGGGTCGAAAAATTTAAAATGCTTATAACTCGCGATCAATTTTCGTAGCGCGGCCAAATTTTGTTTGGTAATTTACTATGAGACAGTGTTACTTTTGGTGACAGGAGACCCCCCACGGTGAGGGTCGAAAAATTTAAAATGCTTATAACTCGCGATCTAATTTTCGTAGCTGGGCCAAATTTTGTTTGGTAATTTATTAAGGTATTGCATAGCTTTTATCGCGGGCTTTGAGCACGGCGAAAGAATCTAGCAAATCCGTAACGAGAAAAAAACGTAACACTCCGGCTAACGTCGCTTCAGTTTGGCAGACTTCGGCACGGTGTCTTTCGGTAGACTTCGGCAGACATTGACGCGGTATTTTTTAGATATTTTGAAAATATCAAGTCTCAAACTTATGTTTTTTATTTCAGCTACCATAAACGTATAGTTTCAATTATAAAAATTCCTGATGTACTTACATGTATTGTAAGATAATAAAAATATTTTAAACGATATTAACTTCTCATTTGTTCAATAAAAGGAAAAAAAATTGTTATCGGTCATCACGCTCAAAAAGTGTAACTTGAAATAATATCAAAGACAAAAAAAAAAAAAAAAAAAAAAAAAAAAAAAAAAACTGCATAAATAAAAAAATAAATAAATAATTATAATTGCATAAGTTGATAAAAAATGCTATGCAATAGCTTTACCGCGGCAGTCCCCGAGTGCCACACATATATATTTTTTTTATTTTAAGGAATGGACAAAAAAAGCAATAAAATAACACAAATTTTGCATAAAGAACGAAGTCGATCGTATTGTTAGTTGCCGAGATATTTGTAATCCTGTTTTCCACATTCTTCGATTTTTTATGACCCTGTATTTCATTCAAATTTCAATTCAAAGATATATTTTAATTGGAAATGAGACACTTAAACCAACGCAGCAAATTGTTAGTTAATATGATTATTATTTTTGGCCTTATAAGGATGTTTCTTTTACGCAGTTCGGTACTTCTTGTGTAGGTAGGCGTTTTATATGTTTTGTCGAAATTGGTTCGTCAGCAATTCATTAATAGAGCATTACTATGCGTATTAAAAATACTTAAATATACGTTGAAGTTTTATTTTGTATACAATGCATTTTGTATACAATTTACACATGTTTTATTTTCATATATTGTATGCATATCCATGATGGGTAAGTATTACGGTGGCCTCCAACGACTAGTTTACTTACCCATCATACGTAGTATAGGGTAAGTCTTGTAATCGTTTTGAAAATCGGAAATTTTTTTTGACAGATACGTTTCAAATACTGGAGACTCCGAAAAACATACTTTTAGAAAAAATAAATTTGTCGTCCGTCCGTCTGTGTGTCTTTCTGTCTGTCCGTCTGTGTGTCTGTCTGTAACCGCTCTATCTCCCAAACAAATTAAGATAGAGACTTGAAATTTTGTATGTACTTAGTATGTAAGAATGGGACGAAGCCTATTTAACATCAGTAACCTCGATTATCCGGAACTATTTTTTTTTGACTCTTCGAAAAATTCATTCTGATGAAAGTTGTGTAAAATTTTTCGATTTTTTTTACTTTAAAGTGTGGATGTAAAAGACAATAAAAGAGCACAAATTTTGCATAAAGAACGAAGTCGATCGGATTATTAATTGCTGAGATATGTGTAAACCTGTTTTCCAGATTCTTTGATTTTTCATGACCCTGTATTTCATTTAAATTTCAATTCGAAGATATATTTTAATTGGAAATGAGGCGCTTGATCCGATGAAGTAAATGTTTAATTAATATGATTAAATATTTTTGGAGTTAAAAGGATGTTTCTTTTACGCAATCCGGTATTACTTGTGTATTTTGGCGTTTTACATAATTTGTCAAAATTGGCTCATCAGCAATTCATTAATAAAGCATTACCATGTATATTAAAACTATTTAAATGTGCGTTTAAATTTTATTTTTCAATTGCGGTGCATTTTATAAGTAGTTTACACATGTTTTATTTTAAGGTTTTATATTATGCATATCCATGATGGGTAAGTATTACGGTGGCCCCCAACGACTAGTTTTTATATTGGATGTTTTACAACTTAAAATAGTTTCTTATACTAACAAATAGTATATAATATGCAGTTTTATATTTCTATCAAATATAAATGGGCTAAATATAGACAGTTTTCCACGGTAGAATAAATTAATGGGAAAATAAAGTTCGTAATAATAAACTCTCTTCTTTAGACTAAGCACCTTGATTGTTAGGTGGAATTCGCAATACGAGTCTTGTTCAGGAAGTAATGCCCGTTTTTCATATAATTAACAGAAAAATGAAGAAAAGTATATAATGATTTTATTTAAATGATATTGATACATTTAATCATTCTTCAATGTTCAATGTGTTCTTTTTTTAATGTAGTCACCGCCATTGATAAGACATTTATCGCATCTTGAAATCAGTTTCTTTATGAAGTCATTGTAAACCTCTACTACGTATCTAAAAAGCCAATGCTATACCCCTTCGTTTAAGGGGTCAGGTACCTTCCGAACTAACAAAATACGTGAAAAAGTGACCTCTGTAAGAACTGCTGACACTCTATATCTAATTGACTTTTGACTATAAATTTGAAAACACATATTAAGAAGGATTTATTTTATTAGTTAAAGTTGTTAAAAAAAGTATACACGCATGCAATATTTTTTAAATTAATTTTAAAGATAATACAATTTTTACGGAAGAATAAATCTTGCATGCCTTGCGCGCACGATTTTTCAAATTTGAATAGCTAAAACAAGCCAAGATGTTTTTTTCTGAGTAGAGATATTATGTGTTTTCAAAATGACCTACGATGAAAAAAATAAAACTTATAGATCCCGAGAAAAAATTATTTTTTAATGAAATTCGAAATATCGACATTTTTTTACAAAAAAGTAGTCGTGAATTCTAAACTTCTAATTTGAAGACCATAATAGTAGGTCATTTTGTGCCTGTGTACGTTTAATATATTCAGCGAAAATTTTGTTAAATTCTATGCAACCGTTTTTCAGATATCGTGCGCGCAATGATCAAAATCGCTGTTTTGAGAAAACTGACGTTGAAGCTTAAATTTACCATTGGTCGTATAGGAAAAGCGCAAAGTGTTTTAGACATAGCTTTTTTTCCAATGCAAATTTTTGAATGTGGTTTGTTTTTAAATGTTTCTAAAGAATCACATTTAATTATAAGCTATTTTTTAAAAAAATCGTTTTTTGGATTCTTTAAAGGGTACCTGACTCCTTAAGTCACAATCACTTAAGAAACGTCCTCCTGACAAGAAGTCATTCATTTTAGTGAAGAGATTATAGTCAACTGGAGCCATTTCCGGTCTGTGGGTAAGATGTTTAAAATCTCCCATTTAAACTTCCGTAGAAACTTAGGTCCCTCATTGAAATTTCGAAAACAGTTCCTTACAGATGATATATCCATTGCTCCTGTATACCGTGCATTTTAGTAATCTTGCGATGAATTTCGTGAATTGGCATTTTATGCATTAAAAAAACGGATTGCATTTCGAATTAGGCTAGATTTTCTATGTTATCTGCCATTAACAGCGATAAAACTCACACCATGCACCGAAAGAACAGCGATACATTCACCTTGAACGCTACGAAGTTAATCTAGACATCTGAGTATACATTTAATGGCATAAATAGTGCTATACATATGAATAAACAGATTGTATTTTTTTGGATAGCTCTCGTATTTAAGAAATTGTAGAGACATGACAAGTCTTTAATCTATTTTGTTATTTGCGATTTTAAAATATTGATTCCCGCATAATGGTGTAGTAAAATAACAGTCAAAGATAACACGTTATACGAACTCAATTTTTTCCAAATGAGGGGGAAATTTCCCAAACCTACACTCTAACCCAAAACCTTTGACTTATTTTGTCAGTTATCTACCTATTAAGTAACTAGGATGAAACCTGGAGGGCATACTGCACTCGGATAACCTTAATGTAAATAACATTTGGTCAGTCATGTAGACTTTTCTGTAGAATGAATTACTTGTGATTGAGCGTTGTTTAATTAATAGAGATGTTAGCACTTCATTACATTTAAATCAAAATAACTTATTGCTAAAGTTATTCTGCAAATTTATCTTTTGCAGCTAAATGAAAAGAAAGTCCGAACCAGGACTCAAATCAAAACATTTGGCTCACAATTTCTACTATTCTATTTCAGGTATCTGAGCAGCCAATCAATGACTACATTTCTCAGTCCAGTTAGCTCGAATGGTACACAGTTAAAAATCTTCTCCTGGTTTGAACCAAAATTTGGTGCACAATAAACTGCCCCTGTAACATGGTGAAATCTTGAACCAATATTTGGATTTTTCGTTGAAGCTTAATTCCAATATTTCGAACGAAGTTGAAGTCTGAATATCCAAATGTTGGTACAAGACTTCATCATCTTATGTGGCCGCCACTGAGCACCAAAATTTGTTTCAAATTACAGCAAAATTTTAACAGTGTAGAACACTGACAGTATAAATAAAACATTTTAGGTTTGATTCCCGTCTTGAGCATTTCCAATTCTGTTGGAAAATTGAATTTGCATGTAAACTTTATTAATAAATATGATTGAAGTAAATATAATAATAGTATAACAAAGTTACAATATTTTAGGTTAAGTATTTAAATATAAAATAATTATTTTTTTTCAAGATATTGTTCAGTGTTGAATTTTGTTCAATTATAAAACATTCAAATAATAATAATAATAAAAATCCTAAAACTTTTCTTGCTAATTAAATATGTTACTACTTTTTGAAATGAACTATCGACAAAAATTCTACACAAATCATTTTGCCGTTTTTGGATTCGAACCTGCATCCTCTACAAAAACTCAAAGCTCAAAAGAGCTGCATTACCCCACTACGCTATAAGGAACACACTGAGTGCTCTTTTATAATGGATAAGTTCTAGAATCAGTTGACGCATGCGCAATTGTTTGGAACTTTGATTTTGATTTTACAGAAACTGTTTTGTGTTTTAATGTCTATAACTGTTATATATATATATATTGATAATATTATATATATATATATATATATATAGATATATATAGATATTAGCTACAACTTAAAATGCTAACTTTTCCAATCTTCGTGTGTAACGGCAATTTATAGTAATTAATTAATGAAGGATTACCAGCCTTAACTTATAGCTTCAGATCATTCAGTTTATCTTCTATGTGTAGTACGACACCTTCCGAAATAAACCGTATTTTTGAATTGTCAATAATACTGAAAGAGACAAATAATAACTTTGTGATAAAAAGAAAGCTTGTTTATAATAAGATCGAATAAATTATGTTTGCAATGCAAACGCATTTAAAACTAAACTTCTAGCTGTC
Organism: Maratus speculifer; assembly: GCA_964019185.1. Classification (NCBI taxonomy): domain Eukaryota; kingdom Metazoa; phylum Arthropoda; class Arachnida; order Araneae; family Salticidae; genus Maratus; species Maratus speculifer. The sequence continues at coordinate 147,718,992 of OZ025300.1, forward strand.
AAGTGATAGTTCAACGGAGCTAGGATCTCTACACATGTGCAGTGCGCCACTTCAAACGCAGACTTCTACTTGTGTATTACGCATGCGCATACGTGAAATTTTGATTGAAAATTGTAGCTAATTAATAAAATTTTTGAACAAACAAATGTACGATAACAAATCTGTGGCCAAATACCTTTCGTTTAAAAAAGAATGGTGTGATTTGATGCAGTAGTTTGTTCTCACGGACTGTCGAAAGGAAATGCTTAGCGTTTTAAATATATAGATTTCTTATAATTACTAAAGCACTGTACTAAGTAGTCAGGAATTTCGGAGAAATGAAACAGGACTCTCCTAAAAACATCAGACTGCCAAAATAAAGATTTAAAAAAATAATGGCTAAAAAAGTGCTGTAAAAATAAAACATTTCTATTACTAGAATAATGAATTTTTTGCCGGATAAATCTTAACAAAAGATTTTTTAGGATATTTTATGATATATATCAGTACATACACTAAATTTTTATTCACTGTTCTATGCCGATGAAATTAGATTTAAAACCGGCATTTGTAATGAATTAACTAAAATTGTTAATCTAACAAATTAGTGAAATTTAAGCGAACAATTTTGTAGTGTATAAATAAGACAATAATGTAATGGTTTCTTAATTACGAAGAAAAATATTTTCTTTTATTGAAAAAAAAGAGGAATACTAAGGCAATGAATGTTTTAAACTCGAAATACATTTTTATGCGAAATTGTATTTCCTAATAGAAATTTACCATAAAGAAACACGATAGGAAATATAAAACAGTTCAACAGAAAAACTAAAGTTAAAAAAAAAAAGAAAATTGGATTTTCTATTTACTTGAAACTTTGAACCAAATTTCCATCTCATCGCTACTTTGACACTCCATTTAAAAACACTTTTAAATTTTCTCGTCATATTCAAATTTAACCGCACTGCGCATCTATTGAAGGATTACAATTTTTATCCGTTTGCATTTTTATATGTTTTACATTTTAATTTGAGTATTTTAAAGTAACTTATTTTTACGCAAATCATGTTTATTTCCATTCATAAATGAATGAAATACAGTACAGAAAATATGCTGTTTTAAATTGTATTATTCGGCAAAAGTTTTTTAAAAACTTTTCTAATAGTTTAAAGCCCCACCAGTGGCCGAGAGGTTCGGACCTCTCAACTGGTAGACGGCAGGTGCTAGGTTCGAACCCAATCGCGGCTGTCGGCCTAACCGTTCGGAGTTTTCCGTGGTTTTCTTCGAACCTTGCGTAAATACGGGTTAGGTTCCCTTAGAAAGACCCCCACGGAGGGCACCCCCCCCTGGTCCTATATCCCATTAGTGTAGATAATCGGACGACAAAAATCAACCAACCAACTAATAGTTTAAATAAAAATGTAATACAAAATCTTATAATAAATAATGAAGAGTGGGAAAATATTTTCTCACATTTAATAAAAAGATTTTCAATTACAATTTCCAAAGAAAAGGTTAAGCATAAAATTATTTATGCAAAATTAAGTGCAGCTGAAAATGTAATTAGACTAAATTTAAAAGATTTTATGGAAATATTATATTTGAAAGTTCAAAATATATATTCATGTGTGCTCAAGCTTTATTTTAAGTGAAGAGGATGTGGGACTAAGTTCTCAGGTGCTTCAAAAAATCAGAATTTCGAAGTAAAGATTAAAGAAAAGGTGAAGATTTCTTTAAAAAAATAGATTTCTTAAAAGATTTCTTTAAAATTTGCCTTAAAAAAAAAGAAAATAACTTAAAGATCGTTATCCCGTATAATTCTTAACAAAAGTTGCCTTACTACATTTTACGAAACATAGCATAACGACATACTCTGAATTCTTACGTATTGTTTTCCGAAGATAAAAATTAAAAGTCTTTAATATGGGATAATTCTAAAAAAGAAGCTCAAAATTACCCCAAGACAGTTAGTGTCGCTCTTTATTAATTAAAGAATAAAAAGTTGGAAGATTTTGTCACAGCCATGACAATGATACGTTTCATTTATTGGAATTTCCAGTCGGATATGTTACTTGTGGGAGTCAAAAGAACATTATAGAACAGGCTAAAAATATTATAATCCCATTACAAGTAATAAATAATTAAAGTGCAATTACACTTATTCAGGAATAGATTGGATTGATAACTCATATTAATCGTCACTGCAATTTATACTACAAGTTCTTGAAGATCACCCCAAAATGTACACAAATAACAAGAAAAAAACTGTCTTAGCGTATACCAAAGCCAGTAAAAATTTAAAGAAAAATGAAAAGCAAGTAATTTGTGTAGTAAATTAAATAAATTCTTATAAATTAAAGATTAAAAAATGCAAGTACACATTTGTCATTTGCATAGTTAATATTCTTAACTTTTACTAATTTTATAAACTAGCGAGCTACGCCCGCTAGCTGGGCCACTTTTTCCAAACGAACCTCGGTATTAAGCAGTATATAATAAGCAAAAAAATTCATTTAATAAGAAAGTCTTGGTGTTCGAATCCTCAAGCACAAAAAAAGTAAATTAAAGAGCCATGGTCCCGTTAAAAATATGTGATTTCGCATGGTGGGCCACGTGCACTTGAAAAAATAAAGATTGTGGATCGGAGCTATGGTCGCTTCGCGCCCATAGTCCCGTTAAAGATATTTGCTTTTGCACGGTGGGCACTAAGCGCCCATAAGACATTTTTTCGTATTTTTTAGTTCATCAGAAGCAGATTTTTACGCAGATTCTGAATATGTAATCAGTTTTTTTCTACTTTAAAAAGTGTCTGCATGATGGTTTAAGAAAAAACGCGCAAAAAAGGGAGAAAAAGAGGTTTTCGACTGCTTCTTCTTTTAGCCAAAGGGGAAAAGTTCAGGTTCTTCACCGCAAGGTGGCGCAGTGTTCTGCCTCAGAGCTCCGTTTGAGCGCCGTTTGGGATTTGAGACATTTCCGATTCCCAAGGGGTTTTTAATTCATAACTTTTTTATTTTGGTTCCACGGTCTCGAAAATGCCCGAAACGACTTCCCCGGAATTTTTCCAATCGAAAGACACCTCTCGCGACTTCCAACTCGCCCGCGTTGCGAAGTTTAATCGGCTTCAAGCAGACAGAGGCGCACGGATTTTATTAGTATAGACTAGCGAGCTACGCCCGCTAGCTGGGCCACTTTTTCCAAACGAACCTCGGTATTAAGCAGTATATAATAAGCAAAAAAATTCATTTGATAAGAAAGTCTTGGTATTCGAATCCTCAAGCACAAAAAAAGTAAATTAAAGAGCCACGGTCCCGTTAAAAATATGTGATTTCGCATGGTGGGCCACGTGCACTTGAAAAAACAAAAGATTGTGGATCGAAGCTATGGTCGCTTCGCGCCCATAGTCCCGTTAAAAATATTTGGTTTTGCACGGTGGGCACTAAGCGCCCATAAGACATTTTTTCGTATTTTTTATTTCATCAGAAGCAGATTTTTACGCAGATTCTGAATATGTAATCAGTTTTTTTCTACTTTAAAAACTGTCTGCATGATGGTTTAAGAAAAAACGCGCAAAAAAGGGAGGAAAAGAGGTTTTCGACTGCTTCTTCTTTTAGCTAAAGGAAGAAAGTTCAGGTTCTTCACCGCAAGGTGGCGCAGTGTTCTGCCTCAGAGCTCCGTTTGAGCGCCGTTTGGGATTTGAGACATTTTTCGTTCCGATTCCCTAGGGGTTTTTAATTCATAACTTTTTTAATTTTGGTCCCACGGTCTCGAAAATGCCCGAAATGACTTCCCCGGAATTTTTCCAATCGAAAGACACCTCTCACGACTTCCAACTCGCCCGCGTTGCGAAGTTTAATCGGCTTCAAGCAAACAGAGGCGCACGGATTTTATTAGTATAGATTTTCAGTCCATTGAGCTCCCTTTAAATGTATTTTTTTTTTTTTTTTGCTTTAACATTTTTCTGGTGTTCTTGTATAAAAAGAACAAAATTAGAGGGTGAGACTTGTAAAAATAATAATGTAAGAAAAATCATTTGTGGAAAAATTCCCTTTTAAGCTACACCCTACTGTAGACATATTCATTTTTTAAATTCTTTAATTTTTACATATCTTTTTGGGACTCACTGTGTAGTCTCTAATGTATAGCACAATTTTTTTTAATTCTTTAATTTTACAAATCTTTTTGGGACTCACTGTGTAGTCTCTAAAGTATAGCACAAAAGATACCATTTAATTTGTTACTCAGGTGATTATAGCATTTATTTCTGCTACATACGCAGGATGCATATTATTTGCATTGGCAAATTTAATGTGAAATGAATTCTTAAAATTTAAGTCATTCGCTGAAATACATTTGATTGCTTCAATGGATATATCGAACGTAATATATCTTTCCTTGTTATCATGTCTTTTATTAAAAAACTTAACATGAAGCAATACAAACAGAAACGTATAAAGTGTCTCAATTTCACTTTTAGATAGCGCAAGGCTCTCTAAAATGTTTAATACACTGGGTGCCAAAGTGACCCACACTATACTTTCTATTTAGGTCGCGTCAGTTACCGTTGGCTGACAGTGTAAAATATGATGTAAAACTAAAAAAAAAAAATCAATCGTTTTAAGTAGTTATTAAAAGTGTATAACCCTGTAGAAAAAAATAGTTAAGCAAATTTTAAATATTTTTTTAGTAATTACTTAAACAGTACTTATATATTTTTTATTTTTACATCATATCTTACACTGTAAGTTCCCTGTGACTGACGCGGCCTAAACAGAGAGTTCTGTATCAGTCAGCGATGACTGACGTGGTACTTAATACGTCAACAGCAAAATAGATAAAACCAGGCAGTGGTTAAATGAAAAGAAAATAATAATAACAATAAAAATTTAACATTTAAAAAAATTGCCTACTTGCTGTTTTTTTTATAGTCTTCAGAAAAAAAAGATCAAGTGCAGGTGAAATTTACAGTTTTCAAAATTTTGAGTTTTTTGTCAAGTACTAAATATTTTGGTTGATGATTGTAATGTTTCTTTTATAATTTTTTAATTATCGTTCTTAGTTTAAAAAGTTCATTATTATATCAAGAATTGTAATTTTAATAAACTTTTCCCTTTTGAAACACCTAAAAACACTCCTGAAATCGTTAACAAAACTTCGTTATTTAGGAAAATAAGGTGTTTCTGTGCAGTCCATGGCTAAATATGTATTCCATTACTTTTGATTAGCCCTGCATTTAATCTGTCGATTGAAATATATAAACTATAAAATGGAGAAATTTAGTTCAGTGAGAAAACCTAATTTAGCTAGTACTTTTATTACACGCCAATAGTTTGCTAAAATTTAGTTCGAGCAAAAACACTCTTAAAACTATTTAAACTACTTTAAAAAAATTACCATCCATAGGTGACCATGTATGCAATTATTGTCCTTATATATGAACTATACATCCAATTAAAAAAAATGAATTGACTAATGAAATTTTTGCAACGACTATACATGTTAAATTTCTAATCATTCTATTGGGTAATTTTTGCGCTAGTATGTGCGGACTGATAAACGAACATACCGTGTGACGATATAGGTGCTACGTATGTTTATAATTACGAAATTTACTCACACACCATAATAAAATGTAAAAGGTTAGAGTGTCTCTGTAACCCATATAGCACAAAAGCTCCTCAATACCTCCCCAGGGGCTCCAAGTCATCCCATATTCCCCCTAAAACTAAAATGACAAGATCAGGACGTCCTGGGGAAGAGTCTTTAACGATGTCCTCAGGAATGAGCTCCCAGTAACGTCCCAAGGAGGAACTTCCCAGAGAGGCTACTCCTGAGGAAGTACCTGGGAAATCAGTCCTGGGGAAGTACCTGGTTAGTCATTCCTGGGGAAGTGCCCAGGAAGTCACAGTGCTGGCGCCATCTTATGAATGATTCTGAAGTACAATACTCAATTCTTTTTTAATAAAATATCGAATGCAATTTAATCAGTATCGATTTTAATGAGTTTATTTTATTTTATTAGTTATTAGATATCTTATTTATTAGCAAATTAGATAATTGATATTATATTGTAATTATTTTTAATTATTGCTCTAACTTTTAATCTTTTTAGTTAAATTAAAATTTTTAATTATTTTAGTTAATTACTATTTTTATAAACTAACTATTATTATGTATCTTTTAAATCAATTTCTTCATTTATCAATATTTTATTAATTATTAATAAGTTACCTATTGCGTTTTGCTTTATTATTATTATTATTTTAATTAAGAAATTAATTTAACTTGTTTAAATTAATAGTAAGTTTCTAAATTAATACACTAAAATCTCTAAATAGAAGACATTTCTAGCCCTCCAAGCGTCTCGCAAATGGGTAAATTTGTAATGTTGTTTTCTCTGCATTTTGTCTTTTTTGCTAATAAAATATGATTCTTTCAGTATTACATAAAAAATCTTATTTAGGAATATAAATGTAATCCTTGAGAGTCTTTATCATTCTTCAATGCTTTGAAAATTCATTAAATTTATAGAATTATGATATCTTAAACATTGCTTATATTGCAGTGAAACCTGGAGCTTAGTGTACGGAATATTACGGGCCAAACGCTTAGAGGGCTAGATCATGTATTTTTTCTGATATTTAGAAGTAAAGGTATTTATGCAAAGAAAAAAAAGAGATTCTTAATGTAAGTTTGTTCATTAATACCGTTTAAAACTTTGTTATGAAAATTATCTAAATCGAGTCCTGATGCATCTTAATATCAAATGTTAAATGTTTTTGTACATATATATATAGATATAAGTAAAATAAACAAAAGTGTCCCGACGAAACTAGACATATTTATCACAGCACATAACACAAAATCAAAGATAATTCATTTAAAATGGTATATTTCGATATAAAATACATAAATATTGAGCCGCACCTCCCCCCCCCCTCCCCAAACACATACCAATAAATGATTTATTTGAAAATCAGTTAAAAAATATAAATTCACGCAAATTTAAAGTTTAATTTAGGTTATTATCAATTATTTACTCAGTGTAATTTATATATATATTGACGATAAGAAATTGTTTTTTAAATAGAAGCATCAATTTAAATGCCATTTTTGAAGGTTTAACCTATTTTGTATTATTTATCCTTATGGGTTTTTTTTTTTTTGTAAGTTGTACTTGATAACAAATTATTTTTCTAATAGCTTTTAGAGATTATCAAACATATTATTATTATTATTATTTAAATTCTGAAAGATAAAATGAAGTTTTTATTTTGAAAACTTCAGAAATATGAATAATTTTTTGGTTTTGAAATTACAGATAAATATTTATCTGTATTTCCTAAGTAACAAATATTTTTTTATTACAATTTTCAACTGAAGTGAATGGAATTTCTTCATACCTGTTTGACCATGTATATATTCTTAGTTCGGTGACAGTGAGAATATTATAAGGTAAGCAGTTGCATACAATATCCCAATAGCAGGAAGTCACCTTCCCAACCTTCCAACAAAAGGACTCTCAACAAGATTATCACCCCCAGTCAGTTGTCAACTGAAAATGCGTTTGCAATTTTTGCTGGTCACTCATTGAGAGAGATTAAAAAAGGGCATTATTCCAAGAATTAGAACTTAGACTATTTGTGAATTTGTATGAAAAAGCGTTACAACTAAATTTGTTAGTAAATGTAAAAGAAAAAAATATATATATAAGTTTAAGTAACAGTTCGGTGATAAAAACATCTTATATTTAAAAAAAAGATATCAGTTCTTTTAGGCTTTTAAAATTGCCTAAAATCTTAGTTACTAAAAATACATTTCAAGAAATAAACAAATATATTTCCCGTCGTTGATTAAATGAATAATGGTGCATATTGTATTTTTTTATGCACATAAAGATTTCGTACAATTTTTAAAAACTATTTAATGGGGATTTAACTGAAAAGTAATTTTATTTATTACAATAAGAAAATAAAATGATTTTATTAACAGATTCAAATTTTATTAATAGTTTCTGTTTTATGTAACTCAAGCAGTGTTTCAGTGTAATGATAGAATTTTACAAATGATTTTCACACCAAATTCAGATATAACAAAATTATACAAATTTGTACAATGGTGTCTTATTAATGAAAATACAGAATTTTAATATTTTTACAGTGTTATAAAACAGTATAGTGGTTTAACAGTATTTTTTAATCCCGCAACAAACGGTAAATCTCCAAACATCTGTAACTCGTACCGTCGTATAAGAATTTCATAAGTAACGGATTTAATTAATCGTTAATAAGCACTCGCCAAAATATACCTAATCACTTTAAAACGGGTTTGTTGATTGGTTGTATTTCTGACGACCAATTATCAACATGATGAAACAATGAAATATTTCAAAGAGTGAAAATTAGGGAAGAAAAAACTTAAGAAAAGACTAAGCAAATTTATATATTTTTTTCATAAATTCATATAATAAGAGCACCTTTTATTAAGTGTAAAAAGAAAAAAAATCGATTAAAACTTCTGTAAAAAAAAAAAATAATAATAATAAGAGAGAGAGAGAGCGAAAAGATTTCACTTTTGAAAGGTTCATTTAGACCTTATTTGTCAATCATGAACAAAAAATCATCAAGGGACATATCAAGGGAGGGGGGTCTTTCTAAAGGAACCTAACCCGTATTTACGCAAATAAATCCAAGATTCAAAGAAAAGAGCGGAAAACTCCGAACGATTAGGCCGACCGGCGCGATTGGGTACAAACTCAGCACCTCCCATCTACCAGCTTCGAGAGCAGAATCTCTTGGCCGCTGGTGGGGTTCTCTATGAAACTACAACAATGAAATATTTCAAAGAGTAAAAATTAGGAAAGAAAAGACGAAGCAAATTTATATATTTTTTTCTATAAATTCATTTAATAAGAGCACCAAAAGAAAAAAGAAAAAAAATCGATTAAAATTTTTGTAAAAAAAAGTAAAATAGAGAAAGAGCAAGAAAGCTTTATTTTTGAAAGGATTCACTTAGTCTTTATTTGTCAATCATTAAAAAAATTCATAATTTTAAAGAAACTATGTGTTTTAATCTCTTGCTATTTTAATATCTGGAAATAATATTTTTACTAACTAAAATTAAATTTTCTAAGGGATATCATCAGAAACGTTTTGCATCATTCATTGTGTGTCAAAATATATACTTTATAAACAATTTTCTAACTACAGAACGATTTTAATGGATTTTAAGTATTAAAAGCTAAAAGGATATTTTTATCATTTAACAATACATTTTCATTTAAAAAATTTTAAATTCGAAGACATTTATGTTATAACAAATAAATATTGATAATTTATTTAGAATTATTAATTTAAATTTATGTCGAATGTATGCAATAGGCACAAAAAATGAGGACATTTAATAGTTTTATGTTTCAAAAGCGGAGTTAAAATGCATATATACCTTAGAACCTTTATTCCTTACTGATCCTACAGCATAACGGTCAGAGCGCGCGTCCAGAATACCAAGGTACTCGGGTTCAAATCCAGCAAGAAAAATGAAGGTAAGAAATTTGTTACTGAATAATCTTGGTGTATGCAAATCCGTCTGAATAATAGAAAAAAAAACAACATTCGCATTTTCTTCTAAAAAATTTTAATTAAATCATAGCTTTAATTTAATTTTTTTAACATATTAGTGACCTTGAAGTTTCCCAAAGTTCTCCTATATCACGTCCTCAAATTTTCCCCAGAGCCTCCCGGGGAGAACCCTGAAAGAGGTCCTGAGGAGCGCGCCAGGATGCTGTAAAGCGGACATTTTCGGTTCCTGAGGACCTCCTGGTGAAAATTTTCTGCATTCTCAGAGATGCCTGGGGGATGACGGTCCAGGGAAGTGAATCCTCTCCAAGACATCCTGGGGAGGCAAGTGTGCTATATGGGAAATGAACAATGAATTTTGCATACTTTGTTTTCAACACCGAACACGGCATTATAAATGTCATTAACATATATCAATTTCGGAGATATTCAACTGTTTTAACGCATGTTAGAGTTTGGAAAGAGAGACCGGCAGATGACTAACTAAACAGAAATCATAAACGTTTTCAAGTATGTTGGAAAGTGTTAAAAAAGCATGTTAGGTTGAAATTTGACGTTCAGTGATTTATTGAAATAGACGGAAGCATATTTGAATTCTTTTGTATAATCCTGTATTATGCCTACTGTCTCTAAATATATGTCGTTATTTACCTAAAATCTATTTAAAACTGAAATATGCTTTAAACTAATGAAATCACTCTTCCAGAGATTACCATCCAGAGCCGGCTATGTTTCCAATTTTTTTCGTGACTCTGTTTATCATTGAATTTCTATTCTTTAAACATATTGTAATATACTTAAAGCTGTTCAGCGTAAAAATGTATAACTCATTTACTCATTTTAAGATGTTTTTTTTTTTTTCACATTCAGTAATGAATGAGAATTCTTTTGTGCAGCCCTGTATATGATTAGCACTTTTTATACACACAACGTAACATGCAACAATTTAATGAAACTTTTAAAAAATCATATCAAAACTAAACAAAATCAGCAATTATCGTTATTATTCCTGTAAATACTTCACGTTTTCTATTACACAGGAAGTAAGTTGTAGTAAACCTAAGCAAATTATAAATATTTAATTATATGTGAAACAAAACTAAAATATGCCGCAAATTACGTTCCCTTCTATACCATTATATTACACAATTATTTTGTGTGGCCCCGTAAATTAATAACTATTCTTTGCACAGCATTATTCTATATCAGTTGCATTTTAATATCCTTCATACAAGCATATCAACTTCATTATATTCGACCGGCTGTAACACCATTAAAAAGCACTTGAAACTATTTTTTCTCATCGGCCCTAATGTAACGGAATACTTCTAACTGTCGCTTTATTGGACCAATACATCCACTTTTCTTATAATTTGAAATACATCGACAAAATAATTCAACAATCATGTACTTAAAATTTCAAACGATTCGACAGAGTACTTTTTTCACTGTTATATGCGGACAGACGGACGGACCAGACGACGAATATAGGAGATAAATTAAATAAAGTTTTAAACTGTAAATACATTTACACGTCAACTTATATTTTCTTTAAAGAATGTTCTTTAAAGATAATTACAAACACGATACCGAATAAATTTCAGAGCAGTCTCCAAGGGAATTCTAATGATAAATGGCAATTTCGATTTTCTCTTACTAAAGTTTTAAAGTTTAAAACAAATTCCTATCATATCACTAACTTTAAAATACCCTTTAAAATACGATCATAATTTCTGTTAAAATTTATTCAACCGCAATGCGCATCTATTTAAGATTAAATTCTTTATTTTTTATTTTTCTTGGGTATAATTTTTATGTCTCTTAATAATTTTAAATATTTTTTTGCTCAAAATATGTATCTTCTATTCAATTAACTAAATAACAATTCATAAGAAGAAAAATATACAGTTTTAAGATGTGTTTTCCTGAAAAATTTGAAAGTTTATCCAAATAGTTTAGATAAAACGTTTATGCAAAATCTGATAATAAATTATGAAATAAGGTAATTATTTTGTCACATTCAACATTTTTTTAAATGCAATTTTTTGTGAAATGTTTATCTAAAATTAATTATGTAATGTAAAGCGACCTGAAAAAATGAAGCAATGTTAAATTTTAAATAGTTTTCGCAAAAACATTTTTTTTTCTTGTATCTCAATAGCTGAATTTCCTATATATGTATGGTAACGTCCAATCAGATTTAAATAACAGATTTAGAACCTAATTTAAAACGTTAATAATAAATTAAGATGAACATTAGTTAGAATTACATTTTGGATATAGTTAAAAGGTAAAAATAAGTTAAATATAAAAATTTAACTGCAATTTAAATTAAACTTTACTAAAAGAGTTAATATTGATATAATTAGGTTTTATTATGTAAAAATTACAAAGAAATGGAAATGGTTAATACTGGCTAAAATAGAAGTATGAGGAAAACATATACGGTAACGAATTGCTTAGATTCCACTTCATTTGATGCACATTACGAAAGAAATACGTATCTTAACTACTTAACTGATCAATATTTTTGAAAAAACTTTCAAATAGTGCCTATTTTACTCATGCATTTTCAAAATTTTTAATCTTTTATCACCAATTTTTCAAAACAATAGTTTTTGCCTAACTGAATCAGAAAAATCCTTCGATTAAATTATGCAAAATTAAAAAACATATATATTCATGCGAAAAATAAATCACGATTGGAATATGGATACCTATATGTGGTACGGGCAAATCATCATTGGCAAAAATATGTTGTCTTTATGATGTACTGAAAAATCAGGGAAGCGGTTAAAATCGAAAACTTAAATGATTCGAATACAATATTAATATCTTATTTATCTATTATGTAGGATTTTTGTAGATTTATAAATAAATTATCTCTTCAAAGCTACGTGATTATACAAAATACTAACAACTAAATAAAAAACTATATGAAGAATATATCGATAGGAAAAAGATTTTTATCCGCAAGTAAATTATCATGATTGCTATGACTGCAGTGATAAAAAGCTTCAATTTTTATAAACACTAAGGTTACTTTAACCTTTTCTGGGCTGGTTCACTACTTTTAATGCATGGAATATTTTGAGATCAAAGGAATAGGGTAAACCCACTCTTATCAACCCCAGTCACTTTTAGGTACCTGAAAGTTTTGATTTTCTGTAAACATCTACCTGATTGGGATTTTATATACACTAACTACCCACGCATTGAATTCTTTTTTTTTTAAATTTACTTTTCCATTTCCTAAAAGTATGATTAAACATTTTCGGATTTCTATATTTATCATTTATAAATTATTTGAATTTTTACAAAAAAATATTTTTAAGCTATTGCATAGCTTTTATAGCGGGCTTTGAGCGCGGCGACCGAATCCAAAATTTCCGTAACGAGAAATATCCTAACACATCCGTAACGAAAAAACCTAACACTCGGCTAACGTCGTTTCAGCTCGGCAGACTTCGGCATGCTATTATTCGGTAGACTTCGGCAGACATTGACGCGGTATTTTTCAGATATTTAGAGGATATCAAGGTTCAAACTTATATTTCTTATTTCAGTTACTATATATCTATGGTTTCAACAGTAAAAATTCCTGATAGAATGAGTATAGAAAAGAATCGTCTTAAGATAAAACAAGGTAGGATAATGTAGCTTTTGGTGATTGGACACCCGCCCAATGGTGAGGATCGAAAAATTTAAAATGCTTATAACTCGCGATCTAATTTTCGTAGTGCGGCCAAATTTTGTTTGATAATTTATTATGAGACAGTGTTAATTTTTGGTGACAGGAGACCCCCACGGTGAGGGTCGAAAAAGTTAAAATGCTTATAACTCGCGGTCTAATTTTCGTAGTGCGGCCAAATTTTGTTTGGTAATTTATTATGAGACAGTGTTAATTTTTGGTGACAGGAGACCCCCCCCCCCATGGTGAGGGTCGAAAAATTTAAAATGCTTATAACTCGCGATCTAATTTTCGTAGCGCGACCAAATTTTGTTTGGTAATTTATTATGAGACAGTGATAATTTTTGGTGACAGGAATTTCCCCATGGTGAGTGTCGAAAAATTTAAAGTGCTTATAACTCGCGATCTAATTTTCGTAGTGCGGCCAAATTTTGATTGGAAATTTATTATGAGACAGTGTTACTTTTGGTGACAGGAGACCCCCCACGGTGAGGGTCGAAAAATTTAAAAGGCTTATAACTCGCGATCTAATTTTCGTAGCGCGGCCAAATTTTGTTTGGTAATTTGTTATGAGACAGTGTTACTTTTGGTGACAGGAGACCCCCCCCCCACGGTGAGGGTCGAAAAATTTAAAAGGCTTATAACTCGCGATCTAATTTTCGTAACGCGGCCAAATTTTGTTTGGTAATTTATTATGAGACAGTGTTACTTTTGGTGACAGGTGACCCTCCACGTTGAGGGTCGAAAAATTTAAAATGCTTATAACTGGCGATCTACTTTTCGTAGTGGGGCCAAATTTTGTTTGGTAATTTAATATGATACAGTGTTACTTTTGGTGACAGGAGACCCCCCACGGTGAGGATCGAAATATTTAAAATGCTACTAACTCGCGATCTAACTTTCATAGCGCGGCAATATTTTGTTTGGTAATTTATTATGAGACAGTTTTAATTTTTGGTGACAGGAGACCCCCCACGGTGAGGGTCGAAAAATTTAAAATTTTTATAACTCGTGATCAATTTTCGTAGCGCGGCCATATTTTGTTTGGTAATTTATTATGAGACAGTGTTAATTTTTGGTGACAGGAGATCCCCCATGGTGAGGGTCGAAAAATTTAAAATGCTTATAACTAGCGATCTAATTTTCGTAGCGCGGCCAAATTTTGCTTGGCTTTTATCGCGGGCTTTGAGCGTGGCGAAAGAATTTAGAAATTCCGTAACGAGAAAAAAAACCTAACACTCCGGCTAACGTCGCTTCAGTTTGGCAGACTTCGGCAGACATTGACGCGGTATTTTTCAGATATTTTGAGAATATCAAGTCTCAATCTTATGTTTTTAATTTCAGCTACCATAAACGTATAGTTTCAATGATAAAAATTCCTGATTAACCTACATGTATTGTAAGATAATAAAAATAATTTAAACGATTTTTCTTTTATTGAACAAATTCTCATTAGTTCAATAAAAGAAAAAAAAAATTGTTATCGGTCATCACGCTCAAAAAATGTAACTTGAATTAATATCAAAGATAAAAAAAACTGCATAAATAAAAAATAAATAAATAATTATAATTGCATAAGTTGATAAAAAATGCTATGCAATAGCTTTACCGCGGCAGTCCCCGAGTGCCACACGGATTTTTTTTTTTTGAAAATTTGTGGCAGAAACATTTTAACAAATTTATTTTATTGTTATTGAACATTTCAATTAAACTCATCAGACTTGATATATCCTATAGGTTGCACATCTTTACAATTTTTTTTCACATATATAAATAATGTTTTTTTTTTTTTTTTTTTTTTTTTTTTAAGAAATTGCTGTGAATGATTCATGATTCTGCTAATGCTGAATAATTTTTTTACGAAAAACTAATGCACTCTCTGTAGCATCAAGGGTTTCCAAAATATATTAAATATTTATAAAACATTTAATCTTCAAATCAGTTGATACTTTTTGATTTAAATGATACTTCTTTTTCCGAAACGGCTGTATTGGAAAGATATAAAATGATAATAATTTTATCTTTTTACTTGAAGCAGTTTCAATGATAAAAATTTAAGTATTCGTTATTCAAGCATTGAACTAATTTTCTATACAATACTTAAGAGGATTTAATTTTAAAAATACAATTCTTTTTCGGAAACATCAAATGCTCTCAGGAGACATTAAATATTTAGAGGCCATTTAATCCGGAAAACCTTTTATAAATTTCTGTAAATTTTTCTTTTAGAAATAATGCCGAGAATTTAAAATTTTATTATCTTTTCACTGGCGTTTTTAATACTGGACATTTAAGTATCTTTATCGTAACATTCCATATTAAAAGGAAGTGGATTTAACTTTTCCTTAAAAAATACCTTTAAAGTTTCTTTCATCAACTATACAGATCCGATTACTGAAAGAAATACATTTAAATTGTTGTTGTTTTTTTATATATTTTTCTTTGACAATTTCATTTTTCTTAATTGATAACATTTTAATGAAAAATGAAGATTAAAGATTAGTTTCAATGAGAAACTTGGTACCTTTTTAAATGTCAATTTTAGTAATAAAACTAAATTATTAAGGAGACTCAGAATATCTTACTTTTTTAATTCACTTAAATAAAATTTTAAAATGTCGAACTTCAGAAATTTCCTTTTTTAAAAATTTGGCTTATTGTTTTTAGAACTTTCTTTGCGATTTCCCGAATGATTTGATAAATAATAATAAAGTAGATATACTTAATTCTTAAAAATTAAAAGAAATATCATGCATGTGTAAGTGAAATGTTTAACCTCTTATTTATCTGTTCATATTTTTGCATTTTATTCGAAATGATAAGACTTCGACAATAATTTAAAAAACTGCCTAACTTTTTTAAAAGCATGTTTACACAATATATGTGTGGAAAATTTCGCGTAACCCTTCGCTTCTGAGAAGACGCTTGGCGCCAGGGTCACGTGATCCACTAGAGAACTGATATTAAACAACATTTTTTCTTTCTTTTTTTTTAGTTGGTTTTATATTTTGTGCTTGGATGCAGTAGAAAACTGCGCTTTTTCGTGGCCTTCCAAAAGTGGCAGGAAAAAAAATATTGTTTCGGTATTAACACGAAATAGTTGCTAGAATATCCATTTGTAATTTAGAATCCTGATTTCTTATAAGCAACTAAATGTATTCACCTATAACATAACAATGTGAATACTGCAAATATTTTATGTTTCGATTTAATAATATTTTCTTAAAAGCTTCTTGAAGAGTATTTTTTATAACTAGTGACACAAAATTTCAAATAATACGTGAAATACGAACTCGTGAATTTATAAATTCTCTCCCACTATTATTTATCAACTGAGATGTAAATTGAAAATTCGTGAAATACAAGAATATCTTCATTACTTTTCGGTGCATCCACAACCGGGAAAAATGTACGAAATATTTTTATTATTCTGCTTGACTTTGACCATGAAGTAGTGAAAATAACTTTTTGTCATGATAATATTTTTTGAATATTTAATTAAAATTTCAACATGGACAAGCCAGAAAAGATTAAAAGTAAGAGAGCGGCTATTCGCGCAGCAGTTACAAAGTTAATCACAAAATGTGATACATTGGTGTTAGTAGATATAGATAAAACTGATTCCGATTCTTTAATGGAATCATTAGAGCTTATAAATGAAAAGGAAGCTCAACTCAAGAAATTAGATAACGAAATTGATGATTTAATTCAGGAAAAAAATGAATATGAAAAGGAACTAAAATCAGTAGATGACTATGCCAAAAAAATATCAAGTTTGAAATTTAAAATTAAGATGAGACTTAAATGTAAAATCAAAACTGAACCAAAAGTTTTACTCGAAACAAGTAACGGTTCAAAAATTGGTAGTAAACCAATTTCGGCAGTGAAGCTGCCTAAATTGAACATAGAAAATTTTTCTGGCGATGCAAGCTAGTTCTTAGAATTTTTCAATTTATTTACTAGTGCGATAGATTCAAATGAATCGTTATCAAAAGTTGAAAAATTCCAATATCTTAAATCTTTGCTGTCTGGACCTGCATATAATATTGTAGCCGGTTTCGAATTGAATGATCAAAATTATTCTACATGTTTAAAGTTGTTAGAAGAAAGGTGTGGGAAACGGGAAAATATAATAAACTGTTATATGAATAAAATTTTAAATCTTGGACCAGGGAAATCGAGTAATAATGTCACTTCGCTCAGAAAGTTATATGATAATATTGAAACTTGTATTAGAAATCTTGACGCTTTAGGAGTAACATCAGGCTCCTATGGTCATTTATTACTACCCATATTACTACGATTACTACCTGAAAATTTGATACTAGAGTTCCATCGTAAACGTGATCCCAATAAGGGTTGTGAAATCACAGAGTTAATCAATTTTATTAAAACGGAATTAAGATGCCGTGAAACTAATAATTTAGTAAATAATTCCCAATGCAAGATTTTTGAAAACTCTAAAACCAAGTATGAAAATTCTTCAAGTAAATATCAAAATTCTCCTCAAAAGAAAAATATACCTTCAGCTGCTGCTTTAAATGCATCTATAAAACAGTTTTGCATATTTTGCAAGTCTTCTGATCATGTAGGACTAAACTGTTCAAAATTCACGGATGAGCAAAAACGATAAAAATTAAAAAAGGAAGGTTGCTGTTACAAATGTTTTTATAAATCCCATTTATCTGATAAATGTAGAACAGACATTAACCCTTGCTCCAAATGTGGTAACAATTCCCATAGTTATCTCTTTTGTTTTAAAGAAACAACAAAAGAAAATCCTGAAAAAGAAATGAAAGGTCAATTGCATCTATGATGTCAGAACAAAAATATGAGCTAAATAAATCTACATTATAGCAGACTTGTACAGTTTCTGTGTATGCTAGTAAACAATGTCTGTTGGCTCGTGTTTTATGTGATAGCGGTTCAGAAAAATGTTTCGTGATGAGATCTTTAGTTCAAAAAATAAAATTGAATCCATTGCGAAAAGTTTATTTATTAACTTATCCATTTGGGCGGAGACGCCCTTATGAATCATGTTACGAAGTTGTTGTTCTTGAATTATCCAGTGTTGTGCAACCTATCAACACGATAACGATCGAAGCTCTTGTAGTTGACAGTATAACTGGAGCTTCTGTAAAAACCTTAGAACCGGAACTTCTAGTTATGATGAGAACAAGGGGCTACAAGCCTGCTGATACAGGTCTGGAACACGAAATAAATATTTTATTAGGGTCTGACTTTTGTAGAAAATATTAAAGGGTATCGAGGGAAAACTTACAAAAGACTTATATGTTGCAGAAACTATTTTCGGTCATACAGTGCAAGGGCAGACAGAGTCGAATAAAAAAGAAATAGCTTGTTTGCGTGTTTCGGTTGAAAATATAAACAATCAGCTGAAAGCATTTTGGGATCTCGAAGCAATTGGCATTGCTGAAAACAATGAAAAGAACATTACGGATCTTGAGGTAATAAAGGAATTTAAAGAAAATCTAAAATTCGTGAATGGCGTTATGAAACAAAATTATTGAGGAAAAATCTCGTGAATTGCTTAGAAATAATCTTGAAGTTGCAAAGAAGCGGTTTTCCTGTTCAGAAAATAAATTTCTGAAAAATGACTCTTTATTTAATTAATATAACCCCATTTTGCAAGAGCAATTTAATGAGGGTGTAATAGAATTGTGCACCGATAAAGATTCCAAAAATTCCTATTATATGCCACACAGACGTGTTATCCGTGACGACAAAACTACAACAAAAATGCGCATCGTTTATAAAGCTTCTTCCAAATATGGTGATTCTCTATCATTAAACGAATGTTTAAATCAAGGCCCTGACTTGAATCCTAATGTTTTAGATATCATTTTGAAATTCCGTTTACACAAAATTGCTTTTTCGGTTGACATTAAATTAAAGATCTTTAAATATCAATAGACGAAGAAGATCGCAATTATCTTAGATTTTTATATTATGAAGATTTTGATAAGAAGAAAAGCATAATACATTATAGAATGACCAGATACTTTTGGTGTCACCTGCAGACCCTTTATTCTCGCATGTACTATTAAGCACCATATTAGTAAATATAAAATCTCTCATAACAACACATTTGAAATTCTAAATTCGTCTCTGTATGTAGATGATTTGTTTTCAGGAGAAAACGATGTTCTCGAAGCTTTTAACTTATCTAAAGAAGCTGTTGATATTTTGAAAGGAGGAGGTATGAAGTTAAGAAAATTTGAAAGTAATTCTGAGGAACTTAGGAAAAAATGGCTCGAAGAAAACATATCCCTTGAGATTTCTGACTCCCCAAATACTTCTCTAAAAGTTCTAGGGCTTATATGGGACAATATAGAAGATAATTTAGGACTAGAATTACGACGATTGTTGGCAAATTTAATCAATGATTCTTGTACAAAACGCAATGTTTCGAAATTTGCAGCTATGTTATTTGATCCAGCCGGATTTATTTCCCCTTTTATCATTCGTATCAAATGCATTTTACAAAAACTTTGGCTAATGGGAATATCATGGGATGAAATTTTTTCTGGTGAGCTAAACAATAATTGACAAAATTGGCTTTCTGAAATTCCGCATCTCACATACTTGAAAATTCCCAGGCACTATTTTAACAGCATGATCATAGAAAAGGAGCATCTTCAATTGCATATTTTCACTGATGCTAACCCTAATGCGTATGGTGCAGTAGCATACTTACGGTATCCAATTTCTAAGGATAAATTTAAATCTAGTTTTCTAATGTCTAATTCTAGGGTTGCTACTTTGAAGAAGTTAACTCTGCCCCGTCTGGAACTCATGACAGCACTTATTGGAGCCAGAATGGCAAAGTTCATTACCAATATTATTCAATTAAACAATACTATTTTCTGGTCCGATTCAGAAATTGTTCTTCATTGGCTTAAAGGGACAAAAGAAAAATGGAATCCATTTGTTAGTAATAGAATCGCTGAAATTCATCATTTGTCTGATCCCAGTTTATGGAGAGATTGTGACGGCAAACTTAATCCGGCAGATTTGATAACGAGAGGTTGTTCTGTGAAACATTTAATAAATTCTCAAAAATGTTGGTTTGGGCCTGAATTTCTTTCCCTTCCTGAAAATCAGTGGCCTAGGGTTAAAATTGCTGCATCAAAATTACCTGATGTTTCTGAAGAGAATTCTCGAAAAGCAGCAACCCTTTCTTGCGTTGTTCAAACAAATAAAGCTGATGAAATTCCCATTTTTAATCTAGAAAAGTATAGCTCCCTAAGGAAATTATATCGAATAACTGTATGGGTATTCAGATTTATCTTTAATATAAAATCAAAGGTAGAAAAGAGAGATTTATCAGAATTATCAGCTGAAGAAATGTTACATGCTGAAAACTTTTGGTTAAATTAGTGCAGGAAGAAAGTTTTCCGGAGGTTTTAAAATGCTTAAAAAATAAGAAGAGTATTCCCAAAGAGTCGAATCTTCTTCAGTTAAATCTTATTTTGTCGGATGAAGGTTTTCTGTTGGTACGAGGGCGGTTACAAAAGTCCGATTCCTCATTTTATGAAAAACAACCTGTTGTGATTCCTGCAAAACACAAATTTACTGAATTATACATGAAAGATCTAACAACAGTTCTTATTTCTTTGGTTCCGTGTACTCTTTATGCATTCAGAGCTACTAAGATGTTTGTTAACTTATCATCTGTAGTATCAACTGAAATTCTCTCTCTCTGGAGCAAACCTGTTGCATTTTCTACTCTTAGGATGTTGAATTCTGCATGTGAACTTGAATATGCATGGACATAAGTTGAAGATGAAATAGTGTTGAAAATTGTGCATTTTCTATATTCAAAAACTTGCCAGACTGCTGTTGGTGGTTATGATGAGCATTTGTTTTCACAGACAGTTATAAATCACCTTAGCGCTGCAGGTTTCTCATTTTGCTTTCCACTGTTGGAACATTTGTTACGAACACGCACATCTAATATAACTTTGCTTGAAGATATTCTCATTATTATCTCTGAACATTTTGATATTAGAGAAATTGATCAAACTTCAGAAAAAAAAATTATCAAGGAAGCCTGACAACAGTGCAATTATTTGATGTACTGACTAAAATTATTTGTGTTACTACTGGACAAAATCAGAATCTTTTCATAATCACTGTTGTGAAAGTTTGTGAAATTTCATCTGGGGATGACAACTGTGAGGTTGCAACTATGGATAAAACTGATGTTTTACTTTCAGCTTTTCTTCTGTATGAAGAAAAGGCCAGATTTGCTGTACTACGTGTACTGCTACGTGCGTGCTGTACTGTTTAAAGGATCTGGAAGTAGTTTTACCTGATGTTGACTCAGATCATGAAAATGGCAGGAATGTTCTGCAGCTCCTATTTGTGACTTGTTTTGATCCAGAAGAGCAAAATGCTACTACTGCAAAAGATTTGTGGAAGAGATTAAACGTTTCCAAAATGCCTTACTTGTGTGAGCGTAGTTTAAATGATGTAACCAATAGTGAAACTCTGGTAAGACAAGTTGCTGCTAATGCTGTTGCTGACCTCTTCAATGACTTTCCTGAATATATTGAATCCATCGTTAAAAACTGTTTTATAGACTCAAAAATTGCATTTGACTTTAAAAAAAGAAAAGTAAAACTTTGAACACTTTTCTGCTATTGACCTAAAAAAGAGTTTTTTTTATTGTTGACATTTTAATCTTTAATTTGATTTTATCTTGAGTGTTTATAATAATTTGTATAGAATTAAATTCTTTCTTTTTTTTTTCTATTTTTAGTAGCAAACCTCTGTCTAGAAAAAAATAATAATTTAACTTTATTATTTTGTTTGAAATCCTGTATGTAAGTATATATTTGATTTGTATTGCATTTATGTATAGTGTAATTGTTTATTCTAGAATAATTTTATTTTCTACTTTAATTATTTTGAATCCCCTTTTTGATGAACCCTTGTTCATCGAGGGGGGGGGGCAGTTTGTGGAAAATTTCGCTTAACCATTCGCTTCTTAGTAGACGCTTGGCGCCAGGGTCACGCGATCCACTAGAGCATAGATGTATCAATATTACAATCAGTACCTTGTATGCAAAATGGAACAATTAGCAATACTTTTTGTACCCGAAAAATGGTCGTTGCTTTTTTTAAGGTTAAAAAGTAGATTACGAAATATTCCTATACAGAGATGCCAAGCCCCTGTTTATTGCACAGCAGAATTTTCTTATAGGAAAAGTTATTTTTTAAATCCGCAGAATGTTCCAATTTAATAAAACATTTTCTGTATTAAAATGCCGGTATCCAAATTGCCGGAGACTTGGCAGCTCTGCCTATAACATTTTAATTAATCACGGTACTTTTTTAATCGAATTCAAATTTAGTAAAGACAACGTTTTTTAGCCAAAAGCAGCTTTTTTCCACATGTGTAACTACGATACAATTCCTTGATGCTGAAATAAAATGTTTTGACTTACGCTATTATTGCTTCCTCTTATTTATTTATTTGAATTTTAAATAAGATGACTCTAAATCGTGTTCTTTAAATGTACGGAAAAAATGCATTTCGAGAGAGGGCGAAAAGAACAATTTTTGGCGATTTATTACCTGCGTTTGACTAAGTGTCTTACTACCTTTTATTTAATACTCTTCACAATATTTCGCTGTTATATGGACTTAGGCGCTTTTATAAAAAGTTTGACGTAATTCGGGCTTAAGAAAGTGAGTTTTTTACTGAATAATACAAATAAATGAAAAATGAATACTAAGAAATACTAATAAAAGAAAAATGAAGCATTATATTGATCTATGTATATTTAAAAATGCATCTGCTAGCACTAATTAGATAATTTATGTGTATATAATAGGAGATAAATAGCTTTTGATTCTGTATTTCTATGCTATAAAGCATTAACGTTTGTGTGTTTTTCGTTATCATTGGGAGTACCTAGCCGATTTAAAAAATAATGTGGGCAAAAAATGTTGATAACCATCTTTGCTGCAAAATATTCTATATTTTGCGTAGGAACAATAATCACCATCAATGCACGAGTAAAAAAAGTTCTAAAATTGAGAATTGTTTGATGTTGATATAACTAAAAATTTATTTATTTTTTATTTTTTATTTTTTTTTTTTTTGGCAACTTTGAAGATATATTATTGTTATGAACGGTTTCTAAAACATTCGACAATTTAATTTCACAAATTAAACATTTTTTTTCTAGAAAATTTTTAAACCCAATTTATTGAGAATATTGCAATTTCTAGGATACTGTTGGGGTCAGAAACTATAACTTTAGCATCACAGTAACTTATAAGATGTAAGTGCTCGTTTAGGACAAATTTTTAAAAAAGGATTGCTTAACTCTTATCGACAACCTCATTGCATCCGTGGCAAAGAGATATTCAATATTATAAACTATTCGGACGGATTTCACACCATATAAAATGCACTCCATTCTCTTCAAAATAATAGTTTATGTTATTTATAGTTTCTCAAATCGGTGCAAAGCTTCTGTTTATGCTCATGACATCATTTCAAAGAGTTAATTTCCAATATTGGGAAATTTGGTGTTTTATTTTCTGTATTACTTTTAACATTTTGCATATTTCCAATTTAATATCCATGCATGGTTTGCTTTTCTTTTATAAAAATAGTATATGCAACTTTATATATAAGATTTTATAATTCTAAGATTCAATATGCTTATTTTCATCATATTTTATCACAATGAATGACCAACTAAAGGTAACATCTCATTTTCTTTACTTATCGCAAGTTATTAAATGTGTATTCTCAGCAATATCGCTCAGACTAATCCCTCTGAGGGAAGTCCTAGTGAATTATATGTGATAGGTTTTATTAACGGAATTCACTGCCGTATGATTGTCGATACAGGAGCCAATGTTACAATAATAAGAGAAGATTTGGCTCGAAAATTGAAATGTAAACTCATCTGGACTCCACCCTGCGTTACCCTGCAAACTGTGACGGGCGACAAGATAGGCATATATGGAAAGGCCAATTTAACCATCAACTTTGGAGGAAGCAAATATTATCATACGGCATGTGTGGCTGATATAACAGATCCTTGCATAATCGGGCTAGATTTTCTGAAGAAGTTTGGCTTCAAACTTGATTTTAAAAATAATGAAATGCTATCTAAATTTGAAGAAATAAGCCTTTTTGGATTAAATAACGAAATTGAATATAAACAAACAGTAATAGCCAAAGAAGTCATCAATCTAGGTCCAAGAACAGAATTTTTAGTTCAAGCTGTACTTAACAATGAAACTAATTATCGATTTGGCCATATAGATTATCCCGAAGACAATAGTAAACAAGCAGGAATATTGGTGGCTTCATCTGTAGTGGACCTCTCGAAGAAGATCATTCCAGTCAGAATTGCTAACATCAGTGATAAGGCGAGGACTATCAAGAAAGGAGAGGTGATAGCATCATGTGCTCCTGTGACGTGCATAAGTCAAAATTCCAATCACTCTCAGAAATCTTCAGATAATTTAGTCAAGGATTTGTTACAAAATACAGACTTAGATCCAAATCAAACGGATGCTGCGGAAAGTTTAATTAGGGAATTCCAAAGTTTATTTTCCCAAACATCTGAAGACTTTGGACGAACCAAAATGGCACAACACCGAATTGATACTGGAGATCACTCACCAATTAAACAACACCCTAGACGATTATCTTTTGCCAAGCAAGAAGAGGTGCAAAATTTAATTAGGGATATGGAAGAAAATGATGTCATCGAACCATCGACAAGTCCATGGGCGTCTCCCATTGTGTCAGTAAGAAAGAAGGATGGTTCTACAAGATTTTGTGTAGACTACCGCCAACTGAATGACGTCACCAAAAAGGATAGTTACCCTCTACCAAGGATTGACGACACTCTCGACACACTTGCGGGCAACAGTTGGTTCTCGACTCTGGATCTGAAGAGTGGTTACTGGCAGGTAGAGATCCATCCCGACGACCGCGAGAAGACTGCCTTCACAACGGGACAAGGATTATGGCAATTCAAGGTAATGCCTTTTGGCCTATGTAATGCACCTGCAACTTTTGAACGTCTTATGGAAACGGTTCGCCGGGGGCTGTCATATGAGGCATGTCTTGTTTATTTAGACGATATCATAACCATAGGGAAATCGTTTGATGAACATCTGAACAACCTCAGGCGGGTGCTGCAAAAGTTAAAGGAAGCTAATTTGAAGTTAAGCCCTTCGAAGTGCAGTTTGTTTCGTAATGAAGTCGCCTACCTTGGACACATCATTTCGGCGGATGGAGTTAGGATTGATCTGGAGAAGATATCGGCCGTGAAAAATTGGAATCGTCCAGCAGATGTTCACCAGCTTCGAAGTTTTCTAGGATTATGCACCTATTACAGAAAATTCGTCAAAGGCTTCTCGATGATTGCAAGGCCACTTCATAAATTAACAGAAGCCAATCAAAAATTTATGTGGACACAGGAATGTGACGCTGCTTTCGAAAAGCTTAAGGAGGCCTTAACATCCACTCCAATTCTGTCATATCCTCAAATCGATAAACAGTTTATACTTGATACGGATGCGAGTAACGAAAGCATTGGCGCTGTACTGTCCCAGGAAATCGACGGCCATTAGCGTGTTATCGCCTATTTCAGCATGTGCTTATCAAAGGCAGAGCGAAACTACTGCGTAACAAGAAAAAGAGCTTTTTGTTGTAGTGAAAGCCATAGACCATTTTCATCACTATCTTTACGGTCGAAAATTCCTGATCCGAACTGATCATGCTTCTCTAACTTGGCTATTGAATTTTAAGAACCCTGAAGGCCAGATAGCCAGGTGGATACAAAAGCTTCAAGAGTACGATATGGAGATACGCCATCGAAAAGGCTCATCACATGGAAATGCAGATGCTCTCTCAAGAAGGCCCTACTCAGAGAGTTGTAGATACTGCGACCGGGTTGAGAAGAAATTTAATGTCAAAGGTCCTATAGTAAGACAAGTTACAACTGGTTCTACATCATCGCAAGATCAGTGGTGTGATGAGAGCCTGCGTAAAGATCAGCTTGCTGATCCTGAAATTAAGCCAATTCTAGAGCTGAAAAAGGAGTCCAACATCAAGCCCACCTGGCAAGACATGGCCCATTACCATCCTACGACTAAACGTTATTGGGCTCTCTGGGATTCCCTACATTTGAAGAACGGTATCTTGTACCGAAAATGGGAGTCTGACGATGGAAAGACATGTAGATGGCAACTACTACTTCCTAAGTCAAGAATTTCTATGGTCCTTCAAGAACTTCATGGTGGTCCCACAGGAGGTCATTTCGGTGTAATGAAGACCCTGCAGAAGGTTCGAGAACGTTTCTACTGGAATACTGTTCGCAGTGATGTGGAGAAGTGGTTTCGAACTTGTGACACCAGTGTAGCACGCAAAGGTCCAAAGAGGCGCACTCGTGGACGATTGCAGCGTTATAATGTAGGAGCTTTTTTCGAACAAATTGCTCTAGACATCCTGGGTCCTCTTCCTAGAACATCTGATGGCAACAAGTACATCCTCGTTATCATGGATTACTTCACCAAGTGGCCTGAAGCCTACGCCATACTTAACCAAGAGGCGGTAACCGTAGCAGAGACACTGGTTCAACACTGGGTTTCCAGATACGGAGTTCCTCTTCAAATCCATTCCGATCAAGGAAGAAACTTTGATTCGGCTGTGTTTAAGGAATTGTGTGGACTACTCGGCATGGACAAAACTCGAACTACACCTCTACATCCTCAGTCGGACGGCATGGTGGAGAGGTTCAATCGTTCCATCCTAAATAGCCTCTCCCTCCTTGTGTCTAAAGATCAACAGGACTGGGAAAAGAAATTGCCTCTTTTCCTGCTTGCCTACAGGAGTGCCACTCATGAGGCCACTGGTTACTCCCCTTCTCAAATGCTCTTTTGTCGTGATCTTCGTCTACCTGCGGATCTTTTGTTTGGCCGTCCTGCTGATGCTCCTTCATCGCCCGAGGAGTACGTGGATAAAATCTAGGCACGGATTGAGGAGATTCATCGTCTAGCGAGGAACCGAATCGGACTGGCATCGGAAAAGATGAAGACACGGTACGACACAAAGGCAACTGGACATGAGTTCAACGAAGGAGACAAAGTTTGGTTATGGAATCCCATACGTCGTAAGGGACTGTCGCCAAAAGTACAAAGAAACTGGGACGGTACTTACACAGTCGTCAACAGGCTCAATGACGTCGTCGTACGCATACAAAAATCGCCACACGTCAAACCCAAGGTCGTACACTATAACCGGCTAGCCCCTTATTTTGGTCAAAGTGATTAGAAATTCAAAACTGGAATTTCAGACCATGGTCATGAAAGTCACTTTTTGTAAATATGTAAATATTAATTAGTTCTTATTTATGTAAATCTTATTATTATTTATTTATTTATTTATTTATTTATTTATTTATTTGTTTATTTATTTTAAGTGTTTTCCTCTAACTCAAGGATTGCACTGCCCGGGACGTGCAGTCTTTGAGGAGGGGGTAGTGTTACGAATTTTGTAAATAGTTAGTGTTTGTACTGTAAAATAATGTAAATAATCTTGTTAAGCTTCATTTCTTTACTAATATTAGTTTTAGTTACATTGTCTCTGTTATCAAGCAAACTTGTCTATTATTTTCAGTGAACGTCTATGGCAGCTTTGAGAAATATTAGAGATATCGCCAAGTTGGCGACAAACTTGGCGATTGTTGGCGATGGTAACCCTTCTCTCTCTATGGTAACCCTCCCTTAGATCTAATGATACATTGAATGTTTTTCCTTGGTTTCTGGATTTTTCTAGAAGGTTGTGGAAATTTCCGGCGCATGCTACGAGCCTATATAAGGAGAGCAATGCGAGCTGTTGTTGTTATTATTTACCAGTCAGTCATTGAGTGAACAAGGCGTTTGTTAAGCAAGTTTGCTTGAGTTTCATCTATGTTGTTTTGAATGTTATTAAGTGTTGAGACGTTGTATAAAGAGTCTCTGGGATTTAAAGCAGTACTTGTACGATAGATTTGAGCAATTATTTTTGAATATCTAGTAATATTTGTGGGTTTCGAAGACTCTGTTGTTCTGAAGTTCTGTAAATAAATTATTTTCTACTTTTCTAAGAGACAAGAGTTTGAAGTTGTCTAACCATAAGATCAAAAGAACCCCATATACGCAACAATATATATATGAGGAAGTGTTTTTCAAACCTCACCTTATCCAGAAAACCAAATTTTGAAAATCGCGGAAGACTTTCTACTGCGTCTATTGGCTTTTATTTTAATCCAAGATTTTACAACTTCAAAAATACATGATAAAACTAGATTTTCGCAAATTTTAGTATTTTTTGGTGAACGTTTAACAAAAGAATAGATTAATACAGAAATTCGATTTTTTAACTTTTGTACAAGACGAGTTATGAAAATCAATTCTTCATATACATAGCATTTCTAAAAGATAGAAGCTAATGCCTATTTCCTTAAATGTAGTCGTAGATAAACACTTCCTATTGGAAATTTTCGTAAATCAGGTCCAATTACAAAAATTGCTAAATGGTGGGCCTTTTGATGAAAATATAAAATTGAATTTTTATACAGTACCGTATTTAAAATTGTAAATGAGAAATAATTTTCCTATTAATATTTGAATTAAACTAAAAAAAAAAAAAAAAAAAAAAAAAAAAAAAAAAAAAAAAAAAAAAATCCATATTGATATCTCCAAAATTTACCGATATATTAATCCAAAATTTCTGGCTTACTCAACCTAAGAATACATCTGAGCGAAGATATACGGAGTAACAGGATTGAAATGTAGGGATCATCCACAAATTATAAAGAATTAAAAGTCGATTTAAACCAACACTTGTCCTATTATACAATAAATAATAAGTTTAAGGCTTTATGTAAAATTTGCTTTCGAATTATCCTCGATGTCTGCTAGATATCTGCACGGGTTAGGATCGACGATAAAAAAAGTTCCGCCTGAGACAGGCCTTACAAGGTAAATGTTTTAAATCCCGGGAAGAATTAATATTCTAAGAACATAGATTAATCCATCTATATGGTTTTAAATTATTTCGTACAAGTTCTGACCAAAAATACATTTTTAGATTCATTTTTTTTGTTTATAATCATCATTTTTAAAGTACCGTCAATGACTGCGATGATTATAGTAAGAGATCTGTGCATTTTACAAGCTATTAAATTTACTATATTCAAAACTGCATGAAGGACTGCGATTCATACAAGGTTACACCATTTTATTATTACAAAAATAAACTTTATCTCGCTTTACTTCGTTTCGTCAGCATCATTATCCGAAATATAATAAAGCATGTTTTATTATACTTGGTAGACACTCTAATGAACGTCAACCTATCCAAACTGTCTCTTAATAGACCACACTACTGACTGAAAAAGACCCGGATGATAATATTAAATCTAAGGGGACGTTTTTTTCAAATATCTCATTCTAATTTTGCTATTTTTTACATGCTTTTTTTGCATAGTTTAGCAAAAGACGATCTACAACCGGGCTAGATTTTACCTTTTTAATTTTTACTTCATGTTTCTTTTCTTTTTCTTTTTCTTTCTTTTTTTTTTTTTTTGAAAAATTGCTTTAACTTTTGAAACCGGTTAGAACCGGTACTGAAATTAAAACTATCATAATATAAAAAAATATGTAAGGAAAATCAAAAAAGCAAAAAGTAAAAAGGTTGTAAATCATCCTCACCTAACCTATGGAAAAAAAAATCATGTAAAAATATTAAAATTTGAGATAGATATTTGAAAAGAATGCCCCCATAAACTTAACATTATCATCCGTGTCTTTTTCAGTTAGTAGTGTGGGATCTTAAGAAGTTAATCTTCATACGGACTGGTCAATGACCAATTGTAAAATAAACCTGACTGAGATACGGCATACATTTGGTATACTGAAAATATTTTCTTAATTTACCATTAGGAATTGTTGGGGAGCATGTAGATGAATCCGAAAGATCTTATATTTTAATTTTTTTGCTTTGCCTGTCAAGCGATTGCAGAACGAAATGATTTATTACGAATATTAGTGAAATAAGGATACATTTTTTAAAGAGGAATTATCTTTATTTTCTTTTAGATTTTGATATTATTATCTCCTGTTCCATGCGTTTTTACCTGAACTGCTAAAAACGGTATTTTACAACTGTAGGCAATGTTCTTCCTTGAAAATATTCTTTTAAGAATACAAGTCTTTTGACAAGCAAGTATTTTTGAATCGCATCATTTATTTTACATATAGTTAAAATTACTATGTCCATTAGTTCATTGATCATTAAGTATATATTATAATTAGGTGTATGTCTCTGACTGAACATAAAATTGATTTTGTGATCTATGTTGCACCATATTTACATAGATAGAAACTGGTAAGATATCTACATACTTGTAATATATATTCACAACTCATTTATCATGACTCATTATATAGTGAAAATGTTTGCAATTGACATCAATATATTAAACACATTTGATAGTCAACGTAATTATTCATTTTGACAAATAACAGTTTATGCAAAATTATAACGGTATTATACGATATATATATCGTTAACTTCCAGATTTCCATGTCATTTGCTATAAATATTACATGACTCTGATATCAAACATGTTAGTCATATTTTGCACGACATACTGATATGAATGTCACGGAGTTTTAGATTATTGAATCCAAAATTTTAAACATGATTCTAACATTTTTTTTAGCTTTACAATTCATTTAATCGTTGTTTAATAATAATAATAATTATTATTATACGTTTAGTAAAACATACATATAAGATTTATGGTAATATTTTAGACAGTTAAGTACAACTGTTTTAAATTAATGTGTTTTTTTCACAAAATCAAATATTTAAACCTTTGCTTATTTTTTTCGATAAATAAGGAGTTTATATTTAAGATTTATATCCGTGATGATTTTATCTATTTCTTTGATTAAAAGACAGAAATCACAGAATCAGTTTTCACATTTATTTTTTTCTACGAACTCCGTCATCGTCTATAAATATATTATACATTAATTAAAATACGTATAAATGTATGCGTGTTTTATGTACAAGGTTTATTCGGGAAATATGTTTCTTAATGTAATAATTTTCTCAACCGAGAGATAGCGATAATATACCTGTCCTGCTTCGCATACACAATTCTTAAAAAAATTGTCATATTGGAGATGTAAATACAATGAAATACATATAACTGCAAATCTTAAGTTAAAGAGTTTAAAGTAAGATACGCCAACTACAGTACTCATAAAGTTAGAAAAACTGTTTGTAGCTACGCATTGTTACACAACTATATGACACCATTAATAAGCAATCCCTATCTTTTGCTATTAAAAATACGCAGTAGCTTTTTAATATTTTACTTTGAGCGTTGGCAATAACATTATTCATTCTGACAGTGAAATGCCCAAAATGTCATCCTTTATGACCAAGAGAGTCGTGAACACAGAAATTGTGTAGAAATTGTTTGAAATTCCACTGATAAAAATCTTCAGTTTTGTTGCTCGGTCACTACCACAGCTAATGATTATTTGACGATATTATGGCGCATTATCATTTTTTATAATAAAGATATTTTATAAAAAAGGGTCTAGTGACTGTGCAACAAAAGTTGCACATTTTTAACCCTTTGCGGCGCGGTGATAAATCTGTGAAACCCCTTAATTTTGATTTCCAAACGCAACATGGGCACCGGAATTTTTCTAAAAATATTACGGTTTATTGATTGCGCGAAACATAGCTTTTCATATTTACAAGTAAAGTTGTTCTTAAATTCCGGTGTCAGTCATTAATTTCAACACTGAAGCAACGAACTTTCCCTGCGCCGCAAGGGGTTAACAGAGTTCGCCATAACTTTGGGCAGAATGACAAGACAGAAGTGTGATCCCATGCTTTCAAAAGTGAATTACAGAGCAAGTATCATTGTGACCATCTGTGTACTTTTAAACAATTTTATGCAAGATTTACACGTGTCAGATTTTTCGAAAAGAAACTTTTTTATAATGCGGCATTTTAAAGTTCATTGAGTGCGAGGTTCCGCATAAGTAGATTAGCGCCATCTACTGAAAACGGAATGTTTCAGTTCCTAAATTTATTTTTTGAATATTTCTCATTATTGTTTATTATGGCTATCTGGATTAACATTTATTATCTAAATATTATTGCCATTATAGATATTAGAACAAAGTGAAATTCAAATATAGTAGTTTTGTTTAAAAATCAAAAAGTTTCAATTTTCTTTTCCTTTTTCAATACCAACAACTTTTTTAATAGAAAAAAGTCAATTTTACAGCATTGGTTGTAAACTGCAGCATTACCTAAACATACTAATTCAAATATTATTAGTGAAAAAAATCCAAAGAAATAGCATTTGCACAAATAGAGTTACCAATTAGTTTGCATTTAAATGCCACTATTTCTTAAGAAAAGTTAATTTTTTTTAGATTTTTTTTTCTACATCTATATCAGAAACCCAGAATTCCCAAGGTTATTTTTGATGGATTCAAGATATATACTGTAGAAACAAATCTCTAAAAGAATTCATAAGCTATACTGATATTTTAAAAAGGGGATTTTTGTAGAGAATTATATATAAAAATTTATAATCCTTCTATAGTAAAAAAAAACTAGCCTTAAAAGGAATGACTCCTGGAATGATGCTGATGTGGATGATTTCCGGAACTAACCACTCCGGGTTGTGCACTCCTTCCATGAGTCGAATAGACCAATCAGGAAAGGGCTCCGTCTATGCATCGCCATATGGGTTACCATAAAGAGAGGAAAGGTTACCATCGCCAACAATCGCCAAGTTTGTCGGCAACTTGGTGATATATCGCCAAATTTGGCGACCAAAATTAGTTGTCAAAAGTGACGTTAACTTGGCGATAACTGTAATATTTCGCCAAATTTTTAATTTCTTTACAACACCAGTCGTTTGATACATCATTTGAGAGGTTTGCAACTGCTTATTCATATAATGGATGTCTTGTGTGTTATCCGCCATTCTGCTCCCCAGGGGGGACACATTTTTATTTTCTTTACAACACCAGCCGTGTTACACAAGATTTGAAAGGTCTGCAACTGCTTATTCATATTATGGATGTCTTGTGTGTCACCCCCACACTCTGCTCTCCCCAGGGGTGGGGGGGCGTTCACATTTTTAATTTCTTTACAACACCAGTTGAGTGACACATCATTTGAAAGGTCTGCAACTGCTTATTCATATTATGGATGTGTTGTGTGTCATCCCCCACTCTGCCCCCCAGGAGGGCACATTTTTAATTTCTTTACAACACCAATTGTGTGACACATCATTTGAGAGGTCTGCAACTGCTTAGTCATATTATGGATATCTTGTGTGTAACCCCCCCCCTCTGCCCTCAGAGGGGGCGCATTTTGTAATTTCTTTACAACACCAATTGTGTGACACATCATTTAAAACTTCTGCAACTGCTTATTCATATCATGGGTTATTGGCGAGCGCAGCAAGCAGGGGTAGACAATAATTTGGAATCGCGAAGCGATTAGCGAGCAGGGGGGCATAGCGAGCAGGGGGGCGCCCCCCCTAGTTGCCTAAATTAAAAGTTTTTATATTTGATATTATTACGACTGGACCAGGCGACTGTGTTTAATGCTAACTAGTACCAGTTTTCCAAAACAGAAATTCTTAACTGAAAATTTACAAAACTTACAAGCGAAACATATTTCAAAATTTATATTAGAAAAATACTGGTGCGAAAGGAATACAAAATTAGTCTCCTGTGGAATCCTTGTATTATATAACATTTAAGGCTTATTTTATGAACTTTTTCCAATTTTAATAAAGCATAAATTTAAATGATTTACTTTATGATTATTGTAAGACTAATATATTTTTTTTTCAGTTTGTTCATTCTCTCACTTGTATTGTTATATTTTCATTCAACTAAAAAGT
Source organism: Maratus speculifer (assembly GCA_964019185.1). Lineage (NCBI taxonomy): Eukaryota > Metazoa > Arthropoda > Arachnida > Araneae > Salticidae > Maratus > Maratus speculifer. Next base: position 147,753,245 of record OZ025300.1, read on the forward strand.
TTCATGTACGTTATTCCATAGATATTTATCTTAGCTCTTTAACTCATATTATAGATTAAAACTTTCTTACCTCTTTTTAATAGCAAATTTAAAGTTACATCATAAGCATTATTTTAAAAAGATTTAAACATATCCATATTGATGTAATATTTAAAAATATACATTTCTACATTTATAAAGATTATAAAAAAATCATTTTTAATCCTCGGTATTGTTTTTACTTGTATGCTGCAACACATTCTTTATAAAAATACAATTGTATAAGAATTAAACATTGTTTATTCGCCGAAATTATTTATTTAATTAAAAAAAAATATTCAAAAACAACAACACCAAAAAAAAACAATAGCATTAAAGAAACGCTATTTCAATATTTAATAGAAATGGCGTGAAGCCAAGATAAAATTCAATTATGTGTCTGCACTTACATTTTCCTATCTTTCTTGCATATAATTTTATGGATGATCTTTATTAACATTAAAATTATTTATTTTATCCATGCATTACTTTTATTGTAATAGTTAATATTTCAAATTACTCATATAACATACTTCTGTTATATATCACATTAAATATCATATTAAATTTTCTTTCATTGTTGATTAAATATCCATATAAAAATTTAAAAAAAACTATTATTTTCATTGTTTTTCACTTCCGTCATTTCCACGGGATGCAAATTTATAAAATTAAATTCAATCCAAAATACTTTCTTCATTTATGTTCCATCCTCCACTGTTTTGATTAAAATTTCAACTCCTCAAGATCATTTTTTAACATCTGTACATGTCTATCATGATTAAATGCATGATACTTATTACTTGAGTGGTGATTCATGCATTACATCACTTCTGAATTATTCTCATTATCATCTCTTGTACACATTTACTAATGATATGTTCCATTAAAAGTTATTTTCCGTCTACGAGACCTGTATTTCGCAATCATTTCATTAGATTTAATGCTTAATTGCAAGTTTAACGCCAGCACACCCAAACAGCCAACATATTTTTATGGTAAATTTCGATATTTAATTTCTTTATCCTTATCTATTTGCTTTTTCATTTAGGAATTTTAACATTTAAATATTGTTTTATACTACAAAAGTATAAAACAATTTATTCTCCTTAAACTATTCATATGAATTTCATGCAAATTAAATTTTAGGGTAACTTAAGGGGGTAAATTTTTTTATGATATCAAAATATTTCCAGCTATTAAGAAACCATAGCTTTGGTTTGTCTTTACAAGTAGATAGTCCCTTAAGCATGTTTTTATGCCTTATTTAAAAGAAGACATTCTATATCTCTCTCTCTCTCTCTCTTTATGTATATATATATATATATATATATATACAATCCCAATTTCGTGAAAATATTTAATAAGCACCAGGTGCATAATGTATAAACATTATTAAAAACAATAAACATTAAAATAACAATATTGAACAATATAAAAATAATATAAAATCACCCGCAGAACCAAAAGCCATCACTCATCAGCAGGCGGAATGGCTTTAACCTTCCCCCCGCTGTTAAAATAAAGCTTAATCAGCAGGTTTCGTGTGATCTGGCAAAACCTTGCATTAAATATGAAAATGACGTACTCAAAAGTCACTCAAAATTATTTCAAAAATCATTTAAAGATCAATTCAAATAAATAAGCTTTACTTATATGTTGAATATTTTGAATCGTAATAAACCATTTAAAGAATACACCTTTATATTTATGAAATCTTAATTGATTATAGTATAAAATGCAAGCAAATGCCACACCCCCGCCTGAACCCGCTCATTAGCACAAAAGTTAAACTTACTGCATAAGCTCGGCCTTTTAATTTCAGCAGGTGACAAAAACTAACTCAAACGAAGACCAATCCACATTTCAAACAACAAAGCCTTTTCTTTCCGGTCGTGTCTTCTTTCTGTACGTTATTTCATCCACAGTCATCCTTTCTACCTTGTAGACTTTCAGATGACCGCTTCATGTAACAATACTCCAGAAGGCAGCATTCCTCTCGGCTACGCCTCCAATCCAAAAAGTTGCCATTTATTGAAAAGTAACTTTACGTAATATCTTAAAAATTTACTTGGATAATTATTTTTATAAAATAAATTACCTAAAAACTTATAAACCTGTTTATTTACATTGAAATCATTATTGCATATTTTTCTAAATCTAATAAACTGATTTATAACAGTATTAATAAAAACTTTTTTATTCAGGTTGGAGTACCAATGGGGTAAATTTATAGTATAAAAGTCAAAACTGTTTCTTTTATCATATAGATCGATATTGATACTATTGTCTGAAATATTAAAAGAAATATCAAGGAAATCTACTTTGTTATCAATATTGTTAGCTTTGTTTAATTTTAAGAAATCAGGATAAATTTTATTGTATTCATTAAAAAAATCAAAATTATAAATTAATATGTCGTCAATGTATCTATAAATATGTAAATGCTTATTATATTTAACTGTATAATTGTATTCATAATAAAATAAAAACAAGTTAGCAGCAGTGCTAGAATAGTTAGTTCCCATTCCGATTCCACATGATTGATTAAATATATTATTCCTGTAAATTACATAATTATTATAAAAACAAAAATGACACAAATTCAAGAAAAATTCCCGATTAATATTTAGCTCCTCATTGATACAAAAATTGTCAAAAATATCTCCAAGAACATTGTATAATGAATCTATAGGTATGTTATTGAACAAATTTTCGAAATCAAAAACCTGCATGAAATGAGGAGTGAAGTGTTTTTTGTCCAAAACCTCGTAACTATTATCGATTGACCAAAAATGATAAGTCTACAAGGTAGAAAGGATGACTGTGGATGAAATAACGTACAGAAAGAAGACACGACCGGAAAGAAAAGGCTTTGTTGTTTGAAATGTGGATTGGTCTTCGTTTGAGTTAGTTTTTGTCACCTGCTGAAATTAAAAGGCCGAGCTTATGCAGTAAGTTTAACTTTTGTGCTAATGAGCGGGTTCAGGCGGGGGTGTGGCATTTGCTTGCATTTTATACTATAATCAATTAAGATTTCATAAATATAAAGGTGTATTCTTTAAATGGTTTATTACGATTCAAAATATTCAACATATAAGTAAAGCTTATTTATTTGAATTGATCTTTAAATGATTTTTGAAATAATTTTGAGTGACTTTTGAGTACGTCATTTTCATATTTAATGCAAGGTTTTGCCAGATCACACGAAACCTGCTGATTAAGCTTTATTTTAACAGCGGGGGGAAGGTTAAAGCCATTCCGCCTGCTGATGAGTGATGGCTTTTGGTTCTGCGGGTGATTTTATATTATTTTTATATTGTTCAATATTGTTATTTTAATGTTTATTGTTTTTAATAATGTTTATACATTATGCACCTGGTGCTTATTAAATATTTTCACGAAATTGGGATTGTATATATATATATGTGTTGCAATTGATGAGTGCTGCAATGGCGCCTACGGTCGCAATATCTACATACTGTTAGCAAACACATATATATATATATATATATATATATATATATGTATGTATATATACACTTACATATACATATGTATGTATATATATATATATAAATATTAAATGTATTAAATGTGACATTAGATGCATCTAAATACCCATGCTTAGTATTTTATAATGCACACTTGAAAGAAATTCATTAAAAAATAGGGCAAAAACATCAGTAATTAAAAAAGTAGCATTTAAAAAAATAATAAATAAATGTGAAGTTATTTTTTTCCTAGTTAAAAATATACTTTTAATTGAACACTGAAATGCACAGAAAGCAACGTTTGATCCATATTTTGGAAAATAATTTGTTGAAAAAGAAAACTATCCCCTTAAGACCTGATGTTATTGCTTACCCAAACTGCTACTAGAAAACATCAACTTCTAAACCATTAATATGAATTCTGCCATTTTTCTATTTAATAAACATGAGAATTGAACATAAGAATGAATTGTTCATGAAAACGAAAAAAAAATAATAATACAGTAGAACCCCGCTAATTCGGTCTCCGTTAATCCGAATCGGTTTGGTCATTTTATTTTCAAGTTTGAGAAGCGATTCTATAATTTCCATAACATTAACTTGTTTCATCGTCGAATTCTGAATGAAAAAAAAAAAAAAAAACTTTTTCTGAAATCTTTTAGGAATATTTAAACAAAGTAAACATTTTTACTGTCTTTAAATATTCAATAAGTTTAATAAAAAGGTGATTTTCTACAAGTAGGTTTTATTTTATTTAATATTTTCTAATTCTCCGGATAACCCGGATTGGGCCTGGTCTCAATTAATCCGAATTATCGGGGTTTTACTGTAATTATAAAATGAAATATCGATTCCTGGGAATTCCATTTTTGTAAACGTTTATTGTAATTAAAGGAAATTTCTGCAGCTTTGTGAAACTGGTTCATGTTATAGAATTTTCCAGATGTCTACGAAATATTGCACCACAACATATGATATGAATAATACTTCAGTGGTGTATGTCTTTGTAATTATAGCTTTGTAATTATATACTTATTATCCTTTAAATACTGACCGCATGTAAAAAAAATATCTTACTAACCCATGATTTTTCCCCTCAGTATATATTTTCTTTTACGATTACGAATTTAAAACGATCAAAATAATTTTGACGAATTTAAACTGATACAAACTTTAAAAATAGGCAGCCTTGCCAAAATATGTGACAGATTTTTAGCTCGTGATCGTCCTCGTAGCTTAAATGGCAGAAAATTTGGAAAGCTATTTCAATGGTTCCGGGTTCCATTCCCAGCTTTGATATTTTTCATCTTGTTGGTTCTAAGTTTTGTTTAACATTGTACACTGTAGTAATTCACCTATTAAATAACCGATATTTCAACTATAATTTCGCAGCTAAAATAATAATTAAAATTATTTGCGCTAATAATGTTTTATACCGTATCAAGATGTAATATTTATTAATTTTTTACAATTTTAATATTATTAAATATAAAAAGTCATATTGTTTTATTTATAGTAAGTAAATTATGTATTGCAACTATAATAATTTTAAACTAGCAAAAGCCATGCTTTGTTTGGATTCGCGAAGCATTATTTCATTAGTTATTTATTGGAAAGTAACCGTTTTTTTATATTATTTGGTACTACTTGATTATCTTGTCGAGCAAATAGGTACCGCCAAACTAAAAAATTAAATGCTAATGATGATGGTAATAAATATCATATTCACATAACATTAAATTCGTATCACGTGTTCGTTATGTCATCAAGTTATTTTTATTATGAAGTTTTATTTGTATTCTTAGTAATGTTTCATTAATTTATTTGTTCTTCCGTTATTTAAAATAAAAATTATGTCGATCTGTTTAATTTGGCCAATTGTTTGGCGATTTGAATAATTTGGCGAATTTAACTGACGGGATAATCAAGTAGTACCTTAATTCGACTTTTTATTTGAATTTTTATTAATGTTTTACTAATTTATTTGATTTTTCGTTATTTAAAAAAAATGCGTCAATTTGTGCAATTGTGCTAATAGTTTGGCTATTTGTATTCTTTGACGAAATTGGTCGACGGAATAACCAAATAGTACCCGAATTAAAAATCACTTGATGACATAACAATCATGTGTATTATGTTTAATGCCATGTAATGTGACATTTATGATAATCCATTATTGGCATTTAATCCGGAAATTTCGAATTATATTTTTGGTCAACGGGATAATCAAGTATCACCCAAAAATGTACTGTGTTATAGTATCTATGGAATGAGGTAAGAAAGTACAAAATCCTATAATATCTTGATAAAAATTAATAATTTGCCCACTGTATTCAAGCTGACCACTTTTAATGCGATAAACAGTAATAACTGGACGAACTTGGGCAATTAATTTCTCCTCGACGAAAGTTAAGCCCTTTAATATTTAGGGATGTGGAGCAGAATCCATATTATTAGCTAAAGAAAAAATATTTAGTTCGTTATTTACTATACATTTATGGCAAGTCTTTTGAGATCCATCCGAGTGAATGCCAAGCCAATGATGATGAAAAAATTTACAAAAATATAATTTAAAATTTTTTTGTGCATCTTTGAAATTTAAAGCATTTTTCCGAGCACATGCATTCCCTATCAGAAGAGATTCGTCATGTCGTCCTTTTGGCACAAATGTCATATACGCACCACATTGGCGCTATTTTTTTTCAGACGCCAATGTCATATATGCACCGGACCGGAGTACTTAATTGGCGACAAAGTGTAGTTATTTTGCTTGACATGGTAACCCGGATGTTGTTTATTAATTAAAATAAAAGTAAATGGTTTATTTACTTTTATTTTCTTATTTTAAATTATATAAATTGTTTTGTTCCACAGGTATTAATTAAACTTTTTAAAATTTATTGTTATTCCCTTTTAAAAATGTATGGTACTACTAGGTTATCCCGTCAACCGAAAAATTATCGCCAAACTATAAGATTAAATGCCAATAATCGATGATCGTGAATGCCACATTATATGACTTTAAATACGATTCACGTGCTTAAAATGTTATTAAGTGATTTTTATTTAGACTTTTTATTAATATTTTTATTAATATTATACTAATTATTTGTATTTTTGTTATTTAAAATAAAAATTATGTCAACATGTATAATTTGGATATTAGTTTGGCGATTTGTGTAATTTGGCGAAATTGGTCGACGGGATAACAGAGTAGTACCAAATGTATTTATGGTAACTGGTATTCGAAAACCAGGTGTTTGACAAATTGGCGTCGGAAAAATCGCGCCGATATGGTGTGTATATGACATCTATGCCGTCGTTTTTTACGCTAGTATCTAACCTCTTGCCTTAAAGCTATATCACATTCGCATTCTTTTCATCTAGTAAGTATATGTTTCTTTGGCATTTTTTATAATAGAACTAATACATTCTATAAATTGTCTTTAAACGGCAAACTATTTAATAATAGTACTACTATAGCCTACTATAGTACTACCAGCCGAGCCATTTCGCGAAAAACCGCCGAAAAAGTGAAGCTGGCAACAGCTTCAAACCCTGAACCATTTAATTGAACCACGGGTAAGTCCACGTGACGCAAACCCTGCCCAAATTAGCATTGAATAAGCTGCTTTCTGTTCTGTGCACATGTTTGCACACGTGTCATTGTTTTGGTTCAGGGTTTACATGATTGGTCTGATTAACTTGGGCCAGGTATCAGCGTCCTCTGGCGGGAGACTTCATACATTAATCTCAAATAAACAGGCCTTTACTTAGATCTAGTGGGCCATGGTACTACATATACCAAAATAATAATATGTATGTTTCATTTGGTTTAATTTTCAATCTTCGAATTCAAATAACTCTTTATATAATGAATTTAACAATTAATTTTATTTGTTTAAAATTTTTTTGTTGCTACTTTACAAAAAAAAAAAAAAAAAAAAAAAAAAAAAAAAAAAAAATATATATATAATTCTTTTAATATGCGTAAGTGACATCAGCGTAAATGGATTTTGTCGGAATAAAGAAAATGCATTTTATTTCTTTGATTAATCATGATTCTATCTACAATTGTTAACTCCATGAATTACTTATTCTTCTGAAAATATGCATGTTTTATTTCTTATTTATAAAAATGCGTCAGTAATGGAAAAACATGTAAAATAAATTAATTAAAATAATATTTTTTTTAAGTTATTCTGTAAAAAAATTATAGTGTGCAAATCTACAGATCATAATTTATATTTGTGTTTAATTTCAAATAAAAATATTGAATAGTTTTTTTATAAAGCGTACGACAAAATGTAATTTGAGTGGACTAGTAGAGGATTCGCTTCGCTCATCCTAACAACCATGATAATAAAAAAATGTTGATTTATCTAATGTTTATCAAAATATTTCGCCAATAATGTAATTAGTTTAATTATGTGTTTTTAAAGAAAATGACAATGAGTGGGATATTTCTAAATAACAATTAAAGTACATAAAAGATACTACATTATATTTTTTTTTTTTGTTCTTTGGAAAGAATAAATCTGATTATGTTTAATAAATATGCAAATGTGTCAAGAATATTTTTGGTATTTCATTACCCAAATGTAATCACAAATTAAGCATTAATATCTCAAAAGGAAAAAAAAAGCTTAAGTTATTCCATTTGCTATAATGTTTTTAGAAAATCGTTCAATGTCACTCAATTTCATTAATTCTATGTGATATTTTTCTTTTTCAAATAAAATAAAAAAAAAAAAAAACGAAAATTAATGGTTCTCATTACTGTTTATTTCTGTAAAAGAAGTGAAAAGAATATGTGGAATAAATTCATACTTTGAAAATGTAAGAAATTTTTTTTTAATGATGATTATGATCAGAAGATGTTCTAGAATTATTTCAGATAAAAATATCTCCAATTTATTTTTTAAATATATATAATGTAATACGATATTTAAATTTAATTGACACTGTTTTGATATCATGATTTCATTAACAGATTTAAATAAATGATTTTAAATATTAATATTATTTTATGTGATAACTTTTATATTAAATAAATGTAAACATAGTAAATAAATGTTTAAATAATAAAATAATATTTTTTTATGTATGAAAATACACTTTATTCATGTATGAAAATAAATTTTATTCCTGTATGAAAATGAATACATGCACGAAGATAAACATAAAATACATGCATGAAAGTAATCTCTATTCGTTTACAGTTAATTAAAAATTTATTTTAAGCGTAAATCAGTCCACAACTAAGAATGAATTTTTTAAATCATTAAGCAGAAGAAATAAACATATCCCACAAAGATACTTAAAAGTTTATTTCGTTTCACGTGCTGCGATGGTAAAATATATGCTAATGATCGTTTTGCGTTATCTAGAAATAAAAACAAAATAGTGGTAAAACAGTTGAAAGATGAAACATACTACATTTTTTCGTTCTGACATTTGATATATCGCATTTTTCTGGTAAAGATGTTTAGAAAACAAATTTAATTTTGACGAAATTTAATTTCGCTTAATACTACGAGTGCAGTAAAATTCAAATAATCAAATATATGAAAGGGGTATAGTAAATGTTTCAACAGATTCTATACTTCTATTGCTTTTGCTTAAGAATTTTACATTTTAAAAATGCACTAATTTTAAAATTTTGTAAAGATTATAGGCTAAGATTTTGTAAAATCACTTAAACTATTCCCATTGTACATTTGCTAATGGCAAAGATTTATTTTCGTTACTTTACAATTATTTCAAAGTGATCATCGATGAGGTAGGTTTTTATTTTTTCCCAGGATTATTATTATTGAATCAAATAATTAAATGCCTTAAAAATAATTTTAAAAATGACAAATATATCAGCTATGACATTCTAATTAGCATTTGCGTCAATGAATCAATACTGACAAAAAGAAAAAAGCTTTTAATAAATATATGCTTAATCTATCATCAACAATGAAGTTATGAATAAAAGGAGGAGACATATAAAGTGTTGTCTAGAAGATTAGAATGAATTACAATAGCAGTTGATTAACCGGACCTGTCGTGAACAAAAAAAAATCCGGTCTGTTAAAAATCCGGATAATTGTAAAATTTTAAATATCAGCTATGCCAGCGTTATTTAGGTATTTTTGCAAAACACTGTTTTCAGGCTTATAACTAGATATTGTACACATTTTAACATGCTAAAAATTAAATATTTAAAAGATATTTTTCTTACTTATATAAAATTTTAACATTCAAAATTGCAAAAAAGTTATGCTTAGAGTATATATGGCCATTACTACACACGCATATACATTTGCTGTACAGTGCATTCATAAAAAATCATTGTGATAGAATAAAGAATTTTTTGATTGTCTTCTGATTTATAGAGCACATTCTTTTTTCTGCACCGATATTTGAGTGTACCGCTTTCAGAAAACATTAAGGGACAAAGAAAGCAAATTTTCTACCACTTTATCAGAATCTGAAAATAATGAAAAAAAAAATATTTTTCATTAAAATAAGACATGTGTGGGACTATTTCGGGTTAACTGGAGCTTGTGATGTTCTAGAAATAGTTGAATTTATGCATTAGTGTCTTTGCATTTAATGACGATTTTATTATTTTAACATTAGAAAATGTTTATTTAACGCTTAACTTCCGTGAGATGAAGCCGAATTTACCCTACTGCGACAAAAAAAGATTTATTTCAAAAATGTTGGAAAAGACGAGAAAAACATGCGATCGTTGATCGATTCTGTTAATTGGACAATCCGATCAATCGATGTCCGAAAAATTGATGCTACTGAGGAGATTATCAAAATATGATAACAGTTCTTTTAATTGTATTGCAGTTTCTGATTACCGCCGATGAAACCTTTCATAATTAAATCTTAATAGAAATTTTCGTTTTTAAAAAAAATATTGATTGTAAATTTTTTGTGAAAAATATTGTTAAAAATTTCTATATCATTTTACCGGTTCATTTTGCCCACATATTATAATTTTTTTACTGACACTGACAGGAGGTTTTCCTGATTGTCAAAATATGGCTAAATTTAACTTCGAACAATAATAGATTTTTTTTCAGTATGTTTGAAATTTCATTAACGTGGTACATAAAAAAGGAGAAATTCTCCACATAAATTTATTGGTGGAAATCTGCAGCGGAAGTATTGAGCCTGCTGCAAAAGCGGTTATAGATGAAGCTTCACTATTTAAAGGTTATGCTAGTTCTTGATTTTTAATAGTTCCATGATCATATTTATTTTAAAAAAATAAGTATTTTTGCCTAAAATATATTCACACTACAGATTCCAAAATATATTCTTCGGCCTAATTGAACTGCAACATTTTCGTATTTTTGTATTGAATTTCATATATATGATGAAAATTATCTTCGAAACATTTCTTTTATCGTATTAATTATAATACAACATATATATTTTTAAAAAAATGCTTTAATATTCTTCGTATAATTTGCTTAATTTATCTGGCTTAAAAACAACAAAGCACACAATGCCAGAATAACAAATCATACTACCCGTACATTGTAACATTAAATATTTTGAATAAAAATCAATACGAATTTTTGCTTTTTTTATTTGTTATTGTCGTCATTTTACACCTTAAAATGTTTTTAAAACAAAATGAAGTTAGAATTTAACAGTTAAAGTATATATATATATATTTGGATTTCACATCAATAGATAAAGAAAATACTAAACCATAAATACAAGGGAGATCACGTTTAAAGATCAGTTTTTGTCTCGACGAACTTATGTGTACATACAACCCTTGCCAAAAAGTTTCCGATCACTGTTATCAAATTTATGAGTTATGCATTTTGAAGAATATACTTCGCGATTCAAGACCATAGGAGCTTTTCACAATATGACAAATTAAAAAAGACATGTTAAAATATAAATAAAAAGTGAATTCAATATTACAATCATATAATTTATAATTATAATGCAGGCAAAAATGTTTCCTCGTGAAAAAAAAATATCCGATCAAGATGGAAGTTGAAAAATAGTAATCTATCACTGAGGAAAATTGTTTGAAATTTGCATATTGAAGACAGATTAGAGTGTATGCGCATGCGCATGATATCTGAATCCTATTTAAAAGAAGAAATCTTCCAGTTGCCTGGCTACTTTATTAAGTGGCTACTATACTAAGTGGCTTCTTTAATAAATTGTGCTCAAAATACGATATGCCATTATTGGAAAAAAATATCAGATGACTAATAGCATGGAAAATTTACCTCGAAGTGGATGACCATGAATGTCAATACCTTGGAAGGAAAAGAAAACTCGTGGAAATAACGAAAGGAAAGCGTCAAGCAGCCTCAAACCGACTCTATTCCGAATGGTCTAAGTATAACGTAAAGGTAAGTGACCGCACTGTACATAATCGTCTAATTGTAACAAGATTTAAATCCTGTAAAATTAAATCAAAACGTTACTCGACAAAGAATCACAGATAAGAGCACCTGGAATTGTGTGAAAAACATGTTCACTGGCCATATGGTAAATCAAACAAAGTTATTTTTAGCAATGAATCTCGCATATCTCTCGGTAAAAGTGATGATTGTGGAACATTTGTTTGGAGAAGAGTTGGTGAAAAGTTCAATGATAAGTATGTCAATACGAAGACTAAGTTTTCACCTTCATTTGCAGTTTGGAGTTGTATTACATCACAAGACATTGGCAAGTTGTGTATTATGCTGCGTACAGTAAACTTTGCAGTTTACATTGACATGTTAAAGGATTTTTTTTATTCCCAGCATCGATCAATGGTTCGGGGATAAAAACGACTTCTTATTTCAAAATGACAACGCCGCTCCCTATCACCAAATCAGTGACGAAATTCCTACAGAATGTAGGTGATAATCCAATAAAAACCATTACTTGGCCGCCCAATAGTCCGGATCTTAATAACATCGAAAATCCGTGGAATATATTAAAAATAGAAACCGATTTTTGAAGGATCACAAGTGCCATAGAACAACGTAAATCTATAAGCGAATATTGGTGTGAAATCGCACATAATGAGTATAAAAAGCTTATTGAGTCCATTACACGAAGAATTTTGGCTGTCATCCGAGCTAAAAGTGTATTTACTAAATATGGATTATCGTGATTGATTATTTTTTTCAAAATCTAAGTGTGATCGGATAGTTTTTTCTGTAGTGTTTAAATTTCAATCACCATTATTATGTTTATAATTTTATGTATTATGATTTTTCTTTATTGCATATTGTTTTTCATGATATATAATACAAATCTATTATCTTCAATAATCGTTTAATTTTGATGCAGTGAGAATAAATAATACTTCCTTATAAAAAATAATAGTGTTGGGTTAATGATCGGAAACTTTTTGCCTAGGGTTGTATAAAAATCAAAAGAAAAACCATTGGCAAAGTGTACCGTTGCCTTGCAGTTTATAATCTATGATAAAAGAGATAATTGTGTTAAATGCAAGAGTGCCCTTTTGTCTACCTTTTGTCTTCAGCACCAATTATATAAGGTATTTGTACCCTATATGGACAGGGTTCTCAATCTGGTCACCCCTAATAATTTTAAAGGTAATAATTTTGATCGAGAGATAGCTAACCATTTTCGCGAAGAAAGGCAGCTGAAAAGATAATTAAGTCTGGAAAGTGTAAAAAAGCGCGCTGTTTGCCATTTAGGAGGGATCTTGTTATTTCTAGATGTGCTGATCTTAATTACTTGTAAGCTTAAATTCTTATTAGATATAGTAAAATTACATTAAATGTTGAAAAGTGGAATATTTTAGAAAGCTAATATAATATATTTTCGATTGCTATTGCATATTTTGCTTAAAATAATTTTCCTTATTCATTTGGTACAAGATTTAGTAAAATTACGTCCGGTTCCTAATATGGACAGCTTATGTCCCCAACGACTACAACTGTAAGAAAGAAGAAAATTCAACGTTGCCAAACAATAACTTGAAAAGTCATCAAAGTGGTAAAATCTTTGTTCAACAAGATGCTATTTGAACAATCCCTCAAAAAGTTCCTCCAAAAAACCCTCGCAGAAAAATAAAAAGAAGCCCCCCCCCCCAAGTAGGATATCTGTTGGCGAAATCGTAGGTACCAATGGTATGACTTCCTCAACAAACGAGAGCTGGTATTGCTTCTTTCCCAGTATTGATACTTTTTCAAACATGCGGCCATGCATCCCATGTGAGAGATATGTTCATGAAAATTATGTGGGACTTACTGCCTATGGTGGAAAATTTTCTATTTGTCCATGCTGTGAGCACAGATGTAAATTCGCACACAGATGCAATAAAGCTAAGCAAAACCAACGATATTACTTCATAATATTTACTAGTAACTAAGGGGCTTTGAATGGGTCTTCGAAGGGTAAAAACCGAGAATCCCATCCCCCCTTTTTAAAATGCGCGTCTGAAGATATTTACTGTCCCCCCTTCTCCTCGTAATACTTTAAAATACGTTTTTTTATTCCTTCTCCTCTGAAATCCCTTGGAAAAGTGGCTCTTCCATACACACTGTGTAGAAAGTCAATAAGGAAACACCTGTCCATAATAGGAACAAGTAGTTCCTTATATGGACACTTGTAAACATTTTTTTTTGTTTTTATCATTTAAATTAAATCAGAATAATTACAAGGTCGCTAATTTTAATAATGATAGTCAATAGTCCAAGGATAGTAGTCACATATTTTTGGAGTCCTATGACTCGAACATGGGCGTGAAAAAAATACATTTTCCTTTGGGTGTCCATATTGGGTACATGTACCTTAAATATATATATATATATATATATATATATAGTTGTTAAATGTATTTAACATTTCCCTTTTTATTGCGAGTAAAAATGAAGAAAAAGTCTGTATGAAAATTTTGGTTAAATCCTTATCTTAATTTCAGTAAGAAAAAAAACAAATTTAGCATTTGTTTTTCTGTCTTTTCAATAAAATATTTCATTCAAAAAATTGAATGTAAGTGCACGTGAACACATTTAGTCCAACTGGTTTTCTAAATGTAAGAATCTGATATATGTATGTAAGAGTGTCCCTTTTTTAATAGAAAATATCCGGATTTTTAAAGAATTCCATAAACATTTAAAAAATTATTTAATTGTGATATTGTTTGCATTATGTACATCTTTTCTTACGATTTTTACTCTAAATACTAGGATAAACAATTTGAGAATTTTTACACTGATTATATATTAAGTATTTTAGGCTTTTTTAAACATTCTAAAATCTAATAGTACGCTTAAATAATTTATAGCATAAACTATAATTTTATATAGGTTAAATAACTGATAAATCTTTTTACGAATTTCGAATGTTGAGATATACATATGTTCTTGGTTGTAATATAGTACATTTCATTTATAAAATTCATTACAAAGTTGCATGTTATTGTGTGCATTTTAATTTTTTGCAAGTTGTTACTTTTTAATTATTTAGAATATAGTCTGTAATATATTATGTAACAATTATTATAGATTCTTAAAGCCAAATGCATTACTTACTATATTATATTTTGGTATTTCATACATTATACGGTATTTCATAATTTTTTCATTTTCACAGAATTCTGTCCGTTCAAATTAAGAATTAAATTCTAAGATGATATTTTAAAAGTATTGTAAACAAAAACATATTTATATAAACATTTTAGGCAAAAATAAAATCAACGATGAATTTATGCTTTAATGATGTTTCAAATAATTAATTAAAACATTATATGTTTTATAATATTATGGGATAAACCAAGTCTTGATGGGTTACAGAAAGTAATTGATAACAGTTTTTCTTTCATTGATAAATTATTTGTTTTATTACATTTAATGCAAATTTCCACTATCAATACCAAAATCCATATTCTGAATTAAAAAGTAGCAATATTGCATTCAAACAAAACCTTAGATTTTAAAAAATGTTATTAGCATTTATCTTCCGTCTCGAATTACCTGACGAATACATAATTGAAAAAAAAAACGCTATTTACAAGCAGCATTTCTGATCATACTCATTTCTGTTGTTTAAGAAAGAAATTTTCATACCAGATTTTTTTGTGTTATATTTATATTTTATTGTTTTCTATATTGATCGATATTTTATTTTTATTTGGAATAAATATAACTTATGTGGGAAAATACATGGCACTTCGGACAGATGCTGTCCGAGCCCCTGTGTAAAGGTTAAAAACAAATTCTAAAGTATTTACATTATTTTAGGTGCATATGGATTTGCGTTGAAAATCCTCTAAAATAACACTTCTCTTACATAAAAAATATATTTTTTAGAAAAAAGGTTTTTTTTAACACGAAAAAATATACTATGATAATTACTTAGAATAAAAATAATAACACTGTTACCATTATTGGTCTAGAGACAATCGAAATTAATCAGAGTAACTCTGGGAAAGCCATCGCATCCTTGAATTTTTTTAAAATTATTCTTAGATGTCAGTCAAAGACGCAGTATAGATGCAATAAACAGTATATATGCGTAAATCTCATTTCGATTTTAACTTTTAGCTAGATGGTGCTTAATTTTAATTTCTAGGTAATTGCATGATTTCAATATCCAAAATTTAAACATTTCAACATGTTGCATGCCATGGCAGTCATCGGCGACTGACACTGAGTTTTAAATTTCGATTGCTTCAGTCACGATAACTGATTGGCAAAAATCTGATATAAAACAATATATATATATATATTGCTTTAAGTAATTACTGAAAATTTTATAAGAAATTTACTTAGCTTTTATTTACTACCGGATTATACATTCAAAAGCCAAAACATTGTCAACACTCTCATTTTTTGCAGTCAACTCACTTGGATAATATGGAAGACGCATTATCATTTGGAAATGGTATTTAAATGCTATTAGAATGTCCCAGGAATCATTTTTTGCTTACATCTAAAGGTAAGGTTAAAGGCTGCTGATCTAATCTACTCAGGCAAAATTTAGTCACTAGACGACTCAGTTTAAATATCTTCAAAACTAAACGTCTCATGGTTTTTTCGGGACATGTCGATGTTAATACTTACGCAGAGTAAATGAATGACTGTAGAACCATGAGTAGCAACCATCGCATTAAACCTCAGGCGTTATCAAATAACAAGGATGTCGGAGACTCCGATCCCCCCAACCTAATGGTGAAACACCGGGGACTGACTAACGTACATCCGAAGACTATACAGATCGAAGTGAAATTCCTTCGGAATATACAGTTCATCTGATACTATTGAATTTGGTTTATTTGGGCTAACGTACCTTTGGCCGTGATCAAGCGTTATCGCTAAATACTCTTTCACTAGGCCCGAAATCATGACTGCACTATAGAATATAAAGAAAGAGTTGCCTCATAGGGTGAAACACGATTTATCTTTTAACACGTTGATGACATGCTATGATAAGCAGTTTTCTACTCTAAATATTACTTCCTCTTATACAACAACTCATACACAGGCTTGTTTCGGCAATTTTAAAATGTTCTCATGGACGTCCTTGGTTTGTTGAAGAACAGACCATGAACTCCACGCACTATCTGAAGATCACTGCGGATCTTTTGCACCATTGCACTGCATATGTCATCCGAAATGGAAATGGAGTCTTCGTACAAGACTACTCTCCATGTCACATGATTCAAATTGTGCTCGTTTGGTTTGAGGAACATAAAACGGAATTACAGGTAACGTCCAGGACGTCAAATTCGACGTATCTTAATTTGCCCATTTCGCATGTCATTCCGGCACTCAAAACTTAAAAACAACCATTTTGAATCACATCAGATAGGCAACACCGCTTATTGAACAATAGATGCAATTTATCTTCGGTCATCTACCAAGAATTTTTTGTAAACATGTAGAGAGAGTTTGCAGCTGTTATGTGAATCAAGGATGTGCTAATACTTTTTAGGAAGGTGATCATAACGTTTCGACTCTTTGGTGAACTTTCTTAATAATTACTTAAAACAATATATATATTTTAAAAATTTTGTATCTTGTCTTATACAATTACTCATCATTGCCTGGTTGATGATGGAAAGTTCAGTGTCAGTTACCGTAGCTTTGAACGTGTTAAATTCTTTTTTATATGATCATTACTAAATTCATGCATGATTTCGAATTAAAAGACAATGTAATGTCTGCAAAGTAATGTGTGTAATGTTGCACTCTTTTCCTTAGCAGGGCAAGAAAATAATATGTACGTCTTCTGTACCGTACAAAATGGGTACATATCAGACTGCGATCCTGTGTGCATAACGCTGTTTCTTTTAAACGTGGTGACACCAGAATTAGAATTAATATTTATGTATCCGTGAGTTTTTTTTTCTATTATTAAAATATTTGCTAAGTGTGATTAAGTTTTATTAACTTATGTTTCCTTTTTGCATACACTAACCTAGGTATGTGTATTATTAGTCACTAATTCAAGTTATAATATTTTTGCATTTTAATTCTGTAAGCTATCGGAAAAAAACAGCATGAGATGAAGCGTCATGTTTTTCTTGATTTAGTTCTATTGTGAAATCATTGAAAATCACAAATCATTAATGCTCTGACGTCAATACAAATCCGTTATTTCAAAACTTGTCCTCAGTTAGCTATACTGAAAATGTTTCCACAAATTATCGCCAGCTAGTATAAAGAAGTTTAAATTTACAAAAGCTAACAATGTATTTTATTATTTTTATTTTTATTATTATTTGTTCAATTCGTCTACCCTTTCCTCAAAATATTAAGAGTTACGTTCGTATCTTAATTTCATTATCACGAGTAATTAGGCTTACTGGCTTCTTTTCCTATAATTTTGTTTGCGATTGTCTATTCTCAGAAAAAAAGCAAATTGTTTAATTACTGTAATGTACATTTTTTTTTCTGGGAATTATTTTTACATGGAGATTCAGATTCTTAGTGGCTACTTGGCTATGAGTTGTGTAGGATCATACAAGACGTGTGTAGTGTATCCCTAATGCTACTGCAATTAATTAATAATATTGGATGTTTTGAGTCAAATGTAAAGTAGTGTTTCTTATTGTTTCGGCTAACTCGGGACCTGCTCAACTTATTGAAAAGTTGGACAGACCTGATGAAAAGTAACCTCTTTCTACTCTTTAACTATGTCACCCACATCAGGAATAAATTATAATTCATACTTAAAGGTTAATATGGAGTGGTCAGTTTCAGGGAAATATCCAAATTGTTCTCCATATTCAGTAGATACCATAAATGTACAGTTGCATAGATTTATTTTACATGATTAACTTATTACAAATTAAGAAATGTAAATTATCAGCTATATATTGTGTAATGTTACTGAAAATACAACATTTTCACGCTAAACGGCTAAATTGTGTAAATGTGCTGCATTAAAGTGTAATTCTTTTACACTGGTTAATTTATGAATAGATGTTATAATGAAATAATAGTTCTGCCATTGTACGTGGTCTGACCCACATCTTCAAATTAAGTGAGAAGGGAAACTACATTTACAGAATGTATGAATAATATTAAAATACAAATAAGAGCAATTTTCCTTAATCTAATTAAATCTAATTTAATAATATTTTTTGTTTTGCTGTAAATTTACAAGTACACATGTTTAAGTTTAATGAATATGATAAATCAATAGGATTACGATAAATACTAAAATTCATAGTAATAACGTTAAAATTAAAATTCATATTCATTTGTTTCTCTTTCTGGTATACATTTTGTTACGCAGATGAAAATAATTACCTGAAAATTGATAATATCCAAAAATAAAACATAGACACCTGAAACATACTACAAATAAATTTTTCGGAGAAATTTTTGATTTCGACTATGGTCAGCTCTAATTACAGTACTATGGTTTTCTTTATGTCACGAAAAATATGTTGGTTTTTACAGATTTTTAATATAAATTAAGACTTTTTGAATCGTTGGTAACTCTCAAAACTTTACATTGCATTTTTTAAAATCAATTAAAAAAATCAATTTTAAACTCATGTGGTATTAGTTTCAAAGAATAATAAATCTTAATGTTAGAAAAGACATAAAGAAAACGTATGATGAGACATTTGTGTAATACCTGAGTACAACAGAAAAATTACTAAACGTTAATGACATAGATAAATATAGGATACTATGATATAAATTTAATAATTAAAATGCAATAATTTAAGAATTTGTTACTTACTAACTTATGGAGAATGTTACTATTATTGTATAGGCGATGCTTTGATGCAATTTGTAATTACAATCCAACATAATTAATTGTTGATGCTTTGATTGTATTCCTAGATTAAACACAACATAATTATCTGTTCAATGAGAATTATCATAATAGGGGAGTTGTAATAAAGTATATAATACAATAAATGTACTGCAACAAAAATTCAAATTGCACAGATAAAAAATAATGAAATATTTTCATCTTATAGAGATAAATGACAAGGCTATAAAAAGTATACAAAAGAACGTTAACTTGTAGTTCTATTATTATATAATTTAAACAATGTTTGATTATTTTTTTTATTCATAAGATCATATTACGACCTATACGATATATAATCTATATAAATTCCATTTAAGAAATGTTTAGAATATAATACATAAGATTAGAAATATTTTTTACTTCAATGGAAATATGCTAGTGATGAAAATGAATTGAAAAAAACATTTTTCAAGTAAACATAGAATCTCTCCCTCTTTTTTTCGAAATCTTTAAGTTTTATTATAAAGATGCTTAAGCTGTTATCATTAGAAAATGTTTCAAACATTATTCACGAAAGCATGAAATCCTTAAATAGATAACTGACAGTTGCTTACTTCATTAAAAAATCAAAATGTAGCTTGAAAGCTAAATGCACTATAAATATTTAATCAGTTTTAGAAAATAATGCAATCGATATATGTTTTTATGTATTTTTCCCCTTATTAAATCTTATCAAATGTTTAATTTAAAATTTATATTTTAAAAAGTGAATAAGATTGGAACGAGATATTAATTAAAATATATATTTTTCAACAATGTGAGACTTGCTCGTATGCTGGAGGCGACAAATTTAACAAAATTAATTGAATAGTTTTAAGTATTTCATTCAATATAGTTTTCTTTTATGTTAATTATTAATGCGAAACATTTTAAGACTTAATAGAAAATAGTTGATATTTCATATTTTTTTCTTCTCTTCCAATAAGCATAAAATAACGATGCATATAATTAATAAGCAGCCATTCAGGTATATTAATAAAAGAAATGTAATGTGGCTTTTACATTGTGTAGCTAATAATCGTTCAAGCGAATTAAAAATCTTTTGAAAAATTAGAAAAGAACTTGTGTTCATAGCTGTTAATTTATGCAGTTTATAATGCTTTTATTTGAATTCTAAGTATTTACTTTTTGAAAAACCTAATATTGTAAAACATTTAATTAGACACAATACCTTTCAATAGATGAAAGTGCATAAATGAAGAAATAGTTATTGTCATTTTTCTAATTTACAGATAAATTTAAATTTACTGTAATTTGTTACACATTACAAAGTCAATGCTTCTGAATACATTAAAATTTTAGAAATATCTATAAACAAAAACATTTATATATAATTTTTGATTCGTAATTTTTTTATTAATTATTCCTTATCTAACATCATACATAAATATTAACTTTCTAGCTGTAGCGTCTCTCTCTCACTCTTTATTTTATTTTATTTTATTTTATTCATTTTTTTATTTATTTATAGAAATTTGAATCTGTGTTCAAATCTAGTGAAATGCATATATAATTGTTAAAAGGACAATTTAGTATTTTTACCAACCAGTTTTTCATTGATAACATTGAATGGTAATAATTACGCGTATGGTGAATTATAAAGTCAGAGAAACATGTAATATATATGACAAACTTCAAAACTTCTTTAGAGGTGACATAGATATCTTGCTTTAATATCAATCATAATGAAAAATTTAAAACCATAATTACAAGCCGTGTCACGTTCAAAGAACAGTTTCTTTGACAACCTACAAAAGTATTGTTCAATAACAAATGAAAATTTTCCAGAAAATGTTTCATGAAAAAAAAGCCCAACAGATTCTACTTTATTATAAAAGGGATTATAATTTATAATAAAAGAAACTTTTTTGTTTGAAGCACTTTTAAAAATGTACCGCTAAACATTATTAAAATTCACTCGTATGAAAAGTAGAAGGGAAAAATTTTTAAACCATGTTTGCTATCATTTAATTCTTAGTTTAATCTTGGAAAAAGAAAATCAAGATGAATTTCAATTTGTGCTTTGTTTTAATCTATTTAATGAATTAGGAACACTTAAAAAGATTCAATATTAACGAATTAATAAAAATAGCATTTTGTTTTCTAAATTTTTAATGTTTTTCGAAATATTGAATTTATTCATGAATGAGGTAAAAAGGTCAAAAAACTGTATTTAGTGAAGAAAGTGATAAAATGAATGCATATTTTGCTTGTTTGTAACATTAAGATTACACGGAATTCAAAGCCATATGAATAAATTATCTAAAATGAATCAATAAATCTTATTTTAAAGGTATATTAACTCAAAACCAGCACCCAATTTTTTTCTTAATTTAACTTATCAATTTACATTACGAATATAATTTATTTTCAAGTTTTTGTTGGTAAATTGTATTTACATTGAACAGTTTCGATATGACGTTATAAATAATTTTCCTTTAAAATTTATAGTGTTTAACTAAGAAGTTCAAGTTACTAAGTATTAATTTTATTTAGTTATTTATTTATTTATTATTTTTTTCATAGTGTTGAATGGTCTGCAAGTCTAATGAAACAGAAATATAGTTAATAAAATCAACTTTCAGTATTTTTATTAGCCAGTATTTCATTTCAAGATTATCTTTAAATTGATAGCATTGAATGGTAATAACTATGCCTCAGTTGAAAATAAATTCAGAGATACGTGTCATATATAAGAAACTTCAAAACTTCTTTAGAAGTAAAATATCTTACTAAGATATCAATCATCATGAAAATTTCAAAACTATAATTACAAGGCGTGTCACATTCAAGAACAGTGTCTAGGACAACCGATAAAAGTATTGTTCAAGAACAAACAAAAATTTAATAGAACATGTTTCATAAAAAACAGCAGATTATACCTTATCATAAAAGGGATTATAGTTTTTAATACAAGAACTCTTTTGTTTGAAGCGTTTTAAAAAATATGGCGCTAAAAGATATTAAAATTCACTCTTATAAAAAGAAAAGAGAAGAAAAGTTCTTAAAATACTTTTTTTCTCTAATTTATTCGTTAGCTTAAACTAGACTAAAGATAATCAAGAAGAGTTTACTTTTTGTGCTTAGTATAAATATATTAATGAATTAGGTATACTTAATAAGGCTCAATAGTAACGAATTATAAAATATAGAATTTCGTTTTGCAAAATTATGAAAGTTTTTGAAATTTTGAATTTATTTATTAATGAGAGGTAAAAGCCGAAAAATTACAGTTAGTGAAGAAAGTATAAAATGAGCCTCATAGGTATAAAAGTCACATAGATAAATGTAAACACAATTAAAATGGTTTAATAAATCCCATTTGAAAGATATGTTAACTCAAAATCGGAACATAGCTGCTATTATATATTTTTACATTGTCAATTTACATTACGATTACAATTTGCATTTTTTAAAATTACCTGTTCATAAATTGTATTTGCATTGAATCGTCTCGGTATGGCATTATCTATACTAATATTATAAAGAGGAAATATTTGATTGTTTGTTTGAATTGAATAGGCTCCGAAACTACTTGACGGATTTGAAAAATTCTTTCACCGTTAAAATGCTACACTTTTTCCAGAGAACATAGGCTATAGTCGACGCTTGAAAGGATCAAAATAAAATGCCGAATAAACAGATCAAAAGCAATATGAGAAATTAAAAGTTACCTGACACCTTAGACTCATAACAATCTCTGAAACGCATATGAAAACAGTAACTATGAAAAAAAACTTTTTAGTTCGATCTGATATAAAAGCGAGTGTTTTAATTAATCAAACTATTTAGCAATTATTAAAGGGTAAAAGAAATGTTGAAATGCGAATTAATTAAAATTAAAACAAATCACAAAACGATTGTTTAGTAGTTTTTAAAAATGTTATAACAGATAATAAATATTTTAAAGAGGAGTGAGCATATGGGTTGGAAGGATTTATTTTTTAAGGGGGGGCGGTCAAATATTTAAAATTGTAAAGTTTTCTCCCATTTCAAATACGTACTTTTCACTCAGCCCAGGGATAAATATTACTTATTTAATATAAAAATTTCAGATAGATTATAACACTAATACCGATTTTAAAGAGTAGGAGATATCCAATTATGGGTAGGGGAGGCAATAATTAATTTTATAAAAATGTGATCAAATATTTAAATGGGGATTTTTTAGAGCCCAGAGACAAATAATTATGTAACATAAAATTTAAAAAGTACTTTCCCCTATTTTAGAATAATAATTACATTAAATATCTTTCTTAAATCCAAAAATAGTTTTGTTGAATTCGCCTCCTGATGGTGAAGTGTGAAACTAAAAAATTTCAGAACCGCACACCTTTTTTTTCTTGCCCTGCTTTGCAGAACATATAATTATCTACAAAAAATGTCGCGACAGCATATGTCTAACTGTTATAGTTACGTCACAGTAAGTGTTTTTTTTTTTTTTTTTTTAAATAAAGTATGGAATATATGACTGAGTTAGATAATAAATAACATGTAAAAGACTAGAAAATATGATGCTGGATAAAGTAATTTGTTTTACTCAGAAGATTCTATTAATGTTAATCCGGCGAATTATACAAGTATTGCCTATAATAAATTAGTTTTACAAACAAAAAAAAATAAATAAATATAATTCAAAAATATATATGTGTTATTTTCTTTAGCATCCATTATGAAAACAGTTCATTTAAAAAAAAACCTCCTCCTTAAATATTAATTCAAATCCTCAGCAAACATAAATTTTTCTTCCTTATTTTTCAGCAAAACATAAAATAGGAGGTCTTTAGTCTTTTTTTTTTTAACAATGTTCAACATTTAAGTACCTTTTAACTCTTGACAAAACTTTAAATATACGGAATTATAAATGACAGGGATTTTGTTATCTTGACGTTTTGATAAATATTTTCACTATTCCTTGCTTTAAATTACGATGATAATTTTATTTTTCAACTAATCACATTATTTTGTCCTATGGTTCAGAAAAGGGAAATTTTATAAATAAGCTTTAAAATGATATGATAAATATTCCATCTTTTTTTAATTAATCAATTAATTAATTTTTTTATTTATTTTTAGAGAGAAAGAATAAAGAAATATTTTAATGAAAATTAAAACCTTGAATAAATTGAAAAAGTAATTTCTTTTAAAGAGTTAAATATTACTAAAACAGAAATTACTAACAACCTTTTAAAAATACTAAAATCCTCCTCTTTTTTTGCAAAATGCAAAAGATTTTATTGAAAGCAAAAATTGTTTACTTTGTTGAATGATGCATAAAATCTTACAAAAGGCAAAAAACAATATATAGTAGACTCTCAATTAACCAGGATCAGATTATTTGGGTTTCGTGTTAACCAGGATGGTAAAAATCACACAATTTTGGATGCAATTTATTATATTGATACGGCATGGAAATTAGCAAAGAATACCACTGTTAAATATTCATGAAGCGCAATTTTAAACGAAATTTCTACAGAAGAAAACGATTGTATTGATTTGCAGAAAAAAATCTGCAAGTTAAACTGTCCGGAAAATTTGGAAGAAGAAGCAGTACAATAATACATTAAAGTTATTAGAAATCGGAACGTCCTGACCATTCTCCTTATTAGTGAAAATTGCTGGTACGCAAATTTCTCAACTGAACTAAATCTTGGCATGCATGCTGTTTATAGAGATAAATCTATATATCATATAAGAGTTCTGGAATAATTTGGGTAATTTTTCGATTGTCGATGGACACGGCTTAATTTCCTTTTTTAAATGCGTTATGTGTTTCAGTATACTTGAATTATGCATAATAATTTGATTTATTATCCGGTGCAGATTTGTTATATTATTATTAATGTTTCGGAAAATGTTTCAAAATCTATGTTTGACACATGATTTTTCTAGGTTTCTTCTTTATATTAAACTGTCTTGTCACAAATTTTCTCGGTCGAAAAAAACAATTCTTTATATATAACTGGAAAATGCATAAAGCATATTTTACTCTTATCGTTACTTTAGACAAAAACTATTGTTTTTATTTCAACTTAAATATATATTTAATAAATTAAAACAGAAATAATATTTAAAAAAAAATATTCCACGCTACTTAAACACAAATTCTTCTCCACACACCAAAACACCAATCCCAATCTTTCTTTTTTTTCTTTTTTCTTTATACAAACATACACCAGGATTTATAGAATATGTAATTTTTTGTATAATACAAAAATAAAACTTAAATGAAGAATAAAAAATTATTCTTACAAAGTTACACTCATATTAATATTTGATTTTAAAAGCGGATAAATATTTAATACTTTCATAATGCATTAGATCTCTTTTTATCAAAAGTACTTACTTTCCTAATATTTATATTATATTCTTCAGCAATTGGTTTGACAAAATTTATATATATATATATATATATATATATATATCCTAAAAATGTATCAGTTAACCTCGTCTTCAAATTTAAATTTCTCAGTCTATTTGACTGCAATAATAAGCAACATTCATATTATAATATTTTGGTTACTTTATGATCTCGTGCAATAGTTTCACACTCAAAAGCTTATTGAAACACTTTTATACAAACTTTACGAAATATTTTTGTTGAAACATTTTAGATTGGTCACTAAGTGTCATCTGAGAATTAATGAAACATAACCCCTTTCAGACGAGCGACACAGCAAAAAAGCTTAAGAATACTTGTTTATCCGCAACAATAAGGTTTTACTGTAAAATTTCCCTTATTTATCAAACATTAAAATTTTTTCAAAAGGCTCCCATCGCGAAAAGATTAAATCTTATCTTGTAGGCTTCTTGATGAATCCCTTCATCCTTGCCTACAACTTTCAGAATTGGAGAAAGTAACACACGGAAATATTTCGGCGGCTAGAGAACAAACAACATGCAGTAAAATAGAGCTGAAAGCTTAATTTACAAAAGGAAACGAACGTTAAAATTAAATGTAAATAATCTGCATTCTCATATTTAAACTTAAAAATTTTGAAAAATGATCAATTAAAGAGAGGAAAGAGGTAACCTTAAAAAATAATATGTAAAAATAAACAGCTTCACATATATATATTACCAGAATGAATAGCAACATAAATCCAAGAGGTATTTCAGAAAACATGTTTTGAGGCATATTTGCAATAGAGACAAAGTTGAGAAGTAGGTCGCAATTTGAGACTAGGATTTGAGACTAAATATCTAAATCTAAAAAAAAAATCGCAAATAAATATAAATAACAATTTTTTTTTACTTTTTTTTTTATTTATTATTTTTTTTTTTTTTTTACATAGATTGAAATTTTACTACTATGATCCCTGTTTCTTTCTTTAAATTTTACCTTTCTATATGTTTCATTTTATTCTTTATTAAATTTATACAAATAGTATATAGTCATACCAAAAATCGATTTAAAAATTGTAAAAAAAGTAATTATTCATTTAAGTTGAAATATATTATTTATGAAAGAAAACAAAAAAAAAAAGAAAAGTACTCTTTTTATAGTATGAGAAATGTTAATGCTTCATAAATGGGTACTTAATATTTTATCACAGGACACATTTTGAAAGGCGAGTGAAAGCATTTAATCTTTACCTATATAAATGAAAGAATTCTTATTTTATATTTAAAAAAACTTCAATCAAACGTGTTTCACCCTCTTTCAAAGCTAAATGGATTATAAATATTTAATGCACTCTTGAGACAGTTAGGTGATCCAGTAAGGTGTTACGTAGTTTTAATTCCTTTCTTTATAAATTTTTTGAAGCGTTTAGTTCAAAGTTTTCTTCACAGAAAATAATTGCGGTTGATGAAAGATATAAATAATAAAAAAAATACTATTTTTGAGAAATCGGCGCTACAACTCTTAGATTCTATCAGAAAATATTTTAAAAAACGTTTTGTTTTAAGTAATGAACGATGTATTATATATATATATATATATATATATATATATAATGTTTTTTTATGACAATGGTGATACTTCTTCGTAACTTGTCATATAATAGATAAATTTGGCAGTGTGTTTTTTCAAGAGATAATAATTAAAACATTAAAATCATATAACTAATGGAGAATAAAAATTTCCTGTATATGTAATATGCATCTAAATTTACAAGAAAAGTAAAAATAAATACGTAAATTACAATGTAAAAAAAAAATATTATTAAGTTTACTTAATATTCCTAACTATCTTAACATTTCTGTTAACATTCTAACTATCTTAACATTTTATTATGAAAAAAGAAATAATTACGATAATATTAAAAGCAACAATGTTATAAGTATTTCTTTCACTACATTCGTTAACTGAATTATGCATATCAACGACACTGAAGCATTAATTAAAATTCGACAAGCTCTAAAATGAGGTACAGATTTTAATTTCAGAAAAGAAGTTCTTGGAAATTAAAATTCAAGTAGAATGGTTAAAACTATAATAAATTCAAAATAGGAACGAATGGTTCAGGAGCAATGTGAAACAGCCTTGAAACAGAAAATATTCAATTGCATGTGGCAGATACAGGGTGATTCTAAATTTTTTTTCCATAAAAGAGGGTTGATAGTACACATAAAGACAAACAGTAATAAATAGGAGACCAAGGGTCCAAAACGTTTTCCAAAGGAGATAGCCGCCATTAAAGTTTAGGGACCAAAATTTCAAATAAACATAAAAAACGGAAAAATCGGTCGATTGATTTGCTGTTTTAACTAAAATTATTCTTTATGTCGGCATTTTCTTGAAAATAAATAATAAAGATAAATTTCAAAAAATGTCGATAGAGGGCGCTTTAGACTTTGGAGTAACGAACAACTCTTTTTTGGCATTATTTTTTGCATCTTATTAAATGCTTTCGTAAGCTTAGACTTAAATTTTGAGCTCAAAATCTGAATAGTTGGGTGTGGTTAAGTAGACAAACTGAACTGTGTTCAGAGGGTTCAAATTTCAAATGATTATAAAAAATGGAAAAATTGGTCGATTCGTTTGCGGTTTTCGCTAAAACAAATTTTTAAATGAGCATTTTCTTGAAAATAAATTTTAAAGATAAATTTCACAAAACGCCGATAGAGGGCGCCTTAGACTTTGGAGCAGCGTACAACTATTTTTAACTGCTATTTTTTAATCCCATTAAATGCTTTCAAATGCATAAAATTAAATTTTACGGTCAAATTCTGAATCGTTGGGAGTGTTTAAGTAGCGAAAATTTGAATTGTGTTCGTGGAGGGGGGAGGGTTAAATTTCAACTCCTGAAGACACTTCAATTTGTGCTACTAAATTACTCCTAATTATTCAGATTTTGAGCTCAAAATTTAAGTTTAAATCTAAGCTTCCGAAAACATTTAATAATTTTTTGCAAGCATTTAATTAGAACAAAAAAATAATGGTTAAAATTAATTATTGGTTACTCTGAAGTTTAAGGCGCCCTCTAATGGAATTTTTTTTTAAATTTATCTTTAAAATTTATTTTCAAGAAGATACTGACTTAAAGAATATTTTTATTTTAAACCGCAAACAAATCGACAATTTTTTCCATTTTCTATAATTATTTTAAATTTGAACCCCCCCCCCCCTTAAACACAGTTCATTTTGTGCTACTTAACTACTCCCTACTACTCAGATTTTGAGCTCAAAATTTAAGTTTAAGTCTAAACTTCCGAAAACATTTAATGAGATGCAAAAAATAACGGCAAAAAATAGTTTTTCATTACTCCAAAGTCTAAAGCGCCCTCTATCGACAGTTTTTGAAATTTATTTTTATAATTTATTTTTAAGAAAATACCGACATAATGAATAGTTTTAGTAAAAACCGCAAATCAATGAACCAATTTTTCCGTTTTTTTATAATCATTTAAAATTTGAACCCTCTGAACACACTTCAGTTTGTGCTACTTAACCTCTCCCACTTTCAGATTTTGAGCTCAAAATTTAAGTTTGACTCTAAGCTTACGAAACCATTTAATGAGATGCATAAAATACCGGCAAAAAATAGTTGTTCGTTACTCCAAAGTCTAAAGCGCCCTCCATCGGCATTTTTTGAAATTTATCTTTATAATTTTATTTCAAGAAAATGCCGACATAAAGGTTAATTGTAGTGAAAACCGCAAATCAATCGAACGATTTTTCCATTTTTTATGTTTATTTAAAATTTTGGTCCCTAAACTTTAATGGCGGGTATCTCCTTTAGAAAACGTTTTGGAACATTGGTCTCCTATTTAATATTGTTTGTCTTTATGTGTACTATCACCCCTCTTTTATAATAAAGAAAATTTGGAATCACCCTGTATAATGCTTGTCCTAATTGAAGAAGTATTGCTTGCTGAATTTAAACAACGTGACAAAATCTGATTATCGATTGATTTAAGGGGACAGTGGATCATTATTTGAGCAAAATCGTCTATAGCGATATCGTTGCAAGAAAGGTCTGTTTATGTGGTATAATAGTACTAAAACAGTTTTTTTATCTTATTAAAATATCATTTATGAAGGTTTTAAGAAGTAAATAATAAAGGAAAGTGTATTTATAGACTTTAAGTCTGTTTTTCTCAAAACTTTTTGTCGGCGTCTTTAGAATTTTGAAATGCTTCTTGCGACGTAATTTTTTTAATCAATATTTATGAAATTGATAACGAAGTATCCTGCCATTGTTTAAGATGATATTATGTAAGCTTTTTAAAAAAAAAAAATTATTATGATAGTCAAATTGGATTTTTTACTTATTAAAATACAATTTTTTGATGAAAATTAATATTGAATTTAGAAAAAAATCTGTAAAATATTAATTTTTCAAGAGATTAATAAAATCTTACACAAATTTGTTAAAATTAGTTAGACTTATTTGTTAGACATAAATAGAGATTTAAGTGATAAAAAATGCAAAAACAAGAAAATATCTCAAAAATTTAAAAACGAGGTGCATTTTAAAATTTCGTTTAAATATTGAAAATTTTTTTAAAGATTTACAAATTTTAATAAGATTGATTTTTTTTTCTTTTTGAAGGTGTTCTATATGCTTTTGGTGAAATGTGTATATGCACAAAATTTCATTTTGCTATAATTAAAAAAAAGTTTAATATTTATTGTCCCCTTAACGTTACGTAGGGCAACTGAGCCATGATTTTACTATGCGTTTCTGGAGATTCTAGCAATTCAACTTCCAAAAGCTAATGTTTACTTAAATCAGATGCATAATCAGATCTAAGGTCTGAAACATTATAAATGTATTCAGTTATTTTCACTGGAGTGGGCAGACATCTTCAATACTGAATTTTAATGTCTATAAATAAAAAAATATTTTTTTTATCGTTATTTTTTATGGCTCTAGTTGTCCCTCCCATTCCCTTAAGAACAATGGGGCAAGTGGGCCAGGCAGGTCTGTGTTCCATACGCCTTTGTTTTTATTGTATTGTAGATTATCAGGTCCCCCAAAAATGTAAACAACTTAACAAAAAAAAAAATTTAAATAAACTTTTAAACCCGGCAGATCTTGTAAATTATACATCAAATAAAGAGCGTTGTAGGAGAATCCTTTGTTGTCAATATAACTAAAAAAATAAATTATTAGATTTATGTATATAAAAAAAATCTAATAATAAAGTAAATACATATGAACTTTAGTTTAGATAATAAGTTAAATGTTACATGGATATTTTAGGAAAAATATTCACAAGATAAATGTAGGAACAATCGAGTATGTAAGTACTTTTATTTTCCTCAATGAATGTTCAATAAGTCTAATAAATCAATAGAGTATGTAACAAAGTTTTTACATCAATTACAGATATATTTTATTTTTCTTAATAATTTCCTAATACTGTCCCTTTGCCTAATATACTCCTCTTCATATGTATTTTGAAACTTCGGGGTTCAGCTTACTTACTTAAGAAATTTGAATTGATACCCGTGACATGCTTTTTAAGCATTTTATTATGTAATTTTAATACTATATTACGTAATTTCTTTTAATGTAAGGAAACACATAAAGAGGAAGTTACATTTCCATAGTATATAAAAAACATTTATAGTTATTGGGGTAATTGTAATCCACATGGTCCAGTCACCACCGAATTCACGTTAAAAAAAATGAAGCCTGATTTTTCGGTAACCTACCACACCTAAGAATGACCTGTGATTGAATTGAGATACGTTGCTTTAAGAACAAAAGATAGAGATGCAATGTTAATAAATGCTAAAATTTAAATGTCATCAGCGTTTTTGTAAAATAGCTTTGGTTCCATTACCTCATGGATTCAGTTAACCAGCTTACCTTAACTGTAAATCATTCAAGAGCTTTAAAATGGTCCATTTTTTGTAAACCACAATTTTAGCATAATTAGCATAGAAATAATTTTAAGAAAGATTTATGCAAATTTCTCAAGAAAAATATGAGAAGAAAATTTTTCTTAAAAAAATACTGATTTTCGATAATGGGTCCTTTGAAAGATCTGCAATTATATTATGCTATGACGTTACTTTATTTACGTACTTACTTACGCGAAATTTTCGATTGTCTTTTCCTTATTTTGAATTAAATCTCAATTATTTTGAATTCCAATAATGTTTTACCTTTGGTTTAGCGATTATTAGAAGCAAAGTTATAAGCCCTACATATAAACCGAAAATGACCATTTAAATAAAGGAGAACAATCCTTATAAATAGTTGCTTCTTCATATTTAATGAATGTTAATATACTTATTTTTCATTTTTTATACAAAATAAAGCTTGAATTTGAATTTGTAAAATGTATACATGATACTTTTATTCTATATTAAATTCGCAATCGGCTTTTGCTGGAAAACTGCGTTTTTTTCATCCCTTACGTTAACGGCAAGTCTCTTTTCATAAAATGTTTTTAATGGAATAGAAATTTTTTTTCACAAAGTTCTGCTCACTTATGTTATGAAGCAAAATATAGCTTTATGTACGTATAGACTAATTTTAGAGCTATTTTTATTGAAAAATACTAAAAAATTATTTTTCACATTCAAAATTTGACAATTTTAGTAAATCTAAGATGTTTTGCAAATCATTTACTTCATAAAACAGTTAAAAGGTTTGCTAATATAGTGTTGAAAAAAAATTGAAACATATTTAGTAGATTTTGTTACAGAAGATTTGGCAAAAACGCATTTCTTTTCTAATATTTGACTGAATATTGCATAAATTTGAAAGGTTAATTAAAAGTCTATTGTTATGTTCAATTCGTTGTTTTATTTCTTGTTTTAACAAAAAAAAAAAAAAAAAAAAAAAAAAAAAAAACGTGCTTTAAAAAAATATATTTTTCAGAAAAAGCCCTAAATTTTCTTTATAGAACATTTTAAATGCTCTCTGTCTGTTTACTGATTTTTATTGAAGGTTTAACAGAATATGATGTTTGATTAAATTCTTTGCATGACAAAATTTCTATTCTTCAAGGATATTGCGGCACCTGTTTCTGAGGCACAGTATTTTTCTTAATTAATATTTACCGTGTTTAAGAAATCTATTTCATATTTACAAACCATTACGTTAAGAAATTTGTGGTACTAAAACACCTAAAACCCCTGAATATCTTGACTTACCTTACCTTATGACATTATAGAAATGCATTTGCATATTTAATAACAGTAAACATCTCAAATGCTAAAATATCCCTTGTAATACAAATTCTTCATCGGTTCTTGAAATATAGCTATCGTGAAAATCGTGAAAATCACAGCATAACAGCAAAAATATGCCGATAGTTTTATAAGAAAATTTAATCACCGACAATTTTAATCAAAACCTAACAGAAAAAAAGGATGATATTCTGTGCATCGGTTCTTAAAATACAACTGCAGGAAAAATCCTGAAAAAAACAGCTTATCAGCAACAACTATTATGATTTACACAAAAAATCTACTCAGCATAATTTTATATCAATGTTTTAAATCAATTTATTAAATATCAATTTTTTAGAAATTCTGTACATTAATTCTAATCGAAGAGCGTCCACAAAATATTTTTCACTTTCAACAGGCATTTTCTAAAAAGAGTGAAATCGCGTTAAGAGCCTTGTAAAATTAGAAGTACATCGGAAACTAAAAATAAAAAAAAATCACAAATCCAATACTTTTTTCTTGTAAAGATAAAAGAAAGTAGAAAATAGAGAAAAAAGAAATCTCTCATTCAATTTAATACACAGTTTTCTCAGTACCTATCTGCATTACTTGGATAATCAACTCAATGTACTTTTGTTTCAGTTCATTTCATTTTCAAGCGATAAAGATCATTCAACACTCATTTATAAACTCGGGTTTAGGAACCGTTTACCCTTAACACACTTCGAAACATACGAAACGTAAACACTTCCCGTTTATTTATTCTTAAACATTTTCTTTTTTCTTCTATAGGGCATGATTTTCTTTAATAAATATATTTTAACAAAATAATACTTTTAATATATTTATAAGCAACATTGTAATTTTTTAAAAATCCATCTAGTTTATTTGCATTACATATTTCAGGGATGCTTAGAAATACGAAGTTTAGAAGGAAACCGTAAAATTCATTTAACTTAATAAATGTAAATAATTTCCAATTATGCAGCTAATTCAACTCAAACAAGTTTGTAAGTTTTTATACGTTTATGCGTTTAAAGTTATATGTTGTCATTTTTTTAATACAATAAATAAATATATTACAAGCAAAAGCCACGCTTTGTTTGGATTCGCGAAGCATTATTTTATAAAACAGATATTTGAAAGTAAAAATATTTTTTAATATTATTTTTGCATCTTTATTAAACAAAAACGTTATTTTATGTTTTGGCGCATTTTAATTTTTTATTTATGATGTAAGACTGGCATAATAAAATATTTTCGAAGCAAACATTTACAAAATATTTTTAAATTTTCAACTAAAAGCTCTTTTAAAGATGTTTTTACAATTTCCAGTAACCACTGGTGTTTTTTAAAGTTGTTTGAAATATCCATGTTTCCAATCTTTGTAATTAACATCAAATAATCTTTGATAGCTATTTTAGAATAATATATTTGAAGAGAGCTTGAAGAAAGTTACTTCGTCAAAATCCTACTTTCTGAAAATCATATGAAATCTGCTCTCGTTCATACTATGTATTTTTAACTGTATTTTTTTCTAATTTCTTCGTTTTTATACATGTTAGCGTATCAGAATTTTTAATATTGTAGAATTTTTCGTAAGGAAAATTTCTATTGAATGCTTAATTTCGAAGGATTTTCACTCTCGACAACGTTACGTACGTTTTTAAGCCAACTTGTGTCTATATATCCTCAATATCTACAACTGCTTCATCTAATGTTAAACCTTGGGATTTATGAATTGTAACAGCAAAAGCTAACTGCAGAAGAAATTCTTTCCTTGAGCAATTTATGCTTCCATTTTTCCAGAATTTAATTATTGGGGGAATTGGTACGCAACAATTCTTATAAGTTAAATTATTGTAGTATTCAAATTTATCCATGATTATTCGCGATATCTGGTCTGGTGGCTTGTGATTTTCTTTATTACGTGCAACAAAGTCTAAAGTCCCGTTCACTAAACCTTTTTCGGTCCACAAATAAGAACGTAAAATTACTTTAAATTCAAGTGATAAAGTAAGAAATGGTTAAAGTCAATTTGTCGTTTCTGAATCGGTCAACTTTGCTTTAGTACATTTATAAAGAACTTTAATCGAGGCAACAACTTCACGCTTCAGTTCTTTTAATTTTTCATTTGTATAACAAATTTAACAATTTTATTTGTTTACAATTCTTTTGTTGCCACTTTACAAAAAAAAAAATCCATAATTTTTTTTTTAAATGTTTAAGTGTCATCTGTGCAAACGATTTTGCTGAATAACGAAAACATTTTATTTATTAAATTAATCATGATTCTATCTATAATTACTTACTCCATGAATTATATATTTTTTTTTCTGAAAATATACGCGTTTAATTTTTTATTTATTTGCTAAAATGCGTCCGTATTGGAAATGCATGTAAAATAAATTAATTAAAATAATAATTTTTTTTTAACGTTTTACTGTAAAAAAATTATATTGTGCAAATCTACAGATCATAATTTATTTGTGTGTTTAATTTGAACTTAAAATATGGAATGGTTTTTTGTAAAGCGTACGACAAAATGTAATTTGAGTGGCCTAGTAGAGGATTCGCTTCGCTCATCCTAATAAATCACCAAATTGCTGAAACAATGTTTTAAATTCTTTGGTGAAACATAAATATTTGAAAAAACATATCAAAGTTAATTATCCAAAGAATTACTCTAATGTACAGGAAATTACCTTTTTATTACCTTATGACATTGTAGAAATGCATTTTCATATTTAATATCAGTAAATATCTTAAATGCTAAAATGTCCCTTGTAATTAAAATGTTTAGTTCGTTACTGTTTAACTTCTTTTGTTTAGGTTTAACTTTTCCTTTATTAAAAATGTTTATTAAAATAATTTCAAAGTGCAGCTCGACAAAATAAAAAATACACGTAAAAAAAAAAAAAAAACTTAATCATCCCAAAATATTTCTTAACGTTTCTGAAAAATTTGTCTTAGGTCCTGTTTCCGAGATAAGAAGTTAAGATTAAAGATTTTAATACTTGTTTACAAAAACAGTATTCTCAATGTGTTGGAAAATGTTTCATAATATATGATGGAGGCATTGTATTTCGTTTATTCCGTTCTTTTTGAAAATTCATAAGAATACAATCAAAATGAAATGCAATCTGAAAAATATATAGAAATTCCATTTTTATAAGTTTTTTATTTACCATTTCAGAGAATAATTTTACGGTATTATAACGTAATGAGTACTAATATTGTAATTTTATATATTCTTCATTTGAGTGTAATATATATATATTTGTAATAAGTTTTCAAAGCAATATTTCTTATCAATAAAAAAATAAATATCGTTATTTTATAGAAATATAAATTTCACAATATTTATATTATTGTTAGGAACATCTTAATTGGGTATATTTTAAAAGAATTATTTCACTAACAAAAATTCTTCAATAATGCATTTATTAAACTATTGTTATTCTACATTTTGTATAAAAAATTAGAACAATGAGAAATTTCAAGCCATAGATAAATAATTATTTTCGAAAAATATCGCAAAAAATATACATTTATATTTTAAATCGATCTAGGTTTATAAAGCGATGCCGCCTTTGTTTGATTTTCGCATCGTGATAAAAATTATACTTAGAATTTATGCTTTCAGGCATTTTAAAAAAATAAATTCCTCGAAATACAAAATACAGTAAATATTCCTTGAAATACAAATGAAATATTTTTTCGTTTTTGATAGCACAAAATTAAAGATAATTGGAAAAAAAAAAAATAGATTCCTAATTAGGAATTTCGTCGACAAAGGTCTTCTTTTTGTTAGATGTTAGATGCCTCTTATTTATAAAGCTTTAATATAAAATAAAATAACATCTTCTTATTCATGATTTAATATTCAGTTTATTTATTTTTATTTTATTTGCTCTAAGAGCTTCAAATTTGAACGAAAATTTATTTATAAAGTTTTTTATCTTTTAGTATGTAAAATATATATACGCGTATATATACAGTCGACACCAGTTATAACGTACCTGAGATATGTAATTTATTCAGCTCAGATACTTGTCCAGAATCAAATCCTATAAAAAAATTATTTACTACTGCGGCTATAATGAGCTATGAATAAGCATGATCTAGTGCCAAATAACTGTATTTACTTTAATATTTTTCAACTTATATCTGGATATCTTAAGGTGTGCCAACAAGAGTGTTATTTAACATCATGAGCTAAAAATGATAAAATCATTAAAATTTATTGAAAAAATTATTAAAATTTAGTGAAAAATATTTAAATGTAATTTTAAAGACAAATGTCGAAACATTTGCAGCATACTCACATATAATATCAAAATATTCTTATTTTATGTAGTTGTATAATTTTACAAGTAACTGTACGATAAAATAGAATATTCGACGCTGTCAAAAATTAGGCTGTAACGATTCTGTTATATACACATATATATTTTATAATCGTTATGTGAAAAAATTTAGTCCTTGAAATTTATACCAACATCCATAAATGTATGTTTTCAGACATATAAGCAAAACGACAGTAATAGTTTCCATTTTTCTAACACATATAGTGTTTGTTGTAGAATATATTTATTAATACTTTGTATAAGCAAATACCATAGTTAACATATTTACAGTTAGTATTGATATATTAACTGTCTTAATTTAACAAAGCAAACACGTGTTTCAAAAACTGAAATTAGTAAAGTAAAATAAACCTTTAACCAACAGATAGGTACAATTTTATTGTAAACTTATTCATTCAGTAATTTATTTTTCAGAAAACTGTGCAGCAAAATTCAAAAAATTTAAAAAGACAGCACTTCTTTGTTTAATTATTTCAATCTCAAACAATTGTATACTACATCTGTTCAATATCGGTTATTCAAATAAAGGATTTACACGATAGTGAACGATGTAAATTTACTTTTTACAAAAATGTAGGAAACATCTCGCCTTTTGATTAAATAATGCAAATAAAATGTATTTTGAGCAATAGAATATACATTCGGATATATAGTTTTAAATTTGTGCTATTGGAAAAATTGAATTGAAGTTTTCAAAGCAATTTTATGTAATTTAAACATAGTTCATCAATATATATATAATATTTTTTAAAAAAAGTTTTATAATATTTTAAGTTTCTATATCTATTCCTTATAAAATCAATATCGATATCATAAAATAGGAAAATTCTTCTTATTTTAAACCGAAGCAAGAAATTACAGAAAATATAAATACTGTACAATGTGTGGTACAAAGAATATTTGTTATTAATTTATGGAGTCGTGCAAAAGTATTCAGTTGCATAATGGTATAGAGAGAAACAGTGTTTGTTGCGCGTTTTAATTATATTGAACTATTTCACATTTTATGAAATAGATATATGTTGCTGAGGTTTACTATAAGTTACTTTCTGTATAATAAAAAACATATAGCATTTACGAGGAGCCACATAAGATTTTGCCTACTATACCGTACCCGATGTACTGCATATTATTACACCAAGATCTAAATGTTAAATTTTTTAAAACTTCGTTACAGTAAGAATGCATTTCATTGGCTACGCTTGACGTGCAGTTTCTGACTTGCTAATAAATTAATCATCCGAGCGGCTCTTATAGACGGTCTGTACTATGGGAAATTTTATTTACATGAGCAATGCAAATTCCCATAGCGCCTGTATACAGTAATATTAAAATTTAGAACTTAATACTAATGATGTATAATCGTAAAGACAAGCCGAGGCGAATATTTATTGCTTTGAATTTCTTGCTTATATCTGCAGCTCATCTACATAAAGTTTTGAAGTCATTTCATCTGCTAACGACACGAAAAAGATACGACAAAGCCTGAGTAAAAAAAAGTGACAGCATCAAAAAACATTTTGAAAGTTAGGGAGGCAAGTGGCAATAAAAATGAATAAGTCGGAAATTGCACATAAGGCGTAGCAAATGAGGTGCGTTCGTACTATATAGAAGGTCTAAAAAATTCAGATCTTGGTGTAATAGTATACAGCATTTCGGATACAGTCTAGTGGTCGAAATATTTTGTGCATGCCTGTAAATACTATCTGTTTTTATTATACAGGAAGTAACCTGTAGTAAACCTCAAAAATGTATATCAATTTTATAAAATGTGAAATAGATTAATATTATTAAAACGCATTCCAAATAATGTTTCCCGCTATACAATTATGTAATGGAATACATTTGTGTAACCCTGAAAATTAATAACAAATATTATTTGCATCACAGATCGTATAGATTGCATATTTTAGTCTATACTTCATAGATGCATATCAGTTTTACTGTGTTCTAAAGAGCGTAATATCATTAATATGCACTAGAAATATTTTGTTTCCCATTTGCCGCAACGGACGCCTTTGATTTACTCTGTAAATAAACTATGCATCCGATTTCCATAAAAATTTAAATGACTGGACATAAATATGCAACAATTATAGATTTAAATTTCAAACGGTTAGGTATGAGTAGTTTCTGCCCTGTTATATGGGGACAGATAGACTGAACAGTGACTATAAGTGCTATATATTTTCATAAATATGAACACATTTAAAAAGGGATGTCGTCCATTAAAAAACTATGGTTGCATTGTATGAAACGCAAAACCTCTTAAGAACAAATTGTTTTATAAAGAAATATAAAATGAATGCTATTAAAATAATAATAATAATAATAATAATATTTTCTTTTGTTTTAAGAGATAAAATTAAATAAATAAATAAAATCAGAGTTATATTACCTGTCGATATCAATGTAAAATCAATGTGTTTCTCTAAATTAAAAATTTTTGTTTAAAAAATGCTACTCAACTATTAAAATTTAATATTTCTTTTTTCATTTTTGTGGATTATAAATCTTATTTGATATCTTGTCTATGAACAGGAAAAATGTCGTAAAGTTACATGGAAAGAAAAACGGAAACATACGCAAATCGAGGAAGTGCATTATTTAAATGAAAACAAAGTACCACTAGTTTAATTAGCGAATAAATATCTAAATTTGATTTGCTTTCTTATCTTAGAAGGAAGTGCAGTAATATATATTATCCAACATTGGCTTGCTACTTATTAACAAAAATGTAATATATGTGTATTAAGAATATACATTTTTATTCAATGTCCAAGCAAATTTAATTTTCTAAATAAAGAAAACTCATCTTAGTTCTTTCGAACATAGATAATTGAACAAAACACAACTCACAACACTGAAAACTTGCATTCATGAATTTTTCAATAAAGCAAATTTAATCACCGGTTCCCCGAAATACTTTGTAAAGAGATTTTATTTTCTTAAATTTATTTTCGGTATTTTCACACTTCTTCTGAACTTTTTCTTCTTTAAATATCAAAAATATTATTTTCCAAAATATCTGTAAGGCATTAGGGTAATTCATTTGGCAGTATGAATTAATAATGGTTTTACGTATATATAAAATACAGTATTCGCGATTATTTTATACTTTTCTTCAAAAACATAGTTTGAAATCTATAAAAATTAAGTAATCTGGTTTTTACCTTAAAATTAATATAATCAATCCCTGACGGTTTCTGAATAATTGAATGAACTAGACATCCTTTATTAAACTGTTATCAATTATTTTCAAAAAATTATTTTCATCATCATACATTTATAATCTTTATGTTTTACTAAATGTAAATTTATCTGCTATTCAAGTTAATTTGAAGCTATCTCTCTCGGATTCTCAATAATCCATTGCGCTCTATTAAACATCCTCTGTTAAACTGTTGTCAATTTAATGTAATTGATTCTATGAACTAAATGCAAACCAATTAATTTTAAGTTAGTATATAATGATGCATGGATCAAAGGGAAGCCTGGTTAAGTACGTTTAATGAATCAGTAGTCAATTCATGTTTACACACTATTTCAGAAATCCCTTTAAAAAATGTTATTATATATTATTATCTAATTCATCGGTAAGCACGCAAATGCAAAATTTTCTTTAAAAACATGTAATGATATGCATGCAAAATATGTTTTTTGAATTCTTCATCAGTCGCTATGCATGCGATTTCTTTCGCTTAGATTAGGCAGATCGTTTAAATGAAAACAGTATAGTTCATAGAGTAAATAAGTAAATGTTCGAAATGAAAATAATTTTAAATAAAAGCATTTTTATTATAAATTAATGGTAAAATAATAAAATACCCTAAGTATTTTATGTATCACGCAGCAGTCCTACCAGTAAATTCTTCGGTACCAATATTTTCTTATGAAAAATCTCTTCTTAAGTAAAGCAAAATTTCGAAAATTCATATTATTGTTATTGTAATGAAGTACTTGAACATATTTTTATCGTTTGCTTTTTTTTCTGTGACACTTTTTTCATACCAATTCAATAGTAAATTACTATTGAAACTGATTGGTCAAGTTATTATACGACATGAATATTCGTACCCACTGAGCGAAAAAAATGCTCAAGCCGGGAATCCTACCCAGGTCCTTGACTTACGGGGTCAATGCTCTATAGTTTACGGAATTATAACTAATTTTGCTCACTAGGACATATTCAATTCATAGGATAGCTTTACTAATCAATTTAATTGTATTGCTTACAACAGAATTGCTATGTTATTTGAAGTAGATTATTTTAGAGCTTTTGATCGAGAAGAAATACATTTTGCAGAATGTACGCGTGTTTGCAAGCTTTTTGTTCTAAAAATAAAAGGTTATTCAAGAAAATGTTCAATTTTTAAGCAATCAAGCGCCCTCTGTTAACAACTGGCACATCAGTGTTGCCATACGAATACTAAAATTTTATTTTGAATACCACTATTTTCGTCCAATATTATTCGCTAGTTTTAATCGCAAATAATTTGTTAATAAATAAGGTGACTATCTCTCTATGAAAATAGTGGTATTCAAAATAAAATTTTAGTATTGGTCTGTCAACACTGTGGCACATACACATTGAATAACAATGAAAAACCGGTTGTCACAGGCTCATGATGCTAGATGTTTCAAAGTGTCTTACAGTGTAGTCCAAAGACTCTGAGATCAATATCAATCCAAATATTCTGTGACCATAAGACAAGTTCCAGGCCGATCAGGAATTACAAAGTCTATTGGAGACCGTTTTGTAGCTGTTTTCTTCCGAAAGGGGAAGATTTACTTCTGTACCACAACTTGTTGCAGATCATTTTCTTGAATTGGGAAGAAGAATCTTCTGTACTACACTGTTAAAAAAATTTTCTAGTTAGAAACAAATTTTAGTACTCAGCAGCTGCCACCATAAGATGGTGAAATCAAGTACCAACATTTCGAGCTTCCTATTTCAACTTCATTCCAACTATTAGAACTATGCTTCAACATGAGTTTCAAATATTGTTTCACGATTTCAGCATCTTACAATTGCAGCATTGAGCATCAAAATTTGGTTGAAACCAGGACAAGATTTTTAATAGTGTACGGTGTGAAGGCGCCTTCACAATACGAGGTTGCGTGCAAGGTGACCAATTGTATAAGTCTCCCCTCAACGGAGAAAAAAGAATCGCCTGCTTATGTTAGGGAAGTGTATACGCATCTTGTACCTGATAGCAATGGGTGTCTGTACACTTAATAGACAAGTCCAGATTCTAGCTGGAGATTTATTCAGGGCGTCTACAGATTTGGAGGCAAGAATGCACCAGATACTATCAATACAACACTATTGAAACATACCGGCATAGAGATGATGGAATAGTGGTTTGGAGAGAAATCACACTTGTTAATTACACTGACCTGCATGTGTTCATTATAGTAACTCTGACTAATATGAGATATCGGATTAAATCCTATATCCATATGTCCGTCCATATACCGGTGCTAATGGTAACGATTTCATTCTGAGTGATGATAATGCATGACCTTTCTGAACTTCGGTTTTTGAGGATTATCTTCTGGGCGCGAAATTAACATTAAAAAACTGGCCGTTACAAATGCAATGGCCAGTTCACTATCCAAACTTCAATCCGAAAGAACATCCTTGAGATTAACAAATTGCTGCTAAGCTGAAACAAGGCTTACCTGTTTATGAAATTCGCCTCCCATTTCAGTATACGACAATTTAATTAATAACATGGAAAGTCAATGCCACAAATGCATTGAATTCACGTGTGCACATATTCCTTATTAGAATCCATTTTTTAGTGTTTCTCTGTCATTTTTTCACATAGTACTGTGATATTTTGCTTTCTACACGAACGAACTTTCCCTCTTATACTTTTCTTTATAGTATTTTTTTCGCTTACCGTAAATTACTATGTCGCATTCAATAAATTACTATTTTGTGCAAATATTGACCTCTAATTTTTTTTTACATTGATTTATGTAAATTAGACGCAAACATCCGGTTGGACCTAAACTTTTGGAGGCCAG
This sequence comes from Maratus speculifer, assembly GCA_964019185.1. Classification (NCBI taxonomy): domain Eukaryota; kingdom Metazoa; phylum Arthropoda; class Arachnida; order Araneae; family Salticidae; genus Maratus; species Maratus speculifer. The sequence continues at coordinate 147,797,020 of OZ025300.1, forward strand.
TAGAAGACTTCTGTTATAAAAAATACATTAAAATTTATTCTTTTTTTTACGATATATATGAAGACGCAGGCATTCCCTGCGTCTTCGAGGGTGCAGAGCATTCCCGAAAGATTCCCATTAGCTACCACAATTTTGAAACGATATCCTTTATTTTAGATTTCTATTATAGGTGTTAAAACATCTATCACGAAGATATTTTTAATTAAAATAGTAATAGGAAATGAAAAAAAAATAGAAACGATGTGCGCCCTGGATACTTTAAAATGTCAGGTCACATAAAAAATCGGATTACGTAATTTTAACCCTTTCGCGTCCGAATTTTTTTTTCGTTTTGAGAACAAAATTACTTTTATTTTTATAACATTAATCGTTGCTATCTAAATGCACTTGGTGGTGGTGGTGTATTTATGTCGGCCAATTATCTACGCTATGGGATATAGGCCCTATGGGTGGATTTTGCCCTCCATGGGGTCTTTCTAAGGGAACCTAACCCGTATTTACGCAAGGTTCGGAGAAAACCACGAAAAACTCCGAACGGTTATTCCAACGGTTGCGATTGGGTTCGAACACAGCACCCACCGTCTACCAGTTTGGAGATTAGAAAATCGCGGCCACTAGTGGGGCAATGCACTTAATGATGTTTAAAGATTATCTCATTGTCTGAAATTTTACGAATGTACATTTTTTGTGTACATTTCATTTCATATTTATATGATATTAGGCTAAGGAAGAGTTTTCTAAGACGTTTGGATAATAACGTATTACAATCGGATTTGAGAGGATATTGCAAATTTCTAATGATTTTTACTTTTTATCATACATGTTTGGTTCAGAAAAATAACTCATATTTTAAATTTAATGAGTGAAAGATATACATAAAATGAAGGAATCGTCAATGGTGCGAAGAGAGTTAAATATATAATTTTTTATTATTACTATTATTACTAAATGTAAAAACCTAAATGAAATCATAATAAGAAAGGCATAGCCATACACTATTACTTCTCTATATAGAAAGTAACTGAGTAAGTGTTAAGTAAAAATAATACTCGATGCAAAAACATGTACTATTATTAGTAAATTAGACCCAAAAGCGTTAAATATAAATTCAAGGAGTATTTTACCTTTTGTTACCCATATCACTTTTTTCTATCTATTTCCCTTTTTGTTAAATTTATCTTTGTGATATTTTTTCTTTCCGAAAATTTTTCTTTTTTAAAGCATAAACATCTTATTCGGTAAGTTGAAATCCGAACAATATTTAATATATATAAATTACATTTCTCGACAATAACATTTTGTTTTCTTAATTGAACTAATGTTCAATATTGATATGTTCTGTTAAAATTTACACCTTCAGACGCAACTTTAATCTCACTTTAATCTTATTCATGATCTCATTTAGTGAATACTTGATACACGGTTTAAGATCAAAACTCAGTCTTCACAAAACTCAGCGCAAATGAAATAACCTGGTGTTAGGCTAATGGACGCCTTGGATGTAGGCTCCCTAGATTACTTTTTAATACGAGGCTTCCAAGATATCATCAGTTAAATGATAAGATAAAAGGTCGATTTACGAAAAGCGTCAAGAAAGTGGGAACAATCGTGAAAGTGATTTTCACACTTACCTTATATAAATGTCTATGTCGCATTCTATAAATACTATTTTCTGCCAATATTTCGTCCAAATAGTTTCTTTTTGTATTAATTTATAGCAAAAAACCTGTTGCACCTTAAAATTTGGGAGCTAGTGTAAGACTGCTGTCATAAAAGAGACATTAAAAATTATTCCTTTTTTTAAATCATATTTATGAGGACGACCAGAGCTTACATTGTTTCTCAAATGTTCACCACAAGTTCAAACGCATACTCTTTACTGACGACTTCTATTGTAGCTGTTAAAAACATATATCACGAAGATTTCTTAATTGAAACAGTAGTAGAAAATGCCCCAAAATCTTAGGAACGCTGCGAATACTGGACGCCTTAAAATCTTATGTCATTAAAAAAATTCGGTTACAGAATTTTAAATATAAAATCAAGACATTTATGCATTTTACCATTTTGCTCAGCGCAAATGAAGTAACCTGATGTTAGGTTAATGGGCGCATTGGCTCTAGTCACCCTTGATTACTTCTTAATACGAAGCTTCCAAGAGATTAATAGTTAAATGTTAAGATAAGAGGTTGATTTACAAAAAGTGTCAAGAAAGTGAGATGAAAAAATATTTATAAAGAAACGAAACAAATTGGTAGTATGAAACTTGATATCATTATTTAAAAAAATATTTAACGGAATATTTAAAATTAAATATTTTATTTTCCTAACTGTAAAAACTGAAATACGAAAGAAAAATTTTGAAAAATATTACTTTACATATACGTACATATATGTGTATATATTGCTGTATATTATACATCAAACATGTTTAAGAAAACTCTACTTTGCTGAAATATAGAATATATAAGTAATTAAACAAAATTTTAGGTAATGAATAACTAAAAAATATCGTTCTTTTGCAACAAAAATGTGATTTCTCTAATAACTTTCATGGTCATTAATAATTAATGGAAAAATACCATTTCATTTCTTTTTTCAAACTTATATTTTTTAGTTCTACGAAAACAGGTAAAATTGGTTATGTCTGAACTAATTAAATCGTTTTAAAAATATATATATCTAATCAAAATTAATTGCTCGTTTGATGTACCACTTATTTTTTCGCTTCTGAAATTATTCTCCAGAAAAGGGAGTTTAAAAGAAATGGTCTTATTTGAAAAACACGTTTTATTAAAAAGATAAGAATGATGATCGTGTAACATCCTCTAGTGGGAGCATTAACATGGAGAAATTAGATTCTCATTTTAATTTACTAACTTTGATCTTGTAAGATGTCACCAGACTGGGATAATAAAAAATATAACATAAATGATTTTTGATTATTGAAATTTTATTTGTTGAGGATATTTCAAAACTGAAAAAATACATATTTCATAAGAGGCACATATACTTCGTACGATTTATGGGATAAAGGCTTTAGGGGATCCGGAACATATTTAAAAATAATTTTCATTTTATCAAGTTGAAAACTTTATTTTCAAAAGAAGTCGTTGAAAAGACAATCATTACTTGAAAGCAAAACTTTGAAATCCAATCAAAACGAAAAAAAAATATTTTCTAATCCGATTGAAATAAATATATAATTTAAAAGTCATTTTGCACAAAACATAACAGCGAAATAATGTTTAGTGCAATAAAATTATTTTAGAAAATTTGATGATGTTTGTGTCCAGGACCTCTTAACCACTTCGCGACGATAGATTTACGAAATGTTTCATGTTTTGTCACCGGTTTTTAAAAACAGAAATTTGTGTTTTTTTTTAAAACAGAAAGTCGAGAATATGCTACGGTTAAATAAGACAAATTTTATACAGTAAAACCTCTAAATAACGGATACCTTAGGAGCGCAGAAATTGTCCGCTATTCGGAGGTGTCCGCTATTGGAATAGATAGAAAAATAGGATAGAAAAATTGCTAATGACTGCTTAATGTTTCACTAGTCGATTTAAAAATGTCCTAAAACCTCTTTTATATGATTAAATCAGAAATTAAAATAGCTTCTTGAAGCAATAAAACTGAAAAAAAATTGTGCATACCTTTATGCTTTGCTTATTACATTCTTACAAAAAAAATTTCACAAAAGTATGCTTTTACTTGCGATTACATGTAAATTGTTTTTCAGTGTGAAGTTTTAGCTCTGTCACTGTCAGTAGTTTTAATCATTTTGAATCATCTTTTTCTAAAAGAAAAAAAAATGTACAATTGTTTATTGTATTTTTCTGCTTCTTAAAAGCATACAATCTCCACATTTATCTGTGATCACAAAATTTGTGATACATTGCCCTGATAAATTTAGAGGATTTTTATTTTATTTTTTTTCTAGTTAAACATATTTTTTTTTTTATTTTTTTATTTTTTTTTATTTATTTATTTTTTTTTTTTTTTTTGCCAAAATTACTGTTTGCTAATCGGAATGTCTGTTATTCAGAGGTTAAATAGACAATAATTAAAGTTTTGGGAGTGGGGATTTGAAAACTGTCCGTTAGATAGAGGTGTGCGCTATTAGGGAGTGTCCATTTTAGAGGTTTTACTGTAGTGAAATTTTACTGATGGGGATAAACAATTATTCTTAAGTCTTTTTGCGGCTCCTGCACGTGTCGCATAAAACCTATGTGTTAAGAGGTTTAAATAAATTTTTTGTAAGGTAACTTTCACTATATTTTCGTTCGTACTCGTATTGTGGGGTCCTAACAAGACATCCTGATGCCTCAAGTGTGTCACAGCGGCGTGAAATGTCGCTGCGCGAAATCTTCAGCAAAGTTTAAAAGGAACATAATTTTCGAAAAATAAATGGTCTAAAATGCATAAATTTGGAAACTTTCGTAGAGCCCAGAAAATTATTTCAGAAGATCATTCATTTATATTTAATCTCGAACAGGTTAAATATAATCTCTAAAATTAAAATGCATACAGCATTCAAATTAATTTGTCTCCCTTGCACTTTGATGTCACGTCAACGACTGGCGTAAGTAAAAAACGCGAAATGCAAAGATAATAGTGTACGAAAGTGCAAAAATAAGTAACAGCATAAATTAAACAGAGGCTTAACTAAAACTTTTTACTAAGAAAGGATAACAGAGTAGGGCTACGTAGCTTACTAAAAATTTTGAATGGCAGTCCCTTACTGCCTTCACCCGGTGAAGTTTTCCAGGGTGCACACGGATCGTTCAGTTTTAGAAAAGGCAATTGGATATACCACACATGGTCCAGAATAATAGATAAGCAAAAGTTTTTGACAGGCATTAGGGAGTCATAAAATAGAGAAATGTTTAAAAGTGAATGGTGGCGACTAGAATAAAAAAAAAAAAAAAAAAAAAAATGAATAAAAACATAAGCAGAAATTAAAGGATAATTAAGTTAGTAAAAAGTTTACCGTCAACTAAAAATTATTTAAATCACAGAATAAAATTTATTTTTCTGGTTGTAAATTATATAAAATATATAAAATGCCTAGAATTGTAACTAAAAATTTATTGGAATAGCTACAATTTAATAACTTTCATTTACAACACATTAATTGTGAACATTTCACAATTGCTGTATATTGCCTGTATATTGCTAATTCATATATTCACTCTCTTAAATACTTCAAAATTTCAGCATTGATGAATCAAAATTTATCAAACGTTTTGTTAAGTACTTTTAACTTCTCTATCTATAATACAATACTTCCCAGGGTATCTGTCGATCAACAAATGACTTAATAGCTTTATTCTAAAGCTTCACAGACCAAGTAAAATACTTTAAAGCATCCTTACACTCCAACGTAAAGCTTTAATAGATTCACAATTCAGAAACTCTGTCATTTGTGATGAAATTAAACTAGAAATATAAGTCTAGTGATCCTATACAATTGGTCACTCTTGTTTGTGACCGGACAAATACTTTTCGATCCGATACTAGTATTATTCGATTGACGCTTGTGTATTTTATTTTTTTTTTGTGTATTTGTATTTACTAGTTTGTTTTTTTCTTTTTTTTATAAAAATAAAATCAAGGAATCAAAGAAATTTAAGTATTGTATGTTACTAAGAATAACGGCATGGATTTATCATGGACATATCATATCATATAAAAGCACATATTAAATGTTGAAAGAGAGAGAACGATATTATTCCCTTCTTTGTATGTTTATTTCTTTTCTTTTTTAATCTTCCATGCAAAAAAAGGTTGAAAATTAAAAACATGTATGCGGACGCAAAATATTTTCGTCAGAGAGTAATATTTTGTTTGATCTTTTGTTTAACCATGCTATAATTTCATGTTGTAAAAAAATTATTTAATTTGCTCACTTTAGTTTTTTTTTTTTTTGATTGATTCATTAATGTAAAATATAACTTCAATCACGTATAAAATTATCTAAGGATCTTACACAAAATAACTTAAGTTTTCAATATAACTGGCTTTTAACTAAATAAAACAAACATTTATTTGTATTCAAGTAACAGAATTTAAGGCTTCATTAAGTTTTATTCATTCATATTAAATGACCGTACTTATGTTACTATGTGAAACGAAGCGTAAGAATTGGTATTTAGTTAATTTGCAAAGAAGCTTATGTGAATAATTAACGTGTGATTAGAAGTACAAAAGGACATATGAAAGAAAATAAGTAGTGGACGATATATAGATAACCAAAAAATACAGCAATTCGTATTTATAAATATTTTATAAACATTCCTATTATTTCCGTATATCAAATATTGGAAGAGTGCAATGAGTACTTGACTGAAAAAATGGATAACGCTACAATACCTTTACTTCCTTTTATGCCGATGAAAAATGCTTATGTTAAAATTAATTAATGTAATTTGCACTTTCCTAAAAATACAATGAATATCATATATCCCAGAAAATAGATAATTATACATGCAAAAGTAACGATGCTATACATGATAAAAGAAAGAACGAAACATGTTCCCTAATAGGAAAATTACTTTACTGTTAAAATATAAGTATTATTAAAATATACTTATATCTTTACGCAGATTAATAAACTATAAGTATTATTAATAATATCGTAAAAATAATTGTTTTTGATGGTTGTTTCATAATCATCTCGAGAAGAATTTTACATAAATAACTGTGCAATAAATGGATAATACAATTATGTAAACATTTGTGTCTAGCACTCAATATTTTGTATTTAAAAAATACATAAAAATTAGTTTGAACATATCACTCACCTACAAGAAAAGCCACAGATCTCGACAAAAGAAAATTTCACAAAGGAGGCAAAAAAAATGATATAATTTTTTAGTGTAACATGAAGTTAAAACACTTAGCTCTACATGCAGGCGTACAAATGTGTATAAAAACGTAAAACATTTAGAGTAAATACGTAGGTTTAAAGGAATTGATAATTTTATCCCCCCACAAAATCCACCAATCTTCTGTGGTCATGAGTCGACATGTAAAATAAAAAAAAAGGGATTTGCCTTAAAACTACACTTATCAAACTGTTTGTATAGCAAGACACATCTATGACAGACCAATTAGTGGAATTATACGCAAAATGAATTTTTGCGAGACGTGTCACTTTTCTTGCGGGTGAACTATATAGTTCAAAATGTAAAAAAAAAAAAAAAAAAAAATATGTATTTGAAAGAAGTCTACAAGCTAATATTGTGACTTATTTCTTTTGATCCCTGATATAAAAAATAATAAATGTACTATTTACATTCTACCATCTTATAAAATGGAAAAACTTTAAACACCGAAAAAAAACTTTAGTTAAGGAATTAAATATTCGTGTCATCTCTCAGTAACAAATAAAGACATTTCTCGATAAATATTTCATAAAAAATTCCATGTTATAACGTAGAAGAATATTATGCAAATTTATTGAAATTCGATACATTAAAAAACGATATCTTAGACATGACCTCCTCAGTATCAAGGCAAATATTACGAAGGATCACAATTTTTTTTTTAATTACGATAAAACATTTCCAAAGGAGTATCAGCCTAGATATTCAAGCATGATATTTGCGCATTCACTAAAATGTCTAGAAGGAATTATAAAATTTCTAGAAAGCATTTTAATTCACTTAAAAGTAATACATGTCTTGATGTTGCCTCTTACAGGCAACATCAAGACTGAGGATGATAAAAGGTTAATACCTCTAAAAGGTTAATACCTCTCTCATTTCATAAAAATATTTTTAAATTAAAAAAGTCTGTATAGAAAGTGGATTCCGTTTTGGTGTTTCTTATTATTCCTGTGAAAAATAGAATATCAAAGATAAAAACTTCTGGAGCAAATAACCGATTTATCCCTTTAAACATACCTCATATCCCTTAAACATACACCTCAAACACCCTCATCTTATCCATGTTTAGTAATATAGCATTACATGGATAATAATGTAAAAAGATGTGAGGAAAGCGTTAATTTTATTAAGTAAATGATGCATTTTTAGTCCATGTATACCGAGCATCCCGTTGTTGGGGCGCTTAAAATTTTAATAAATTAACATATTTTTGGATATGGATATTTATTATATTTAATTTATAAGCAAAATTGGTATATATTTGTATTAGCCATTTAGAGGACAGTTTTTTATGTAATGCCCATTTGAAGATAATTATGAAATGCATTGTTTTTAAATCTCAAATAGGGTTATTGCTAATTTATTATTAATAATACTTCTAATGTCATTAGTCTCCGTAAATAAATAAATTTTTGAAAAGTTTAAAAAAATACTAATTATACTATATAACATACAGTTTAAAAGCTTATTTTATATAATTTCAAGCAAAACATATAATTATGCATATTATACTATTAAAAATACTATTCATATTACTCTATTTAGTATATATGCATTTTATCAAATAACTACCAAAAATTGTATACGGTTTTTAGTCATTTTTAAGTTTATTTTGTAATATTTTAAAGTGATTCTAGAAATAATAATAATAATAACTAAAATATCTAATATAATTAAACTAAAATTTAGGTGCTGTAAGATCAACCTGCTTTTGAGACCAATGAACGATGATATCCTCTTAAAGATCCATAACGCGCTAAAAGTTCTACGCATGGTTAATAATAACATATTGGACGCAATAATAATATGAAGGATATAAAGAAAATGTTATTTTTTTTAATTTAAGACACGATGCATTTTTATGTTGGCATGCATGTATGTCATTTGAGTTATTTAATTCATATAACTAATTACGGATTAAATTGCAGCATTTATAAAAAATATAAAAATTATTTAAAAAAACAACATTTCTGTCAGATCATGTGGAAAAGAGTTTTTTTTTAATTACTGAACTAGTATTCTAAAAATTGGCAAAACTTCAAATATATTAAAACTTTAATAGTAATTTGATAAAGAAACTTTGAGTGCCTTTATTGCTATTAATATCTAAATAATGTAAACACCATACTTGTAAGATTCATTTTAAATAATTTTTTCTATGCGCAAAACTATTCTGAATACTTTTAAAAGACGCATTTAGTCACTATTATTATAGTTATTACAATGTCTGATTATTCGTTTATTCCAAAAGTAATCTTATGTATTTTAACTAAAACTCACTGAACTTTTAAAGATTAAGAAAATAGATTATAATGCACTTACTTTTAGTTTTAATGACTTTGTATTTTCCATTAGTTATAATAAAATATCTTATTGTTATCTTAACCCTCTAAGCGTTTGTCCCGTAATATTCCGTACACTAAGCTCCAGGTTTCACTGCAATATAACCAATGTTTAAGATATTATAATTCTATAAATTTAATGAATTTTCAAAGTATTGAAGAATCATTAAGACTCTCAAGGATTACATTTATATTCCTAAATAAGATTTTTTATGTAATATTCAAAGAATCATATTTTATTTGCATTTAAAACAAAATGCAGAGAAAACAACATTACAATTTTACCCATTTGCAAGACGCTTGGAGGGTTAATGCAATACTTTTAAAATCTCGTAAATTCGAAATAACGTTTTTAAGGAGGTTTTACTTTAAAATGTATCAAGTTAGCATTTTAGTCATGCAAATTAATGAAACTTTAAAAAATTTTACAAAGTTTGTTTTAAGATTTTGTATTTTTCAATTTTCTTTTTACATGTGCATTTTTTACTTTTTACTGTGAGATCTTGTTACGATTTCTGAAACACATATTCAATATACTTAGACACGCGGTCAGACATTAAGATAAAATAATAATGAATGTATTAAAGAAAAAAAGAATGTAGTTTATTTAAACAAATTATTAAAAGTATAGATTTAACTTTATTTTACTGCAGCAGAACCATGATCCTATTATTTTTCTTCATATAATTGATTTTTTGGGGCAATGTAGTAAATTAAATTGAAAACAATAATAACAATGATAATTTTATTCATATAGTTTTTTATGTAATTATAACATAACTTTATGTCGTTCAAAGAAATTTGTACTAGAAAAGTTCACACAAATCTCCTTTATTTTGACCCCGTTTTACCCAACTACTCCATAACAAGGATTTCGGATAATTTACACATACACACAAAAAAAAGTGGTGCATATTATAACGATTTTTTTAGCAAGCAGACTTTAATTTTGTTAGTGCAGTCATTACTGCAAAAGAAAAATAGCTTACCCAATATTTTTTATTTATTTATTCTATTTATTTATTTATTTATTTATTTTTTGGTCGGCAAAAATATATTACTGCCCATATTTTAGGCAACTTTCCCCTATATGATGTTTTTTGAAACAGATCCTTTGTCACAAATGCAGACCCAAACATGCTCTTACTTTACTGATTTTATCTCGAGCATATTAAACTACATTTCAGAAGGCTCATGCGGAATAACAAAATGGAATATATTTTTTCAGATCTAATTTAAAGGAAATTCTCACCAGAAATTTTTAACAAAATTTTATATTTTTAAACTTTAGTCGCAAATTGAACAATATATGTACACAAATATAAAATGGAATCTTATACTGTAGGCCTACTCGTTGAAACCATCTTAAAAAAATCTCGAATATCAGTGTTTTTGCCAGTCACAGTATTTTTTTCTCTAAAATATAAACAAAATCTAATTCCGATGATAAAAATTAATTTTTCCTTTTAACACTTACTTCGAAAATTATCTTTATAAATGTCCCCCCCCCCCCATTCGTTGCCGTAATACCTGAGCTATTTAATGATTCACGATTTTGAGCCATTTATAGTGGGTTTTTGTGTATATCTTTATACTGAAATTCTACTAATTTATTATAAACAATGGGAGTGATTAAACGAGGAATGCTATTTATTTTCGAAATTAAAACAGAATTATCCAGCATGCCGGTACATAGGATGCCGTATAAGAGGATGTTTACTGTACTACTGATTCCTTATAACTTTTTTTTTTTTACAACGTATCTTTTTATTCCTATTTTTATTTAAATTTCACGTAATCAGAATTTTTTGTAATCCTGACAGGCATCAGTCCATATTAGTTCAGTTTAGTGGGTTATTTTCTTTCTGATTAAGAAATATTATACGCATTCTTATTTGTTGAAAACATTATTTATCGACACTGACCAAAGAATTTTACCAATTCTTTATTCAGAAAGAGAATAATTTCATTTGAATTAAATAAATAAATAAAATGTTGACTTGTTTTAGGAATTAGAATATTTAAATTATCTGAAAAATAAGATATATATATATTCTCTATAATTCTACATGTTATATCTCTATATATTATATCTCTATAAAATTAATTCCATTTCTACTTAAATTTTCATGTATTGGATACATTAAGGAATATTTTTATTAAATGATGAACGATGATAATACCTTTAAAAAATGAAAATACCTATAAAAAATGAAAATACCTTTCTTTTCTTCTAGTTCAAAAATGTGTAACTTAAAATGCAGTAATAATATTTGCGCACATATTTCTTCCATGCAAATTACAATAACGTAAATTGTTTTAAAACGGATTGCATTTGATATGTGAATAATCCTTAATTTCTTTTGAAATAAAATTTGGATTATTATAAAATCCAGTTTGCATTTAATATAAAATATTAATATTAGAAAAATTTATGTTACCGAAACAGAACACCTGATGATAAAAGCCCGTTCATAGCTGCTTCAACACACATTTCTAAGATTTTGGTTACGTTTAAAAATTGAACAAGTTTTGTGTAAAATTTGAAGAAAAAATATTTAATGATGCCTGATTATTGTGAACATTCTTTTAATATGAACAAAATTGTTAAGCATCTTTTACAGATATTTTAATTTTCTTCCATTCTTCTGAAAATTTGGCGGGTTTTTTTTCAATAGACTTTATAACTATCTGATGAAATCACTATTATAAATAAATATTGTAAATGTTTAGCAATTCGGTATATTTATCAGGAAAAGAATACGCATAGTCGGCAAATAAGCTGCAGACAGTATACTGTGCTAAACAGTAGTAGTCATATAGACAAACACAATTATAAGTATTTTTTAAACTACATTAGAAATGGTCAGAAACATATTTATTATTATTATTATTATTATTATTATTATTATTATTATTATTATTATTATCCTTAATATTAGACCGATAGATAGCGTTTTTTTTTTTTTTTTTTTTTTTTTTTTTTTTTTTCACAAAAATGTAAAGAAATCTGCAGTGAAGGTTTCGAAAGATTGTGAATAAAACGATGATACATTTAGATTTTTTTTTAATTCAAAAAATGATGCGTACTTTTTTGTCTCTTTTCTTTCTTTCTTTATTTTTCTTTTCTTTTTTTACATGATTTTCTTCATATGATTCTTTTTAATTCCTAAGGTAAATGATACCCAGAGCTGCCAATTTGTACGCCTATTTAAATCATATAAACATGTTTGGAACCACAAAAATATTTTAATAAAAATTATGCCTGTTATACATTACAGAACATATTGTTTAGCATTTACTAAAAATTCTGCTTCTAACATGTTTATTTGACTTTAAATAGGCGTAGTAGTTGGCAGCCATGGATACCTCTTAATATTGTTTTATATGTATAATATTTATGTAACTATCTCGAGAATTAGTTACGCTAATATATAAAAACCAAATCATAAAGCAATGACTTTTTATTATGTTTTGATAGTTGTTTTGACTGAGATATACAAGCTGAAAGTAAGGAAATTCTACTTGTTTTGGAAAATAAATATCCATGGCAGTAACGTTTGTGTCGTGCAAGAAGAATTTTTAAGAAGTCTGCAGCTGTATAAAAGAATCGATAAAATGAAATACTTCTAAGCACGTCTTGTATATATTTTGTTCAACTGAAATACTTTTTGAAATGAGAAAGTGTCTACATTTTTTACTTCCTAACGTAAAATGGAATATAAAACTTAAAAGTCATTTTTAAATAAATAATAGAACTACAAATAAGAGAACTTATCATAAACGTAATGCATTGAAGTTAAAAATAACATATAGAAAAGTAGCAGGCTACGCCCACTACACTTTTACTATTTTTCCAAACGGACCTTGAATGAAACAAAACATATTGATAAATGTTATAGATTTTAAATTAATGTAGATTTCTAACAATGAAATAGATAAAAATAGCAACGAAAAACTACGTTTAAAACTGGTTGCTCATTTGTGAATTTATTTCCTTACAGACAAACTTTAGCTGATGAGAGATTGTAAGAATTTCCAATTCCGAGATGAGATATGTTGTTCATTTATTTTTTTTTCATTTACGGGGGTAATACAAAGTTTGATAATTAAATTATATCAAACCAAAAACAATCTGACACAAAAAAATCTTAATTAAGTTAGAAAAAAAACACAAGAACAGTATCTTTAAAATGAAGAGTAAACACCAGAAAAATCTATGATTTTCTACTTAACCTTTGGTTACAGAACTTAGCGTCTTTGCGAGTTCATAAACACACTAACCTCATTTCGAATGTTCTATGCAAAATTGAAGACAGCTCTATCAAGAAATAGATGTAAGAATAAAAAAAAGGAAGAAGTCTGAAGGATGGTTTTCGGTCTATATGATGAGTGTGGTACCCCATCCGAGTCCATACATGACAAAAAGTTCAATAGTTCAATTCTTTAGTTAGATCTCAAGTGATTGAATACAGATCTTCTTCCAGATTTCACATCAGTCTTCAATAACGTCAGCAGAACGACCAATGCAATCTGCATCTTGAATGTCATAGTAATTATTTTTTAGCATTCGGTACCAAACCTTCAAAATGACACATGTTACAACAGCAGTAGCTTAAGCTGCGTACATGATTTGTTTACATTCTGCTGCAGACTTTTTGCAATAGAATTGGAAATAAATGATAGTTTTAATCTGGTTGCATTAAAATTCCATTTCAGACACCTTGTACCTAACGATAATGATATTTGTTTTACAAATTTCACAACGCAGTGTTACGAAGAAAGTCTCTTACTTTCAAATGCTTGCGTTGAGGTATATGAATTAAATGATTGCAATATATTTTAATGATTATACAGTAATTCAAATACATTTAAATAGATATACACTACTGTAAAATCTTACAAACTTTTACTGTAGTTAATCTTAGCATTTAAAATTCCTTTACAAAGAGAGAAATATTTCAGAAAAGGTACTGTCTATGAGTGGTAATTGCTAGGAATTCATTTTTATTAATATAGGCGTTTTTAAATTTGAATAATAACATATATTTGACTTTTTATATTTGAATTTTTATAGTTGACTTTTAATTTGGCTAATTTAACTATTTGACATATTACTTGATGTGCACATAAATGCAATGGATCATGTCTACAATTAAAAAAAAGCTTAGCATCTCTCATTCACCGGCTATTGCCCTTTCAAATTAAATTCTACCACTATCCCTAGTATTCAGGTTCGATTCAAGGTTTGAACACATTTCACTCTGCTGGTTCTATGCTTAGTTAGCATTGTAATAAATGACGTATTAAATATTTTATAATTTCGAGCATAGATTCACGGTGAAAAATTACTTTACATTATATATTTTTTAATATTTTTGTATCATTAAAAGTTTATTTGAAACAAACTATTTTTATACGAATATAGAAAAGAAATGGTCAAAATAATAATACATTTCTAAACGTTGTTATCTTAAAATGGTATATTAATAATTATTTTTCACAGTTTCAAAGGAAATTTTAATAAACTTTGTATTATATGGAATTTCAAAGCTAATATTTTAAATAACTTTAAAAGCATCAATATTATTAGTTAAAAAGTAATTATTACAAAGTTAATAATTATTAAAAAAACGTAAACGTTGTGTTCAAATTAATCCAAAATAGCTGTCAGAATATTTCAATTAACATGCATCTAAATATCATTAATTATATGTTTCTGGCTTAGATTTAGACCAAAAACAATTAATTGATAAAATAATATTTTTCATTAAATATTTGAAATCTTTCGAAGTTTGCGCAAAATCATCTTTAAATTTTCAATTATGATTAATGATATCAATATTTTTATGATGACCATAAACTGATAAAAATTAATCTTTAATTATAGGTATTTTTAATCATGTTTTTTAGTGGTTGTTCGTTCCTTTCATTTTTATGAGTCTTTTCTTACATCTTCTGTTCTCATTTTATGCAGTTATTTTTTGATGTACTTCTTTTCTGTTTTCAAGCAACAGCCCATTAAGTAATCATTATTATATTAGTCAAATTTTTAATGATAATGTCATGTTCAGGATTTTCGGGACACGTTTTCAAATTATATTATCATATACTTTTTTTTCATTTACTTGTTATGGTCTTTTTTTTATTCATATTTAAGAAACTACTTCATATTTTTAGAACTAAGTTAACAAGTTTTAAGTTGAAAATATCATACAGATAATCTTCAATCTTCCTACATGTTTTTTTTTTTTTTTTTTTTTTTTTGTATTTTGTATTTTGTGGGCATGATAGAAAGAAAAATGTTTTATTGGATATTTTAACGTGACATTTTTTATTTAAATTACGTTTTTCAATAATACTTTTTGGTACATTAGGTACATTTTATAAGAAATACTCCCTACTACACTCTCTGTTGGAATGTAATTTTCCTATGTTAGAATTTATAGAAAGAAATTGCAAATTTACGGCCATCCTGACACATAGAACTCAAAACCACAGCCTTTTAAAGACTTTATTTATCGATCTATCTGTATAACTTTTTTTTTATTGACACGATAACTTTTATAATTTTTACTAATCTCTTCTAAAGTGACACGTAAAATAAAAAAGCAGAAAATCTCGATCAAGTTCGATAATGGGCAAAGTCAGGTCACCAGAGTTGAAATAGGGTTAGGGTTTGTGGAAAATGAAAATGCTCATATCATTATAATTAAAAGACCAGGCTGTTTTTTTAGTCCTCTGCCCTGAGCTTTCTACTGGACCGATTTTGATAGTTTTTTTTTTTCAAATAAAAGCTGTTCATATATGATGAGCTCATCTTACTTATTATTTATTTATCTTTTTAATATATTATTATTATTATTATTATTATTATTATTATTATTATTTATTTATTTATTTATTTATTTTATTTTTATTTTATTTTTTTTTAATTTTTTCAAAACAGTGTCAATTGAAATACTTATACTGTTGAAGAGAAAAGAAAAATAATGATAAATATTCAGATACATGGTTTGCTTGAAGTATTTTTTCTTTAATTGCGAGTTAAATGTCAATAAAAATATTTATACACTTGTACTTTATTTTTGCAAGCAAATAAAAATTCATATATACTCTGATGTCACGAGAATATTGCTTGTTGGGATTATTTTATCTTTATGCATTTTAATTTTATTGATACCATTTTTCTTTCATTACAATGAAAAAGTAAAAATGTTTTTATTTAAATATATGCTGGTGGTTCATAAAAAAATATGCATATAAAGTACCTGTGAAAAATTTTGGTACGATGAAAGTGGCTAAATGCTTAGTTTAAAAGGTATTTTTACTTTAACACATACCAAGAGAAAAATTGCCATGATGGACACAAAATGGCGTAATTTACACTGATTTTTGAATTATGAATTGTAAAGATTATAATTTGAGAATTTAATAATTATTTTACCTTGATTACATGTTCACTTTCGTTGAAAAATAATCTTAGGTAAGATAACTTAATTTTTTAATCGATAATTCAGAAAAATAAAGACATTCTGGAAGATATAAATTAATAAAAAATGGTTTAACAGTAAAAAAGAAAAAAAAAGGCTTTACGTAAGCCTCATATTCAATATGAATAATTTTTAAACGAAGCTAGTCGGAGTGTTAGGCATTTTTATCGTTGTGGAATTTCTAGATTCAGTCGCCGCGCTCAAAGCCCGCGATAAAAGCTATGCAATAGCTTAAAAGAAAAAGAAAAGAGTAAGAATCCCTTGCCCCCATATTTTTTAGCTGCAACAAGACTCAGAGTGAAACGAAAATAGCCATTAGATTCAGAATTCTGTATTCTTACATGTATAAAAATTTAAAGGGAGCATATTTACTCCGAAGTGGTATGAAATTGCGAAATTTTAAATAAACTAAAAACTAGTGTTTAAATTATATTTTGATTTTGTAGTAAAAATTACTTTGGTATGCCAAACAGGAAGTGTTTTACTCAACTAATTTATGAGTTTTAATTATGCAAAGTTTGGAACTCCTAATGATAAATTCAAATGTTTTAGTTACAAAATAAGTTGTGATGAGAGTAGTCTTATAGGCAGTACTCAAAAACTAATTAAATTAAATGAATGTTTCGATTCGTATATTTCAAGCATCTAAAAATCGATTTTTGTAAATTTTTTATAGGTTACAATTTAAAAAAATTTGAATATTAATTTCAAAATGTATAAATATTGAAATCCATATCAGAAAAAAATATTAATAGTAACCTATGTTAATTTTAATATACACAGATTTTGTTAAAAAAGATATAAATAAATGATTTTTGTTTAAAAGATACTTCCACATTCCATTCATTCCGGACTCTTGTTTTTGACTAATGTATTATAATCTACTTACAAAGCAACTTGTTTTACTACTAAAAATATTAAATTAAACATATAAACTTTCATCTGTTTAATTTCTAGACAATTTTACCAAATAACGTCCCATATAGTATCCTGAATTAAAATGTAAGATAAATTAAAATGTTATTGTTCAAAATAAACATTTTACGCAGTTTCTATATGAAGATACTCATACCTAACCGTTTATAATAAACTTATTTCATAAAACATATATTTATGAAAGTATAATTCCCAATAGCGTTAATTTTTTTGCTTTACTTTGCAATTATTTGTATGGAAATTTAATAATGTATGCATGGAAATGTAATTTGTATGGAAAAATAAACGCCATGTCACACATTTTGGTTAAAATAAAAACGTTAAAAATGAGCAGAATAAATGTTGAAGTTATTTTTGAAATTGCAATTGAATGCGGACTATCCGACCGGCTGGGACCGATGCTGATCCGGTTAACGTAAGATTCAGATAATTGACTAACCAGGAAGGTAGTTTTTTATAAAACCTTTACTGTATATATCATCTAGAATTACAGGTGGCACATGTATTGTACAGAGCATACTTTTGCATATTACGAATGACATGTTTAGAAGTATTTTTTTCCATAAAATTGTTATAAAGTTATACATAGAAGTACACGTAGAAATTATTGCATACATGTATACGGTATATGCATTAACATATTGATCCTAATAAAATAAGATTTTTAACAACAGATAATTCAAATGATGCGATTGAAATTTACTAACAAAATTACAGAATTAAAAATACAAAATTTCGCCGCTAGGAAGTGTTGTGACACACATAAATACATTTATACACTATCGGCGAAATTCTATAATTTTAATTTTTGTAAATGTTTTAGAAAATATTATGTACACCATTTAAATTATCTGTAGTTCAAATTTAAGCTCATTTGGAAAAATACAGAATGATTCACCGAAATAAAGCCATCATGATTTTGTATCCTAATTTGACAGGAAATAAACTATTGGGAACGAAACAAATGTAATAAGAAAATTTATATTCAAATATATATATTTGCAAGGAGTAACACTCTCTTTGCCCCATCTGGGCAGAAAAAAATGAATGTATAAAAAAGGGGGTTAATATGTCCCGCCAAAACAAAACCACCACAGTTAGTAGCCAATATATCCGCCATGACATGGAATACATGATGTGGCATACCATTTACCAATTTCTGGAAGACTGTTGCATCAATAATATTCTAGACTTCAATGATAGCATTTTTAGTTCTGCCGTAAACTTAAACTGTCTGAACTAGCATATACATATCTACTGAGTATACCCGTAACATATTCTTGAGGACGTACAAGACAGGCTATTACATGACATGCATCCATTTATTCAAATAGCATTCCTAGGAAGATTTTGAAAAGAATATGAGGTCGCTGTTCTGCTGGAAAATCCAACTCAGACCGCCAATTCTCTTTGCAAATAACAGTAAATAGGTTTCTAGTTATAAGTTTCTATTGGTAATCTGCAGCCTGCATGCGTTCTGAAGGAAAAGCCATGTTAAGTTAATCACCTTAGTTGAAACCTCCAAACGCAATTTATACGCCTCCGCCGACTAGCCTATTCTGCCCTG
>OZ025300.1:149820533-150009702 GCA_964019185.1 Maratus speculifer
TTTAAATAACTGAACAGACATTTAAATAATACGGCAACGTGTAAACTGCAAAAATTAAACGGAATCGAATGTTTAAGGTACAGTAAAGTGTTACGTTAAACTTCAATACTTGAAGGGTTTTTTTAAAGCATTAAAACATTTTTATTAGGAGCCAATCTTTTACATTCGTTTTCCTGCATGATGGTATGTTTTTTCACCATTTCTCGTCTTTAAATTATTAAAAAGCATAAATCGTAAAAAAGAAAGAAAAAGAAGGGTTTAAATTTGAAGCATGTTTTTTATTTTCGATTCATTAATTAATTCTGTTTCGGAAAATTAAAAGTAAAAAAGTTACATTTGACAATGTATTTTTTAAAAAACTAAGTTACATCAGTTTTTAAATAAATATAGGGATTGTATTTTTAACGAAACATAGCAGATAGTGATACAATAGCTAAAAATGCAAGTGTATAATATCAATTCATCATACTTTATTCCAAGAAATATTATTCATAAACTAACAGAGACGCTAAACAAATGCTCTTAAGATTTTGATATATCCGCAGAAGGATGCAGAATTAATAACGTCAAGTATCTTTGTAACAAATGTTCTTAAATGCCAAATAAATATTTGACCTCTTTGGTTAAAATGCGGAAATCTTCTGCAAATAACACATCGCTGAATAAGAAGGTTAGTTTAGCACTAATTTTATTGACAAGAATGGAAACGTATTTGATCTTACTAAAGCATAATCTATTTATTCTCAGAAGTTACAGTGAATAAAGTTTTAAAGCAAAAAATTGATTGTAAGAATTTAACTTTTACATATTTTTTTTTACATATTTAGTTCTCCATACTAAACTATTACCTATAATTTATGAGAAGAATGATTTTGTAATGAAGTTTATTTATTTTTCAGTTACGTGAACAGAAATGCATTATGATTTTAGAAATATGTTCCGAAAAAATTTGAAAATTATATAAATAAAAACATTATTTTTTATATAAATATACTTTAACTATATGTAAACTAGCATTAAATATTTGAAAAGTTTCACAATGCTCATGTTTTTAAATTAGTGTCATTCGAATATATACAAAACAAAATAAAACAGACAATGCATTGTGTAGAATAAAAGTTTATTTAGATTAATGAATAAACACCTGCGATTTCTATTAATAGTCAAATAAAAGATTCAAATTTAAATAGAATATATTTTTCTTTTTATTCGTTTCTTCTTCGTTGTAATTAGTTTATTAATATTGAATCGAAATTAATTTATTTGACTAATTGATATAGCTACTGTTTTCCACTATAAAGGATAAATACATTGCCCATTTGTAAGTTTGAAAAATACATTTATAAAAATACATTTATTGTTTACAGAAACACAGAAATGACATTCACTACAGTATGGAAAAAAACCTTCATAGTAAAATTCAGTAAGGTTACACTATTTCAAAGAAAACTAGTCGTTGGGGGCCACCGTAATACTTACCCATCATGGATATGTATATGAAAATAAAACATGTGAAAACTATTTATACAATGCATTGCAATTCATAAACAAAATTTAAATATTTTTAATATACATAGTAATGCTTTATTAAAGAACTGCTGATGTACCAGTTTCGACAAATTATATAAAACGCCAAACTACTCAAGTAGCACGAACTGCGTAAAAGAAACATCCTTATAACTCCAAAAATAATAATTCTATTAACTAACAATTAACTGCGTCGGATTAAGCGTCTCATTTACAATTAAAATATATCTCTGAATTGAAATTTGAATGAAATACAGGGTCATGAAAAATCGAAAAATGTGGAAAACAGGATTACAAATATCTCGACAACTAATAATCCGATTGACTTCGTTCTATATGCAAAATGTGTGTTATTTTATTGCCTTTTACGTCCATTTCTTAAAACAAAAAAATTCAAAAATTTTTATATACCTTTCATCAGAAAGAATTTTTCGAGGGTCCGAAAAAAATAGTTCCGGATAATCGAGGTTGCTGATATTAAATAGGGTTCGTCCCATTCTTACATACTAACTACATACAAAATTTCAAGTCTCTATCTCAATTTGTTCGGGAGATAGAGCGTTTACAGACAGACAGGCAGACAGACAGACAGACAGACAGACAGACGGACGGCAAATTTTTTTTTCTAAAAATATGTTTTTCGGAATCTCCACTATCTAAAACGTGTAAATCCGTCAAAAAAAATTTTTCGATTTTCAAAACGATTGCAAGACTTACCCTATACTACGTATGATGGGTAAGTAATAAAATTGATGTGCATTATTCCGTATCAATAAAATATTTTTCCTTTATGAGATGAAATTCATAACATTTACCATCCACTTAAAGCGACACCAAAAAAAAAGGCGTATGAATGTTTCCGATGAGAAAACATTATTTTCAGACAATTTTAATTATGTTACACTATTTCAAAATTAATGAAATTGATGAGTATCACGGAAGTTTTTTCTATATTATATATATCATTTTACAATTTTAAATAGCGATACATCGTTACTGATAAAAACTAATGAAGAGTGTTTCGTAATAAATGTGCGACGCATGATTTTTTTCCTTATTTTTCATAAATATATTCTATCCTAAATACAATACAAATACTTTGTAACACAAATTAAAAAAACTATAGCAAACACAACAGTTTTATCCTCAATTTTCCAATAAACTGTTGAATAAAATATTGCTATCGTTTTAAGAAAAAAAAAATAAAGATAATTAAAGTTTTAATGACTGTGGATAAATAATTATGAAAATTCAAATTAAAAGTATGCATGCCTAAATATATTCTTGAAAAAAAAATATATTCTTAAAAATTTATTTAATTACAGTAATCAATTGTGTAGTCATCATATATTTTACTTTTAAAATTATTAACGAAATCATTAAAGTTAATAAACCTATATTAATTTTAATATTTTTTTTCTATCTAATTAGTACTCGGGTTTGACTTAACAGGTATCATTATTACAGCTTATTTGAGAATATTTAAGATTTATTAAATATAAAATTACTTTTTAGAATTCATTGAGGCAAAAATTATACTACAGTTATAGGAGCTAAATAATACTTGTTTATGTATATAATAAAATTGAATTAAAGTGTTTCATTAGCGAGCCATGATAGAAGACCTTGAAAAATAATTACATAAAAATAATTTGAATCTGGTACTTAAAACATTATTTTTTCAATCAGAGCAATAAAATAAAAATATTTTATCATTACTATTTTTTGAAAGACATTATTTCTAAAGAATTGGACTTCTTTTTACAAATCAAAATATTTTATAATGAATATAATTGGAATTGATTGAAAAATATATTTCCACATATTGTAGCTTTTAATTAATATTATGTACTGTGAGTTTTAATTAAGACTTTAAATTGTCGGTAGCAAAATCGTTTTAAATCGTTTTTAGTTATTAGTGCACTTAAGTTCAAGTGTATAATATTTGAAATCATTTTTCTACCCTTCGTAATCAGCGGCTTTTTTTTATTAGGCTTATTTTATTTTTTAATATTATTCGGCTTGTATTTTTTTGTTCTTGAAATCTTTACCTTTATTTAAATAATCGTGAAAATGCTCTAAATTGAGAAAAATACAATTACCATTTTTCATTTTTCCGGTGCCAAAAACATATTTGCATATGCTCTTTGAAGGTGCATGATATGTACCCTTCAGAGTTCTTACGAGTAAAATATACTGCAGATAAGAAACAACTTCACACCAATATTTTCTTATAGAAAATCTCTTCGCACAAAGAGACGAAGATCCTGCCCCATTCCCTTTTAATTTAGATTCCTTTTTCTATAACAAAATACTGGTAACATTCCTGGAAAATTCCGTAACCCGTTTGAATATTGACCCACGATTCCGAATGGGTTTAAGATTCAAATTAATAAAATGAGATACAACATCTAACGAATAACTCTGATGGATATTTTGCATAATAAAATTTTGCTTTTTAATTTCAATTTATTTATATTAATGTAAACTACAAAATTACTTTCGTAATACATTCTTTAATTTAAATTTATTCTATATTAAATTTCTTATAAATTATCTACATAAAATCCATTGTGAAATTAGCTTTCTATTATTTATTAAATGTGTATATGTCTGTTGATAATCACAGAATAGCTCTTTGATATATTATTTATTTGTTATGTAGCTACTTTTCTTCTGTTTTCCATCGAAAGGAAATGAGTACTCTTTACCTTTAATGCGTGCTAGGAATATCAATCGCCGAAAATGGTTGTTAACAATAGAAATGACGGAAATTATTGACAAGTTTTTATAAAAATATTTTACATCAGAATTTCAACATAAAATAGTTTAACTTTGTTATTTCCATTTTAATTCCTTGAATTACATTAACAAGTCCCCTAAGAAAATCTGCTAAATCAATAGCGATTCTTAAGCATTTGAAATATCCATTCCTTTAAGGAAAATAGAGTCAATTAGGAGAACGATAAAATTACAATACTCTGTAGGCTCAGTGACTCGTCAGTGTATCATTATCGTAAATCCTATTGTTTACGATTAGATCAATGTGAAATGAACACATTATTTTACTTTTATGAATGAATTTGTTATATTTAGATGGATAGAGTTTAATTATAGACATTTATCCATTTTATTTCCTTAGAAAAATTATTTTTATCTTTTTAATTCTCCTACAGGTATACTAGTCATTTAGTTTTGTAGAAAATTTGAAATTTTCTATTGCTTTATATGAAATTAATTCACTTCAGTAATTTCAATCGTTTCCTAATGCTTCCTAATTCTTAGTTTACTGTAGGTTCATTGGAGGTGTTCTTTTTGTTTACCCCCCCCCCCCCCCCTTGGGAAAAAGCCGGCACCGGTATACGTGCCACATTAGATGCTCGGATTCTTAGATTACTCTTATCATGAAATTTTTATCGTAAATTTTGTTTTATTGAATTTGAACATTTTTCGATTGAATTAGGCAAAAATTTTTATTTTAAAAACTGGTGATAAAAGATTAAAATGCCAGTAACAGAAACGTCCTTAACTTTGTAACACAGATTACGTTTGTGCCAATTTACGTATAATGCATACTGTAAGAGAGGACGCGAGGTAGTGATAAAGAGAAAGACAGTATAATCATAAATTATTTCTAGTATATTGCAAAATAAATACAATTTTGCTGTACAATCTTTTATGCTTCTAACTGAATTTAAAAAAATCATATAATTATTTTCGGAAAAACTTAGTATTTTGTTACAATTTATACAAACATAAACGTATTTTACTTTAAAGTGCATAAAGATAATAAGAAATTTTCTTAGACTTTTGACTACATCAACATTCAAAATACGGTAAGGCGAAAACCCAAAGAAAGAAATAAAACCAACATTTTTAATACTTTGCATACGCATCGTAGAAAACAACTGAAAAGTAGAAAATAAAAAGAATTTGTCATAATGGATGGTACAGATATTGCGAGTTTGTCTCTGGGATGTTGCCGTATTTTGATCATAAAAGGAATTTTCAGATATCTGTGGCACGTATGTACCATATAAAGATATCAAATATCGGATAATTATAAGATTTATTCACAGATTTTTCTTATGGCTGAAGAAAAAATTTATTTTGTAAAAAAATAACTTTACTCACATTTACTGAATTCACTGAATGCTAAGCAGAACATTTTTTTAAAATCCTGTAATGCGTTACTTGTTTCTGTTTCTCAAAATGTTAGAATGTGAAAAATTCTAAAATGGTGATTCTCAATGAAAATTCTTTTAAAATTTCCGTTAAAAGGAATAAATAATTATGTAAAGTTTAGAGAAATAAATATTATTATGTTACCGAGTTGTTTATCGATTTTGTTCAGCAAAAGTAATAATAATAATAATAATAATAATAATAATAATAATAATAATAATAATAATTTAACAAAAATGCAGACGTGGTAAAACACAGTTGTACACTTAATATATCGTGAAAGACACGAATTACTTAGTCAGATGAATACTTGTCAGCTTTAGAAGCATGAAGAAGAAATAATGGATGTTAAGAATTTGGCAAGAGAATAACAAGCAAGAGAAAGCAGAATCCTTAACAGCTTGTTTGCGAGTGGAAAGATGCGAATAAGTAGGATCTTTTTGAACTTAAACATAAGGGCTTTCAGATAAGAGAACATGAACTTTACCAGAATAATTATTTTTATCTATAACTTATTTTTCACGCCTACTTTCATTGTAGACGCAGTTCTTCTTTGCATCTGACGAAGAAAGATTCAGTTCTTATGAACTTTTTACCTAAAGACACTACACTGGAAAATAGAAAAGAAAATAAAAAAGAATTTGTCATAATGGATGGTACAGATATTGCGAGTTTGTCTCTGGGATGTTGCCGTATTTTGATCATTTTATTTTGCAATCCTTGTTGATAGTTTGTAATCAGTTATTGGCACTAGTTCCTGATTTATTACGTGAATTCGTATTTGACGATCAGTCCACTGAATCCTAATGGATGTTATCACATTTTGGTGGTACAACGAAGTTTTAGGTTATATAAGAAATTTTTGCACTTCCGGGATGAGGCTTGTTCCATGGCTTTTAGTTCGTGTTATCATTATGATGACTGTTGTCATATTATGCTATTGTTGGAAGTAGCGGGTTGGCTTTTTTTACAGTTGTATTATAATTTTTCCTTTATGCTTTTTCTTATCATTTTACTACTCCAGTTAAGGAACAGTGAATGTCGGCTCTTGACTAACTGTTATCATAAATAGCTACAACTTCTTAGTTGTGCAAATAATCGATTTTTTGTGCTTATGAACAGATTCGTTCATATGCTGACCCGAAATTCCTATCATGATGATAATTCAACGTGGAGATTTTATTTTTATATTTATAATCTGAAACAGACAGATTGTTTGTATGCAATGGGGCGTCCCACTAGAAATCTGCCTATGCGCGTGCGTGTGTGTGTATGTGAGGGGGGGGGTTCTACTGTGATATTATGTTTAACTTTTCAATTAGCCATCTGACCACTAATTTACCCTTGATATGTATGTGGTTACTGTTTGTTTGTCGGCTGTACCAAAGTTTCTCATTATTTGTTGTTATTTGGACCAGATGGTGGTGTTTTGTTAGCGAGCATGATGTAGGATAGAGTTTTGGGGATACTATTTCCCTAACATGCGCAGTTAATTTTGTTTGATATTTGAACCAGCAAGAAAATGGGAGAAAATAACAGCAGAAACAATTTGCAGCTAGTTATTTCCAATCGAGGGAGGGTGTATAGGGTGACCATAATGACTCCCTGCTACTATCATTTCTCGCAACGAAGTCATAACATAATACTGAATTTCTGCTTATATAAAAAAAGGTTTTTTAGCATTATACTTTATTCATTTATTAATTCATTCTTTTTTCGTGATAATTCATTTGCTAATTCAATTAACGAAAATTATTAATGTACAAAATCTTTCGTTTCGTCAAGTACAGTATTAATAAAGCTATTGTTTTGGAATAGCTATACGTTTGTTAAATAATTGTATTTTATACATTATTTTTTATTTTTAAAATATTTAAATAGGGAAAAATTTTAGTTGCGGTTATAAACTTTTGCATTCACTTCGTTTAACCCTTTCAGGGACAAAGTACTTCTATTCGTAAAATGCTGAAATGACTGACTGACACGGGAATTTAAAAAATATATATATATACTTCATTATGAATAAGTGCTTTTCTTCACGTACTTGACTAAATATAAATTTTAATTCAAAAGCCTGCTGTCATTGGGACATTTCGCAATTAAAATTAAATGGAATATATTTTATCCCAAGCGCCCTTCCAGGGGTTAAATGAAAATTAAAAAAAAAAATGTGTTTTTGTAAAGCAAGTGAATAAGTGATATTTTTTTTAACACATTTATAATATTTTAAAAAAGGTATATGTTTCAGACAAGATAAAGTATTATGATTTATGACCAATATCGTATCATGCATTAAGCCAAATTCAGAGAATCCCTATATCTATGCAATTAATCTCTCTTATTCTGAATTGTTTTTACAAGATAAGGCTCTAGTTTTATTCGATGTTTCAAAATATTGTACTATAATAACATTTATCTTGCCTAAATATTATTGAAAGTATGATATAAAATGAAGAATACGAATTTGAAATAAGTCATAAATTTCCATTAATATGTCTGTTTTAGTTTCCGCATATGTTGTCGCTTTCTTATTTTCGGATAGATTTTTTTTTTAATCAAAAAACTTCAAATATTTTTTTTATGTATTTTGTAGCATAATATGTACAGTAGAACCCCACAAATTCGGACCCCGATAATCCGGATCTCCGGATAATCCGGATCGGTTTGGTCAATTTCTTTTTCAAGTTTGAGAAGCGATTGGTTAACGCAATTTCTTAACCTTAACTTTTTAATCGTCGTATTCTGAATAAAAAAAAGCTTTTTTTTTAAATCTTTTCTGAAGAACACATTAAGCTTTCTTATTTAAACTCTTTGATGTTATCTTTCAAAGAAACTACAATGTATCACTAAATTTGGCAATTCCAATTTTCCCAATTTTCTATTTAAACCATATAGAAATGTCATAAAAAATCAATGCACAATATATTTTTACTAAGAGCATTGCAAGGAAGCAAGGTAAACAAGTCCCTATAAAACCTATTGCTATAATGAAGCAACATCTCATTTAGAACAATTAATGGTTTATTTTGAACGTCAGGTAGAGACCCTACGAACTACTTATGCTCAAGCGGATGCGTGACCGTACGGCTTGCAAAAGGTATAGAAAACTGGCACAGCAGAAAATTACAAACCTTTTTATTGCAAAGTAAACATTTTTACTGTCTGTAAATATTAAATAAGTTTAACATGCAATGGGATTTTCTGTAAGTATGTTTTATTTTATTTCATTTTTTTCTAATTCTCCTGATAATCCAGATTTTCGATAATCCGGATTGGGTCTGGTCCCAATTAATCCGAATTATCGGGGTTTTACTGTATCTATATATTACGCTAATGTATGCGGCACTGAAATCACGATTATGTGTTAATTGTTCAATGGCAACTTCTGAATGAAACGCAAATCATCGGTTGTTGTGTAAAAGTAATTTAGAAAAATTTAGATCAAGGTAAATCTGATTTATTTATGTTTTTCTATTTCGCTGCATTTACGGAGTTTTAAAATATTATTATATTTAGTTTTCTGTTACTTAAAAAAACAAACAAACAAGTTAAAAGTTTCAGTTTAAAATTAAAGTTATGCATCCTAAATGAAATGAGTGAAAGTGTACGAGCTGGTATAACGTTATTTCTATTCACGGCATATCAAATAATTAAAATAAGTTCTATGTTGTGTAATATCAAAAATGAATTAAAATCAATTCACTATATTAAATTATTTGTAAAATAAAAGCAAATAGAATGCTTTCAGCATATCAACGACAGACACAAAAATTTATTCTTTTCAATAACAAAGATATTGTCTACCTTTTCGGTTCCATAACAATAAACGGATTTTTTATAAGTTTATGGAGGCTACAAAAGGGTTATATATTAAATTAAATTAATGAAATACGAAAAAATGCCACGGGAAGATTGTTTTTTTATGTAATGGTAACAGCAAAAAATCATGTAATAAAATTGGTTAATTGAATTTATATACATAAAATGTTCTAGGAATCCCAGTTACTCGAAAGAAAAAAGTTGGGTATTTTTTTTTTCTACAGTGCAATGTAAGTTTGTTTATCTTTTATTTCTTAAAGTTTTAAACTTAAAACTTAAATATGTTCGGATTTTTAAAAATTAATTTATTGCATAAACAACAAACATATTGTCCTAGAATTGCATTGAGTTTTTAGCATTATACTTTATTCAATCTATTAATTCTTTCTTTTTTTCGTTATAATTCATTTGCTAATTCAATTCAGGAAAACTATTAATGTACAAAATCTTTCGTTTCGTTAAATACAGTACTAATAAAGCTGTTGATATGGAATATATATAGGTTTGTGAAATCAATTTATTATATACATTATTTTTCATTTGTTAAATATTTTATCTGGGGAAAAATAGTTGCTGTTATAAATCTTCGCATTCAAATTTTTCATTCATTCATTTAAAATCTTTCGTTTCATCAAATACAGTACTAATAAAGCTGTTGTTATGGAACATATATAGGTTTGTGAAATAAATGCATTATATACATAATTTTTTATTTGTTAAATATTTTAACAGGGGAAAAATTTCGTTGCTGTTATAAATTTTTGCATTCAGTTCATTTAACCCTTTGACGTGCAAAGTGCTTCTATTCTTAAAATGCTGAAATGGCTGATTGACACCATAATGGAAAAAAAAATCAGCATAGATAAATGCTTTTCTTTGCGTAATTGACTAAATTATATTTCATTTTTGAAAATTCTGGTGTCAATGTGGCATTTCTCAATTAAAATTAAGTTGGATGCATTTTATTCCATCAAGGAATTAAATGAAATTTTTTTAAATGTGTTTTTTTAAAGAGAGTGAATAAGTGATATTTTTTTCAAATTGCATTTATAATTTTAAAAAAAAGTATATGTTTCAGACAAGATAAAGTAATATATTTATGACCAATATCGTATCTTGCGTTAAGGCAAAGTAAGAGAATCTCTATATCTAAGCAATTAATCTTTCTTCTTCTGAACTGTTTTTACAAGATAAGGCTCTTTATTCTATGTTTAAAAATTTGTACCATAATAACATTTATCTTGTATAAATATTTATGAAAGTAGGATATAAAATGAAGAATAGGAATTTGAAATAAGTCATAAATTTCCATTAATATGTTGATTTTAGTTTCTGCTTTTTTTATCGCTTTCTTATTTTCGAATATATTTTTTTTTTAAATAAAAAATCTTCAAATATTTTTTTCCGTATATTTTGTATCATAATATATTTAATAATTTAATTAGACTGTTTATTTTCAAAAGTCAGTGCTTACATTATTTTAATAATCTTATCCATTATATATTAAAATGATTGTTTTCAGAATGGTAAATTAATTTGTGTTAAAAAAAAAGAACTTTTATGAAAAGGATAGTAAAATTGAATAAATGGGGAGTGGTACGTTTGTAATTTTTGAAAAATTACGGGATTTTTACGATATGCAAATAAAATAAAATTATAGTCAACATTTTCCGCTTTAAAATTACCTTCCGTAGAAGGTAATTTTCATCAATTAAAATAATAAATCAATGAAAATAATTAACATAGATTGGTTAATTTAGATATGAAAGAAATCTAAACAAAAACTGTGAAATTAATGTGTATCAAAATTTAATGTATAAAAATCAAGGAAATCAAATATTGTACAATAGAAGACACATGCCATTCTTACATTATGATATGTGAAGAGATATGATAAAAATATACTGCATAGGGTATATTCATTAGGGATATATGGGGAAGGGAAATAAGAAGTTTCCTAATAACCAGAAAGATTCAAATCGTCAGAAAATAAAATTTAAAGGAGGAGGGATCTTATAAACGGCCTTATATTAAAAAAGGGGGAAATTACCACATGTGAGGGGGGAGCTTATATTTGGAAGGGGACTTGTTTTCGGTACTTTACTATAATAATTTCTAATAGCCCTGGATAATCAATTATACTACTGACTGACACACTGATGCTAGACTGATATACAGATGATAGTACTGTTCTCAGCTTATAAAGATGTAAAATATATAATACAGAAAATATAATTTCATTAAGGCAAGCATTTAAAAATAATTTCTTTATGCAATTTCTACCTTAAAATTGAAGAATAAAATGCATTTCTAAACAGCTTTGTTACTATGACCACATTACTCAGATAACTATAGAGCTTGAAGAACATGTTATACATATGTCATAGAAGCTCAACCAAAAAGTAAATTTATTACAGCGTTTGTAAAGGAAAAACAAATGTTTATAAAACCAAATTAATAAACAAAAATCTTTCTTTTTTAATTGTAATTGTCATTATATTTTTTATTCAATAATCCCGATAACATGATTGCGAAAGTATGTTAGACAATTGGAATGAAGTCAACAGGTAAACGAATTAATAAGTCAATCTTTTTTTATCATCGCATCAAGATAGCCCACAAAAAGTCTATAGGCTATATTTTGTTAACTTTACTTAAATATTTTTCTTAATAATTATAAAATTTCTTAATTTTTTACACATTTTTTTTATATTTCCTAATTAAAATGTAAGTATGTTTCTTTTTTGCAGTCAATTTGGCTCTGAGCTACGCTAACTTCGAAAATTATCCAGTCCCGTCATGCTTCGTGCACCGTTTTTTCAGATAAGATTTAATTAACTAGACTATTAAGACAAGGGAGGCATATCGAGGGATCCACTCAATGTAATCTACTCTCGAATTCCACAGTATTTGTATATGATTAATAATTTAAAGTTTAGTGCTTTTATACTTCTACTTGGCTTTACACTACACAAAAATATCATTAAAAGTTTTTATTTAGGTTTTAAAATGCCGGTGGTTATAGAGTACGCCATTCCTGTTAACAAACCTTTCATGACTTTAAGTGTTAAGATATTGGCTAATTACAGGCAATTTTTTATGAAAATTTATTACCAACAATATTTTATATTTTCGCTGCGATAGGTACAACGATAGGTACGACAAAAAATCGAAGAAAAATAGTAATATTTAGAAAGAACTTGTATATTAAAATGCACAAATGATTTATCGCTGCATAAAACAAAAATTTGGATACAGTATAACATGTTTATTGACATTTGTAATAATAAAACATACATCGATGAAGACATAGTGATTTTTATTTTCTGTTTGCACCAGTATTTTTCTAATATTAATTTTGAAATAAATTGTTTCCCCTTTGCAAATGTTGCGTAGGTGTCTATTAAGATTTTATATTTTCAGAAACTGATGTATATTAGAATTAAAAATACATCGCTTGTAACAGCCCTGGCAAAAGTTTAATTACTTCACTACTGTCTAATACAGTAGAATCCCTGTTATGTAAATCCCGGTTATCCGAAAATTGGCTTAACCGAAAGACCATAAATTTCCTTTAAGTTTTTTTTTATATGTGAAAACTTTCACTGTCAAAGCTTTTTTTACCGATGTCAAATGACACATTTCAACATACTTTGGTTTATAATTACTATTTTATTTCTAAGTTCTAGGTCAAAACAGTTCCGAATTATTTTCAATACATTGAAATTCGTTTTAATAATTATTAGCTTTAAAAATTAGAAGCAAAATAAGTAAAAATCATAACTTTGAAAGGTGTTATTTAGGCACTGGTAGATATAGTGTTAAAAAAGCATGTTCTGTATAAAATAATTAAAGAGAGACAACTTAATTATTTGGTGCATTGCAAATTTTAAGCACTTTATTATGTAAACACGTACGACACTTCATTATTTTACAAAATATGTTGCGATTGTCTTTTGCTTTTCAACTTAGCATCGTTTCAATACTGCTTTATTACGCCACCTTTAAAATAACAATTGATGTTGTTGCATCTTTCTTGTACTTCAATATATCAAAGTGCCGCATCTAAGATTTTAGTCACTTTATTGTGTGTCATCCTGTACCACATTTACCATAATCTGTAATACATTGCCCCAGCATTTTTACTACAACAATGTTCTAAATTTCTATCACAACTTTTCACCAAACAAATTTTCACCATAAGCTTCCCAGTTATTCGAAATTTCTATGGAACCCGGTTAACACTTTGCGGCGCGGGACAAATTCATTGCTTAAGTATTGAAATTAATGACAGACACCGGAATTTAAAAAAAAAAAAAACTTTATTTGTAAATAAGAAAACGCTATATTTCACGCATTCATTAAACCGTAATTTTTTTAATAAAATTCCGGTGCCAATGTAGCGTTTAGGAATTAAAATTAAGTGGTTTATCTATGAAACCACCGCACCGCAAGGGGTTAACCGAAAATGCTTAGGTCCCATATTTTTCGGATAACCAGGATTTTATTGTAATACAATATTATTGATTATTACTGAGTAAATATTTCTCAAATTAGCCTATAATGCAAGATTTTGAACTTATGGGAAATATTTTGAATCTTTCACATCGACGTATATCATCCAGAATTCCGAAAATGTGATTTTGTTAGAGTATCATCTTCAGAACGAGACAGAATTGAAGTTCACATAGGAGTGAAAAGGTTTAAGGAACTCTTTTTGTTGCAAGAGGTGTTAGGTTTAATCTTATTTCTGACTTAGATGTTCCACTTTAAATGAAAGTCTATTTTTTTACCTCTTTTCAATAAAATATGACATTGTATCTCCAATTATATCCTAGTAAATTGGCAGATCTGGTGTCGCATATGAACTCAGCAAGTCGTTGTTTTTTAATCTCACTTTGCATAATTACTGCAATTCGGAATGTAATATTTTTCAATTACATAAATATTTTTAAGCTATTATAAACGGTAATTAGTAACTTGAAATTGAAGACACCTATGCAATGATATTTTAAAAATTTAATGAACGTCTTTATTTTGCAATTTTTAGATTTAAAAAAAAAATGTATTTTTTCAGAGCTCTGACACCTGAATACTTCCTAATAACATACAATCGTAATGTGTAATTAACTGAATTATTCTTAGTAATATATCTTGGATTTCGTTTTTTAAAAGACATGTGAATTTCTAGGCAAAGTCTTTATGTTATGTTAATATATTTATGGAGATATTTATTTACTAGAGAGTCGCGAATCATATGGATCTAATCGAAAATGTTGAAAAAAATATATATATTCGAAGGAGATTTGTAAATCCAAACTGAATTTAGTACATATATCTAATTTATATCGTATTTAAAAATCTTATTTGTTTGCAATTTTGGTTTAGAAAAATAATTTTAATGGTCGTTTTGTAACACTTAGCTGCACGATAATATTTAATAATCTACATCATAATCTACTCGATAGCAATAGCAAACTAATCTTTGACAAAAATACTTATGTTTGGAGAATTACAAGTCATTCATAACCATTCATAAACATTCCTATTGCCATTTTACAATATAATAAACATTTTATTGAACATTTTTTTTTAATTTTAATGGTGTTCGCATTGAATGTAAAAGCATGATCTGACTTAATTATTCTATTTCAGCAAATCGAGGTTGGAGACCAGATTAGGAAATTCTAAGTCGGCTTTCATTTGCTTCTGATGGGCTTTCTACTTGATATCTCTTACTTGAGATTATTTGAATGGGTTTCATGATTATAATATACAGTTCATAGACACCTATAAAAGAAAAAGAGAAAATAGCATATATATCATGGCAAAAAAGTAAAGAAATAAAACAAATTTTTTTACATTATTCGAATGCTACAAATTCCACCAAATGTTATGCATCTAATTTTAAAAAACTGGGGCAGTGCAATGAATTTTAAATTCATTATTTGGTGCTTTTCAGAGCCAAAATTAATTCATTTTGTTTATTTTAAAATACCATTTGTAGCCATGCAATATTCAAAATATTTTTTATAATTGTAGTCATAATGCAAATCTTTTAAATTCAATAAACCCTTAACTTACTTTATTAAAGTTAGTTACCAAACAGGATTTTTCAAAATTTGATGAATTTTCAAACAATTGACAAATTTATATCGAACAAAAAAAGGTTCTTAAACAAAAACCGAAACTCTTAATGGAAACCGGATTCGTTTTTAATTAAAGAGAAAAACGAAAGAAAATGAAAAGTCTTCAAGCATTTGCATCTCATTAACTGTAAAATGTTTTGAAGTGTAAATTTGTTTTCCAAAATGAAATATTTCTGTGTCGAAAATAAAAAATAGGAGGAAAAAGAGAAGGAAGTAATATGTAGTTACTAAAACAATTTATCTTTCTAAATAGAACAATGTATCAAGCATCATTATTCATTCATCGTAAGTGTGTTTGAAAAGTTTTTAACTTTTGTCGAAATAGATTGTAGTAAAAGAAAAAGAATATTATATTATCTATTATAACATGTTTTTACAAATGTAATTGATCAAGACAGCATCGCATATTTCGTTTAATCTTTTCATGTCATTCGCATTTTATTTCACCTTATATTGCACCTTATACAATTCATGTTAAAATCATTTAATTAAATCTGTTTAGTTGAATAATTAACTGGATTATTTAATTTTTTTATTTAACTTCTGTATAAGAGTAACATTATTATTGTATTGAAGGATACTAATATTTTTATCAATTTCTGGTTCATTAAACAGTTTTATTTAACTTTAATTTGAATTATTCAACATATCTCTTTTTTAAATTTCATATTTATGCGTAATATGTAGAAAACTAATTTCTATGTCATTCAATGTATTTTTATTCTATTTATGCACGTAAGTTTAGGAACATTATTCATCCCATATATATGTTTATCATTCCACGCAATAATTTTTGCAGAGTAACAAAATTGTATGAAATCAGTCTTGAATTTTATTCATGAATTAGATCACGTGTACCATTTACCGATTTGGAACGTTTTGCTTCTACAGAGCTGCCAACAACTACACCTGATTAAATCACATAAACAGCTTTCGAACCACATTTTTTTTTTCAATAAACTGTATGACAAATATATTCAATGTTATGTATTTCAATACATATGGTCAAATATTTGCTAAAATTTCTGTTTCTAACATGTTTATTTGATTATAAGTAGGCATAGAAGTTGGCAGCCATACTTCAATGAATCAATAATTTTTATCATTCTTGGCTACATAAAATAAAAATATTTTTTTTAGTTATAGCTGTACAAAAAATCTGCAGCAAGTTTTATATTTTTTAAATTAAAATAAATACTGAATATATATATATATATATATATATATATTATTTAAAAGGGGACACAACTACATTATACTTCTTTAGGAAAAATTACACTAATCAGACAATCTTTGTATGTAAACGATGTTCGTATTTGAACGTCGTTCTCTTTTTTAATTTTTTTTTCAAAATTGCAAATTTATTCTGAATCCCATCAGAAATTGAATATTATTTTTGCTTTTTATAAAATTACAATCTAAAATTGTTTGTTTCAAGAAAAAAATACAGAGTAGAGATTGACTGAACAGAAACTTGCGTCCAATGCAATGCTGCATGAGCTACTTTTTTTTAATCGGATTTCTTGAGAGGCAATACTTCTTTTGTATTGTAAAATTCTCTGCAGTTATAGGCATATTAATTAAACCGAAATCAAGGGGGATTTTATCACATGAAATAAGTGCTGCAAATCAAGAAATCTTAATTTTAAAAAAGTAGCACAATGGCAATAGTAGACCAATGTTATATGTTGTCCGACGTTTCACGAAAAACTTTATATAAATGATAAATAACGACAAAATATTTCATAATATCGATTTATTAAAACTTGCCCTTCTCTATTTTTCGATATGTAAACTTCATAAGCCAAGCCATTTTAGAAATGTGAGAATTTTTTTTTCAGTACTCTCTGGCGGATATTGAAATTACTTTAGTAGCGCAAGAGTAGAGGGTAGCTACAAGTAATTTTTTTAATTACAGAATTTACATATCGTTCATAGACGCAGATTGAATTTACGTAATGCCATAGGTGGGTAAATATTGCCTCATTATTTTTAATTAAGATCGTTTTATATATTTTTTTTCGGTAACAATATTTTTTACATATCGAATTTTTACAAATTGTGTACGGAATGTAATAAGTGCAGTTAATGAATTTATACAGTGAATCTTATCAAAGAAAACAGTTTTAGCACGAACATTTTCCTATTGCCCCTTCCCATTGTATGCCATGTATTTAAATTAGGATAACAAGATATACATTTAAAAAGAACACAAAAGTTTTTCCTTCAGTATAAACGTTAAAAAGTCGACTGTAACAGAATTCCTCCTATAATTTGCATGGTCCCATTGGATTGATTAAAATACAATATTATTAAATGATGTACTTAATAAGGCGGAAAACTTTCAACAGTGAAACAATTTTTCGATCCTCTAGGATTCTGTTTTAGGAGATTTTACTGCATAATATTTTTAAAATTACAAAGTAATCGGAAGTTATGTGGATCACCAATCCTATACAGTGGCGCCAATTTATATAACCCGTGGGGTCAGAGCCTACCCAAAAATTTTGAATCCTAGCGTCCGTAATTTTCATTGTTTTATTTCGCTATTTATTTCATTATTATTTTATCCTTCATTTTTCTTCCTTATAACGTTTGGTTGGGTATAGCTATAATAACAGAGAAGTATGAATGGGTATATCAAAAAAAGTTCAAACAGATAGGAAGCCTAAATAAAATCAAATATTGCTTTCTGAATAACTATTCTTTTAATCTGATATTACACTGTTTATGACAAACTTAATTCGGTACTGCATATTAAAATTAGTGCATATTTAATTTTCGTTTCGCATTTCATAGATTTTAATTCAGCGTAGTAATACTCTTACTCTTTTTAGTGTAGAAAAAAACTTTGTTTTTCAAAGTTTTAAATAGACATGTAGCTATTCGTGTTTCGAACGTAAGTCGCAAATTTGCAATGCCGCCTGTTCATTGAAGCGTTTTTCCAGATAGGTTTTTAATTCACTTTTAAAGACATGAGAGGAATAATGAAAGAAGTACTCAATGCAAACTAGTCGCGAATACCACAGTATTTCTCGTAGTATTCCCACACTATGTAGAATGTATCACATAAATATATGTTATTAAACCATTTAAACTAGTCGTTTTTTTTTTTACAATTTGATATTTGTTGCAGTTATACTGTTAGTGAACGTTACTTTACGCAAATATATCATTAACAGTTCTTATTTAGATTTCAAAAGCTGATGGTTCATATCATATCTTGTCATTATGTATATCCAAACAATCCATGTTTTTAAGATATAATATTTCGGCAAATTACCCTTGACTTGTTTTTAAAAATCAATATTAACAATGCTTTTATACTTCTGCTACTATAAGTAACTCAAAAGTAGTGTTTTTTTTCACGGACTGGCTCGAGGTAGACATCTTCCTCCCAGAGCAATTCAATGTCCAACCTCCGAAAATTTTGAGATTTTTCTTTTCATTGATAAAAAAGTGCAATTTCTCTCTCGAAACTGTATAATACCCATCCTGGAGATATAGAAATCCCTCCCAGAGAAAAGTGTCTGGTTTGAACACTGCCGAATTGCTTTGCCGAATGTTCGCAAATTGAAATTCATGTGTAATGGGAAAATGCGATTTTCTTAAAAACTATATTATGTAGATTCCTGTAAAAGTATAAAATGTAAGTTTAATATCGTTAATATTTTCATAATTTTAGTTTCAGCATTTCCGGAAATAGACGAGGGGAGGTAAAAAGACCTTTTTTGGACAATATATTCGACAATATCTCCGAAAATATTGTACCTAAAAATAAAAGAAGTGTATTTTAATTTCAGCGTTACAAAAGATTTCACACGGTTCCCAACATAATACTAAAAATATATGTATATTTATTTCAATCATTTCAATTATCCCCCCCTCTTCATTCTGGTTTAAAATCTGTTTATATGTGAGTCAGTAATCATCTATTTTTAAATTTCTACGTCCCATACTTTTCAAGTGAAAGTTTAGTGACAGAAAGATACATAGGTGACCTTCTAATGTTTCCATTTTTCACTTTTATATTACGAAATTTAAAAATAAGAAAACCAACAGGGAAGAAAATAAAAGATTACGACTGGTCGGAAAATATTTAGATAAGACACATTTAAAGTAAAAAAAAAAAAAAATCGGAACTCGTTGCAATTGAAAAAGCAGGTATTACGAGCCATTAATATTTAAGAAAAAATATATAAACTTCTAAATAATCGTATGCTACCTCATTTTATTGATGATGCATTATTGCACCCCAAAACCTTATATCATGCGTTGGTTTGTAACATTCTATTTTTACAAATAACTTTATTATTCTGCACATTTTTTCTCTTCGAACACATAAGCAAAGCATTGTATGATATAGAACATAATACTACAGACTTAGAATTTTTCAACTTTATGCACTATATATGCGAAGAGCTGAAATGATAAAAAGCTAAGTGATACATGCGCCATTTTGACAAAGTGAGCTAAAAACTGAAAAATATCGCTTTGTGTTTGTTTTCAAGTTGTCTCCTTTATCAATTAAAATCTTAGTGAATACAAAGTTTTTTAAAACGGTAATTTGATGGATGGTAGAGGACTATTGATTATTTTCAATTATACGATAAACTCTTTTTTTAATTCAAATATTACCTTTATCATCTGAGTTATTCAATCAAATGTTGATTTTGTAATTAATATGCATCGCTGCAGATTTAAAAAGAAAGGAAAATATAAAAAGAAAAAAAAGAAGAAACAAAGAACTGCAAAAATATAGAACAGGAAACAGAAAGAATAAAACAGTACTTTATCTTATTTATGTTGCGATAGCATTTATGAATCGTTATGAAACACTCATTAGGTTTTTAAATTGACTTTAAATTTATTTTGTGGGGAAATATTCTGTACTTTTGTATTGCATAATTAAAAATCCTTTTTAAACAGACAAGTGTTTTGATAAAAATGTATATATAAAAAAACCCATCTTACATCTGTTTATTTCTCTGTTTGTTGCCATTAAAAGATAGCAATAAGAGAGTTATATTCTAAGGCATTTACATGCAAGCAGTGTTGAATTCAGACACTCCGGGAAGCTTTTTGTGGCTGCGGGGTGGGCATTGTAGAGTTTCGGGGGGGGGGGGGGTGTTGCATTTTTCCCCAATGAAAATGCAAAATGTCAAAATTTCCAGGGGGGACATGTCATTGTTCGGGGGGGTATGTTCCCCTGTGGGACAACCCCTGATATCAACACTGCTTAAAATTACAAAAAAAAAAAAAAAAAAAAAAAAAAAACATTTAAACAACACCCAATATCTGGGAAAATTAATTGATCCTGAAAGAGAGAAAATACCAGAAAAAATATACAATGTATTTTTATATATAATTACAAAACGAATTAAAAGCACTCTCAATATCTCCATCTTGAGCATTCGTGTTATTAGGCTGTATTAAGCGTACAGCTTAAATAATAGATCGCGTAAATAAAATGTAGCAAAGCTACAAAATGATTAGGATGTTTTAACTATATTTGCAATAACAATAATAGTAATAATAACAATAACACGAATGCTAATACAGTTGCGATTTTTCATCGCTTATCGGGCAGCAGGCAGTGTGTCCGCCAAGGTAAATTTCTTTAAATTTCTGGAATAAAAAAAGATAAGAGACGGCTAATGTAGATATTTTACTATGTTGATATACATTGTAATTTTATATTAGAAAATTGAGAATATTTATTAGGTATATATAATTTTCTGTTGGTTGCATAAACGTAAAAAGTCAATAGTTCTAACCCTTTAAGTAATAAAAAAATGCATTCTTAAGGCGACAATACTCTTTTAACGTGGTCAAAAAATCGGTATTTTAATTTTTGCATCATTGGAAAGGTTACTGTATTTTGAATAAGTTTTTAGCAATCTTTTAACTGTGTGATACTTCTTTTCTCAGATATTAGACAAAAAGTAGAAATTGCCCTTTCATTCCCATTTTACATATTCTACGACTGTTGCCATAGTAAATAGTTAAACATTTGGAAAATAATTGTTGTTTTCGGTATAGAGATAATTTGAGACATATCCGACTACGTATGATGACCAGAATTTATTCGTTTTCTGTTTGGTCTATGTTTAAAGTCCAGAAATGGAAGAATTCCGTTGCCACAATGACCAAAAAGTATAAAAAACTACAAAAAATTAATAACTCAGGAAAAATTCAGATAAGCAGCATTCAAACAAGCGCAATTAATATTACTTTTAGTGTAAAAATTTAAATGCGGGATGTTTACAGTTTAATATTTGCAACACCGAAAATTTTAAAACTGAAATCTAATTTAAAATTTGTTTATGATTGGTCCAGGAATATCAATGCTTAATCCATGGTGTAAGTTATATATACGGTAGTATATGCTTTCTTCT
Source organism: Maratus speculifer (assembly GCA_964019185.1). Taxonomy (NCBI): domain Eukaryota; kingdom Metazoa; phylum Arthropoda; class Arachnida; order Araneae; family Salticidae; genus Maratus; species Maratus speculifer. The sequence goes on from OZ025300.1 coordinate 149,842,612, forward strand.
TTTATTACGTAAGCCCCGTTTTGAACATACTAAAATAATGTTTGTTATTATTATTATTTTAAACATAAAATTCATTTATAAGTCTAAAATTTTAGTCTTTGAAAATATCATTTGTCAAATGGTCGTTATAATTTGTTAAATTACAATTTTCTTATTTTTTAATTTTTGTTTTTACGTTTTTACATTATCATAACTTTGAAAATATGCTAAAATGCAACAATTTTATTGGTTAAATACTTTAAATATTAATAAGAAAACTTTAAAATGTTAACATCAACTTCAACTTCTACTTTCATCAATTTTATTTACTTTTATGGTTTTATTCTGAAACTTGATTGCAAAGCCGTTTAGTTTTTTTAAAGTCTTATTTGTAATTAAATGCTTAATTTAAAACAAAGCAATTTTCCCCCCAAAACAATACTCTTTTGATTTTGTTACAGTATTCCACTTTTCCATATTTATTAGAAATATGTAATAGAAAATACGTAAAATGTGCATTAGAACTGCGTCAAAGAAAAAGTCAGTTTAATAATAATCGTTATACACATCTAGTCGTTGGGGGCCACCGTAATACTTACCCATCATGGATATGTATGTGAAAATAAAACATGTGAAAACTATTTATACAATGCATTGCAATTCATAAACAAAATTTAAATATTGTTAATATACATAGTAATGCTATATTAAAGAACTGCTGATGTACCAATTTCGACAAATTATATAAAACGCCAAACTACTCAAGTAGTACCGAACTGCGTAAAAGAAACATCCTTATAACTCCAAAAATAATAATTCTATTAACTAACAATTAACTGCATCGGATCAAGCTTCTTATTTCCAATTAAAATATATTTCTAAATTGAAATTTGAATGAAATACAGGGTCATGAAAAACCAAAGAATGTGGAAAACAGGATTACAAATATCTCGGCAACTAATAATCCGATCGACTTTGTTCTACATGCGAAATGTGTGTTATTTTATTGCCTTTTACGTTCATTCCTTAGAACAAAAAAATTCGAAAATTTTTATGTACCTTTCATCAGAACGAATGTTTCGAGAGGCCGAAAAAATAGTTCCGGATAATCGAGGCTGCTGATGTTAAATAGGCTTCGTCCCATTCTTACATACTAACTACATACAAAATTTCAAGTCTCTATCTCATTTTGTTTGGGACATAGAGCTTTTACAGACAGACAGACAGACGGCAAATTTTTTTTCTAAAATTATGTTTTTCGGAATCTCCACTATCTAAAACGTGTAAATCCGTCAAAAATTTTTTTTCGATTTTCAAAACGATTGCAAGACTTACCCTATACTACGTATGATGGGTAAGTAATAGGATGATGGAATATATCCTAAGATGCGAATTTATCTTACAGAAAAAAGAAAAGCAGTAAGCTCGTTAGTGATGCTTAAATAATTAGAATACGGATTTTGAGACTTTCAGAAAAGTTGCGCCATACATTTAGCTAACACAATATGCAAATGAAATTTGGTATCGTTGACGCATGCGCAGTGAAAAATTATTTAATAAACCTACTCATTTATCATACAATTTTGATTATTTTTTATTTCTGATTACAGGGTTTTATGTGCAATATTATTTGTCATACTTTCAAAAAAGAATGTTACATTACATTAAAAACTCTGCAAAATATAAGCAAAAAACTAGGCAAAATTTGAGACCATTTAAAAAAAAAAAAAAACCTTAATTTTTCAACGAGTATACATGCTATTCGTATAAAAATGAACATAGTTTATTACAATAAGACACTTACTCTTAATCTACAGTTTGAGCGCTTTTTCTACATTAATTTTGACAGGGTTATCCAAAAGATATTCATTATTTTTAAATTTATTGACGGTCCCCTATGGAGTTTCGGGAAAAAATCTTCACGGAAATGTATGACTTGTACTATTTTATTTATACACGAAGAGTTTCGGGATAATTAGTCATGTATTTTTCTAGATAATTAACAAAATGTATAAAATCAACATCGTCGACAGTCATCAATGGCCATGTAGTGTAGCATTTTTAAATTAACCCATACAATTTTTTTTAATAATAATATATCCAAATAAAAAAAATTTAAACTATATTAATATCACTAAAACATTCTTTTAGGAATTCTGAAGTGGTTATTTTTCTTTTTTTTTGTATAAATTGCTAAATTTGTTATTAATATCGCGTATTTTATATTATTAAAGTTTCGCATTTTTAAAATAAAAAAAAATGTTATTTTTCTGAAAGAATCAATTGTATTTAAACGCAAAAAGTTTTAGAATGTTGTAATATAAGTTAAATCTTATTCTGGTATAATTTTTTCTAAACATTTCCAAAAACTCTTCTTAGAAAGTTGTGACATGAATATGAACTGAAACAACAATGTTTGGTATGTTTTAGAAATATTCGTTAAACTCAAACGGATTAATTTGGATTACCAGGATTAATGTTATTAACTTAAAGGTATATTTTTTTCTAAAAATGAAAGAAAAAGTCCGGACCCAAAAAGGTTAAAGTAAATAGATTATCTCATAGATTATATTCTTTTTTAGGGATTGCAAAATATGACCCCGTCCCAATCCAATAAATATGTTATGAGAAATATTTGATTAATGTTTTTAAGTAAAGTCTAAAATTAATTAGACAAGTATCTTTTCATTAGAATGATTTTAGAAGATTAAGAGTCAAATTGCAGCATTTGTAACACCCTTTTTCGGTCTGATGATTTCAGAGGTTTAAGTTAGATTACATGTCTTTAGATTTTTTTTTAATTATTAAATATTTCGTGTTTATTAATCAAATTTTCATTCGTGGTAAAATAGTCGTAAATAATCACTGAACGAATCATTGTTTGAAGACACATTGGTAGATAGTTTTTAAAATTTCATTCTGCAATAAAATAATGTATGTGTACAGAAGGAATTATCGAGATTAATTACACCTCCATACAGTATTAAAATTAAATTGTTAGATTGCAAGACTATTTGAAATTTAAAATTCTAACAAAACCGTTGTACAAACCATTTGGCCGTCATGTACAAAAACCGTTCTGTCTTAAAAATAAACAAATATTTTTGAACTCAATTTACTAATTAACAAAAACTAAAATTTGTAATATCGTTTTGTGATTAAAAAAACAAGCATACATTTTGTTAAAATATGTGGCACAACTATTCATATACTGCTCTTTGGTTCAGAAATATCAAATTTCAGCAATAAAATTTCAGATGCTCAAGAGCGCATACATAGCATGACTGCACTATAAAAAAAGATCCGTTAAATTAACATCAAAAACTATGTTATCAGAAGTTTTTGCCAAAAATTTAAAGATTTTTTTAACGAACAATTGTGTTGTTCGTCATTATGTGTTGAACAATTATGTGAAGGTGTTTTGTTTTTTCAAAATATCAGACTACTAATTGTGCGCTTAAGTTCTTTGTTTATTTATTTAAGTCCATTTAAGTGTACTTTTTTAAAAATTATATTTTAATATGGGAAAAGCACATTATTTTAATTGTGTGTATTCTCTAATTTATCTTAATATGAGCATTAGAATGTTTAACTTATTTTATACTAACCCATTACTTCGTCAGAAATTTTAAAATTAAATAATTACTAATACTTTATTTCAGTTATAGTAAGTATAATGCTTTAAAAGATTTCAAAAATAATGAGCAGAAACCTATATTTTATGTCATTATTAAACTAAAATACCAATTTTTAGAAATTTGAACACATATAAAAATTTTAAAACAAACCTTTTCGGATTTTCTTGAATTACAAACTTCCTTGCGTATTTCAAGAGACAACTTATTTTAATCAACTAAACGTAGCATAAATATTTAATCACTATTTTTGTAAAAAAATGTATTTTTATTTTTAAAATACAGTAAAATGTGTTTCTTTATATTATGGGATGAATCCATAAATATCTGAAGGGTTTAAAATAACATGTTTAAAAATAATAGTACATCTTGTTTTAGCAAATTTTTACCGTAATTCATTAAAAAGTTTGGGATATGTGATACTTTTAAAGGTAATAACATTAGTTAATAATGCAGTATTGCATATTATAATTCCATATAATTTAAAAAAAAAGTTGTGTATTACTTTAAAAATGATATTATGTATATTATACTTATGTGCACAAATGCAGAAAGAATCGAAAACAAACACTGAGTGTAAATTTAAATAATGAAAAAAAAAATACTATGAAAGATCAAAAATCTTTTAAAATAATTTTAAAATGCATTAATATAAATTTGTTAATATTAATTTTAAAATTGTCAACAGTAGTGGCAAAAAAAGGAAAATATCTGCTCATTACATTTGTCTATTGATAATTTGTCTAAATCTACGTTTTTAAAAATAAGCATCATTTTCAGATTTTTTATGCAACATAAGAATAAGTATAGCTATCTAAAGAATTTCCGCGAACGTTGTCACAGGAGGCATACACTTTTGAAGTTACTAGGAATCTAGCACAACTATTTCTTATAAAAGGGTAATTTTTTTTAAATGCAAAGTATTTGAAGACTTCCTTTTGAAATTGGATAAAGTTTGAAGATTAGTAAATTTTAGGCAATTGTTCCACTCATTCATTTGCAAAGTTGATTAATACTGAGCTTTGTTTCAAGCTGAAAAAGTAAAAGATCAATTATGCAATTAAGGTGCAATAAAGAATTTATAAACATCTCATCTATCTAACAAAAAAAAGTTTAACTGGAAGAAAAATAATCCGTAATAGCAGTTATCATAAATAAGATAAATAGAATCAAATTCCTTGATTCTATTCATATGACAGCAAGTGTGTCGAATGAAATCATTCACACCTGTTAATTTAATTGCATCAAAAGAGCTAAATTATTTAATTAAGGTACTGGAGAAGCAATTAACCTGCTAGATGAAGATGTACATTAATGTGATGGAGAACTAAATAACTGAATTACGAGACGGAGAAACTAATAATAAAATTATGCTTAGTACAGTGACTATTACACGCGTTTTTCAATCTCTGATTTTAAAAATATATAAATTTATAAAGTATCGTTATTGATTACATTTATATACTTATTTGATTTCAGTCAAATAACATTCAAACGAGGCTCATTAATTTTCACGTTACATGAACATGCTAAAGAAATAATTATTGTCTTATGCACGTCATAACACTATTATAAGTATCTATATATTTAAAAAATATATGTGTCGTTAAGTATCGCTAACGTCATAATAAACATGGTTTCACCAGAAGAACAAAGTTTTAATTGCATTTTTTAAATTTTCCAAACATGAACAATCTAAATTTGTATGCAGTCGAAAAGGAAGTGGAATGTATTTTCAAACGCCTTTTTATCTCAAATTACACCATTATATATATATATATATATATATATATATATATATATATATATATATATACAGGGTGTTTCGCTACCAGACCGACAAACTTTGAGGGGTGATAGTAGACATAAAGACAAACATTATTAAATAGGAAACCATGGGGCACAAACGTCTTCTGTAGGAGCTAGGAGCCATTAAAGTTTAAGGTCCAAAAATTCAAAAGCTGATAAAAATTAGAAAAAAGGGTCGATTTGTTTGCGGCTTTCTCTTAAATCATTCTTTATATCACGATTTTTTATTTTTTTAATTTTAAAAGTTAAGTTCGAAAATTGTCGATAGAGGGCTCTTTAGATTTTAGAGTAACGAACAAATACTTTTTGCCGTTCTTTTGTGCATGGGGTTAAAATTATTCTAAAGTTTAGACTTTAACTTAAATTTTAAGCCCGAAATCGGAAACATGGGGACCGGTTAACTAGCGAAAATTTAACTGTGAACTGAGGGGGAAATTTTAAACGCTCATAAACATTGGACAAACTAATCGATTTTGTTGCGGTTTGCTTGTAGGTCATTCCCTTGGTAATTATGTTATTCAAAATGTCGTACAGCTGTGGTGTCTCATTTTTTCATAGAGGGCGCTTCCGACACATCTCCGACATTTCAATGGCATTACTACTGTGTGTTTTACTACCAGACTACTATACTTCCGGGAAATGTTAGGGAGGCGAAAGCGACACGGAATCACATAGGAATGTACCGTTGAAAATGTCTTTTTTGTGAGTTATGGTTAAAGGAAGCAGAGAAAAAAGAACAGAAACAAGCAGAGAAACAGCAACATGAAAAATGTAATTTGTAATTTTAATTGAAGCTAAAAACATTAAAATTAATTATATTTAATAAATGGAAACAGATGAAAAATGTACCGAGGTAAACATAGTATTTTAAATATTTTATAAATCAATTATACATATAAAATTACGATGAACTGCTATTTTGCATATGTTTATTCACGCATTATGACTTATTTCTACATAAAGCATTTTGAGATAAGAACTTCAAAACTTTTCTGGTAGGTATACAGAGTATCTTATCTAAAAATCAATATAGAAAAATGTTAGATTTATAAGAAGTAATTTTCTGGAGTGTAGAAAAACTATCTAATTTAAAAAAAACCACAGGTGTCTAATACTCAAAACACTCAATTTAAAAAAAAATTGGCTATTTATCAAAAGTCTTTTTTAAGTGTGATTAATGATTAATATCGTTAATTTATTTTTGCAATTAGCATTTATATTTAATTATTAATTTATTTTTAAAATTAATATTTGCTTTTAAGTATTCATTAATTTTTCAATATTGCACGATAACTAGCTTTTCTAAATAAATGTAATAGGACATATTATATAAATTTTTATAAGCATATGTGAGGCGTTCAAAAAATTATATAGTACATAATATATGATTTTTAATACCCGAGTTAATCAAATATGTAAACAGATTCCATATATAGAAACGTATGTATTAACGGGCTTGGTTCACTGTTGCAGGAGATAAAACATATAACCAGAGAAGTAATAAAGAGAAATCGACAAAGTACAAGGAAAAAATGATAGGATTTCAGCATTTTAACACTCTTACTTCCTTTTTCGAATATAAAAAGTTCTAGTAAGTCTTTTTTTAAATAAAAAGATTCTCCCTTTGGAGCTAAAATGTGTTTTGAGCCTTGTTGTGCAGAACCGTTTGTTAAATCATTTGAATCCCACCAGTGATTACTTGCCTTGCATGAAAATTTGATTTCGGATTTAAATAAATAATTTTCTTTCGTCTGAATTAATTAATTTAAATCTTTTGTTCTATATTATATTTCGAAATGTTGTACATCTAATGTAATCTCTAATACCTTTAATCATGATGTTTAAATTTAAACAGTGTTTTATTTGATTTTTTTTTTTAGTTAGATAGTACCACATAATACAAACCTGAAGTAAAATTTCAAAAATAAAAGCTCGATAAATTGCGCAAAGGCAAAGTTTAAATTTAAAAGGAGGAATTATCGCTGTTTTCTGATTATGGTGAGCCATATTATTTCGGAAAAAAGATATGGAAATGAAATCGATGATATACTTCATAAAGAAATGGGTGGTTGTAAATAAATAGAATCCATAAACCGTAAAATATTTTCATTGCTATCTGGCGTAATGCCAGTAAAATATCTAAAATAAATCAAATAAATAGGAAATCTGAAATAGTATTTTATGTAATAGTTTTAAAGGAAAATCTAACAAGTTATTTTCCTTTCTCTTTTTAAATGGTATTGCATGCTATTTTCCTTAAAAATGAATAAATAAAGAACTATATGATAACTACGGTTTTGAATCTGGAAAAAAAAATATTATAATAAAACATAAATTAAATTAAAATAACATATAGTCCAGTCATTTTAGCACCTTTTTTTGCAAATAGCGGAAAAAATTAGAACAAAGCTGGATTTTTGCATAGGTGCTAGTTAGGGTATGTAGTTTAACATACTGAAAGTCCCCATCGATCCGATGTGAGCTTTCGCCTCCAGGGGCCGCTAAAGAGCTTGAAAATCGGTTTTCTGTGAATATCTCACGAACAATGGCATCTAGACAAAAAAGTTCAATCACAAAAATGTAGATAATTTAATTTTCTACAAAAAGTGTCATTAACATTTTTTTTTTGTCACACCAACCCTTCCCTGCCAAAAATTAAGATAAAATAAACGTTATTGAAAAAGACTGTGCAAGCACAATCATTACGCGGCGAAGAGGCAGAACAAATACTAAACAACTTTTGATTCCCCCGCCTCATCTCTCCCCCATTGTTTGTATGGCATTTTCGCGCGTTTGTGCAATACGTCACCTGAGAATAATAAGGTTCTATCTGTGTTTTTGAAAAAATCGACTTATCGATATAGAAATGTTCTATTTGTATCTATGAAGGCATTTGTGGATTAAAATAATGTCATATTATGATTGTAAGGTCATATGTAAATTATATATAACATCATTTTGATGCAAAAATGCCTTCATAGAACAAATAGAGTCTTTCTATATAGATAAGTCAATATTTTCAGAAACACAGATAGAACTTTATTATTCTCAGGTGACAAATAGTCATTGCTCAATACCCTATTTCTCTTTGCATTTGTCGAAATGGACCACGTGCAAGTACTTTTCAATATTTTATTTTTATTTGGTGCCCATTTTCGCTAGTATGAAATGACCCTAATTTATTGAACGAAGTATTTATTCTTTTTAAGATTTTAGGAAGGTAATAATTTTATTTTCAACGCATGTTGTAGAAAGTTTTAAATTATTTATGACAGTTTAAAATGACTCTTTCTTAATTGCTGATTCTGAGCGAAAAATGGAGATTGACAAAATAGTTTATCTTGCATGAGATGAGGACTGGGTTTCGAAAGATTTTGTAAAAACAGAAAAAAAGGGTCTGAAGTCGCTTATGACAGCAAGTTCGGAAAGAGATGACCATAAGTGGAAAATATTTGAAGAAATGGCTAAAAACAATAATGAATTTACAGTTCATTCAAAGAGTAAGAAAAATTATTCACGAAAGAATTCTATTAAATCATACAATAAATCTATTGCCGACAAACGATCAACATCCGCACAAGATAATCATCCATTGAAGGAAAAATTGAGAAATGACAGTCCGTTGTTTGAATTTAAGGGAAAATGTTTGTTATTTCTGATACATTAGACGAAGATTTTTTACAGAAGAAAAAGAAGAAAGCTCTAAAGAATCGCGGAAAAGAATTTTTTTAATCTAATCATTAAAATAAGACACGTCTCATATCTATGTTTATGGAGAAATTTATGAAGAATGGTTTCGAAGCGAAACAAGCAGAAGATGATACAGACACACTAATTGTTAACACAGTTATTAAAGTAGCAAAGTCTGGTGCGCTTACTGCTGTTGTTGGCGATGATGTTGACTTGCTCGTATTGTTGACAGTTTTAGCACCTCCAGATATAGAGTTATTTTTTATTAAGTCTGGAAGAGGACGAATTGTTACCACCCTGTATTCATCGCACAGTTTTAACAATGATGCTGTTCTGAAAGATCATATATTGTTATTTCACGCTTTTTTAGGTTGTGACTCGACATCAGCAATGTTTGGGAAAGGTAAAATGTAGTTAGCAAAATTTTTGAAGAAGGAAGAAGATCATAACTTACAAGCTGCCAGCATTTTTAAAAGTGATCAAGTATCTTAATTTGAAGTTTCCGAGGCTGGAAAAACTATTTTTCTTGCTTTAAACGGTAGTGAAGCAGAATTTTTTCTGAAAAAGTACCGTTATGTATGTTTCAAGAAAAGAGTTGCTGTTGGTAAAAAAAAGCCTTTTATCATTGCCGCCTGCCGAAGATGTAGTTAGATTGTACAGTTTACGTATTTATCATCAAGTACAATACTGATTGAGCAATAAACTACTTCCTGAGAACTGGGGCTGGCAAAATGCACCTAATTTGTTTCGAATTCTTGCTACCTTACCGCCCGCACCAAAAGATATTATTGAATCTATTTTTTATACTTGCTCCAAAGGATGGGGAAAAGCATGTGGATTCCGAAAAATTGGATTGAAATGTTCTGATATAATTAATTCTCATTTCATATTTTGATTTCATAATTCTGATTTCATAAATTGCTGCCGAATTTTTATTTCATAATGCAAGTAAAATTGAATTTGAAGACGAGGAAAATATTGACAGTATCCTGCCCACTGCAAGGAAGGAGGGAAGCGCTACTTCTGTATTCAGTGTTGATATCGAAAGGCAAACAAAAAATACTGAAAGCAGTACAGCAACGAAAGAAATAAATACAGATAATTACGAATCTGAATCGAGTGTAGAAATTGAAGCTGTGCAAAGAACTACTAGAGTTAAAACGACTTAGATTGGATTAAGCCAGTCACTATAAGTGTCACTATGCCTACGGGGGAAACCACAAAAAATAAAAAGAATACTGCCCAGTTAAACTGATGGCATTGAGCTCACAGGCTACAAATACTAATTGTACATTAAAGCCTTATATTTTCAAGGGTTAATTCCGTTCGAAAAAAAAATTAAGAAGGGGAAACAGCTCTCCCCTTTCCTCTTTTTTTATACTCAATCATTGAACCTCCTATACTATCAAAGACATGCTTTATCATATAAAAAATCTATATCCAAAATTCAGAGCAAATTAGATAATTCTTAATAAAAACCCATTTAGCATTTATATAATTTAAAAGGAGTTATCCCCTTCTTTTATACTTAACCATTAAACTTCCAAAACTATTCAGAGATTTGAACGAAATTTGAAAATTCTGCTTGAAAAACCTATTTATATAAATTAAGAGGGGGGGGGAGGCATTAGAACCCCTGTTGCCCCTATTTATACTTATTCAATGAACACCTAATAGCAGTCACGGAATCGCCTCATCAGAATGATCCTAATCTAAATTTTGAACGAAAACTTAATTCTGCATGAAAATCCCATTTATATCAACTAACAGGGGAGGGGGAATTAGAACCCCTGTTCCCCCTATTTATACTTATTCAATGAACACCTAATAACAGCCACGGAATCGCCTCATCAGAATGATCCTAATCTAAATTTTGAACGAAAACTTAATTCTGCATGAAAATCCCATTTATATCAACTAACGGGGGGGGGGCATTAGAACCCCTGTTCCCACTATTTATACTTATTTAATGAACACCTAATAACAGTCACGGAATCGTCTCATCAGAATGATCCTAATCTAAATTTTGAACGAAAACTTAATTCTGCATGAAAATCCCATTTATATCAACTAACGGGTGGGGGGGCATTAGAACCCCTGTTCCCCCTATTTATACTTATTCAATGAACACCTAATAACAGTCACGGAATCGCCTCATCAGAATGATCCTAATCTAAATTTTGAACGAAAACTTATTTCTGCATGAAAATCCCATTTATATCAACTAACGGGGGCGGATTAGAACCCCTGTTCCCCCTATTTATACCTATTCAATGAACACCTAATAACAGTCACGGAATCGCCTCATCAGAATGATCCTAATCCAAATTTTGAAAACTTAATTCTGCATGAAAATCCCATTTATATCAACTAACGGGGGGGCATGAGCCCCCCGTTCCCCCTCTTATACATATCGAATGAACTTCAAAAACTAATCAGGGAAGCGCCTTGTCAGGATATACCTACATACAAAATTTTAAGAGGATCGGATATTTTTATCATGAGTTATCGCGTTACGCACATACGAACGAACATACAGAACGGGCGGGCACATAAGCTCTCAGGCTATGATAGCCTGTGAGCTAAAAAAAAAGCACTAAGTGTTTTACCTCAAGGGTGGTGTGGAAATAAGCATAAATGTATATTATATTTTCACTTTCCCCATTCAAAGGTGAGAATTATAGATCTGTTTACAATTTTTTTTTTTTTTTTTTTTTTTTTTTTTTTTTTTTTTTTAAGTAGCAGCAGATTTTTTTTGAATTTTTATAATTTTACTTTCAAATGTGGTCACGTTTTTACATTTTTGACAGGGAAGGGTTAATGTGACAAACAAATGTTAATGACACTTTTAATATAAAATTAAATTATCTACAACTTTGTAATTCACGCTTTTTCTCTAAATGCCATTGTTCGTGAGATATTCACAAAAAACTGATTTTCAAGCTCTTTAGCGCCCCCTGGTGGCGAAAGCTCACATTGGATCGATGGGGACTTTTAGTATGTTTAACTACATAACCTAACTAGCACCTATGCAAAAATCCAGCTTTGTTCTAATTTTTTCCCCTATTTTTGCTAAAATGACTGGGCTAATAGAGAAATTCTCTTTATTGAGAAATCAGTTTTGTGAGGCAGTGTGGACAACACTAATACTTTTTTTTTAAATTTTTTGCTTTTTAAAGATTTTATAATTATATATTATGCTTTAATATACACTGACATTTTTTCTACCGCATAAGAGGAAATATGCATATAAATTTGCATACTTATATTTCTCTATGATATATTTATATACAAAATATAAGGAAGATATGGAGGAAACATGGGATAGGGGATTCTATTCCATCTATAAGTGAAACATGTAAGGTTTGATCCCCTATCCTTTTTTGTATTTAAATATTTATTTAGCTGACGACCGGTAGATGACAGCATGGTAGCAAGCAGAATAATATATTGTTTTTTTCTGTTAGCCATTTGGAAGCAGAATCAAGAAGGAATCACGTTTGATCTCCTTTTCAGGCAGATTTTGTTTTCTTTTGTTATTGTTGCAAAATCTGCTCTCGAATGCCATGTGTCATTAACATACATAAAACTAAATTATTTTGTTTGTGTTCTTAAATTATTATATTAAAAGAGAGTATACTGTTTTTTTTAACTTTAACTTTTTGCTTTAATGTATTTTTTTACATTTTGTTTTTCGAAAATTCTGATTAAGGGAGATTTGACCCATATCTATTCTGGGAGGTTTGGTCCGGATTAAAACATCCTGTTTTGTTTAATTTGCAGGTCTAACATTTTTAAATTGCACCTCAGTTACTTTTCAATAAAAATAGAGACATATTTTAGTTTTTTAAATTAATATGTAGGGTGCGAAGCTGCATTATGAAGATTATAAATCTTTTAATGACGAACAGTAATATTTATTGAAAAAAAAAACGAATACGAACGAAAATACAAATATTTTTCTTTCCACAAACAACGTTTAACTGAAATACGACGTTATTTGGATTATAGACTATGCGTCGTCTAATATCACGTGAAGTTTTTACTTCTTGTCAAATCTTTTGTTTCACTATGTCGAAAGGATGTTCTGTGCTTTCAGCACCATTTGAGCATCGTATTCTTTGAAATGATCTATTTACTTTTTCTCTCTTCTCTTTTCTCGCTGTTTCGTTATCTTTTGATCACGAAGTAGCAGCATACTTCTCTCAACCAAGCGCGATGAAGCGTCGGGATCATTTTTTCGGAATGCAAGTGTAGCTACGAATATTTCCCACAAAAATTGTAACTCTTTTCAATGACGGACACTAACATTTATAGAAAACAAATAGACGAATATAAACAAGAATATTGATATTTTTCTTTCCACAAACAACGGTTGATTGAAACATGATAAAATTTGGATTATAAGGAATACGTAGTCAAAAATTACGCGAAGTTTTAACATATGTGAAATCTATTTTATTCCGTAGAAAGAAGATTCTGTGTTTTCAACTCCAGCCATAGAATTCTTCAATCACCTCAGTCCTCATGTCGTCGGTAGGAGACTCACAGAAAACACAATTTAAATAAATTTAAATGCTTCTAGTACAGTTAAAATTGACTAAAAATCTTTTAAATAAATGCGTACATATCATAAGCATTGATTTATAGTCTTATACAACTTTGGAACTCTTTCACACTCATTTTCAGCTGATTTTAGGGGTCTCATGTAATATTTGTCTCAAGACAAAGGAGGTTCAAACGTTCTGTTTACTATTTTCCCCTGAATTTTCAAGGCAGCTTTGTTAACTTTTAAACTCGAAACTGTGTTCCTCTTATGGCAACGCACGATGAAGCACCGGGAACATTCAGTCAGAATGCAATAATCCAGTCATTTTAGCACCTTTTTTTTGCAAATAGCGGAAAAAATTAGAACAAAGCTGGATTTTTGCATAAGTGCTAGTTAGGGTATGTAGTTTAACATACTAAAAGTCCCCATCGATCCGATGTGAGCTTTCGCCTCCAGGGGGCGCTAAAGACCTTGAAAATCTGTTTTCTGTGAATATCTCATGAACAATGGCATCTAGACAAAAAAGTTCAATTACAAAAATGTAGATAATTTAATTTCCTACAAAAAGTGTCATTAACATTTTTTTGTCACACCAACCGTTCCCTGCCAAAAATTAAGATAAAATAAACATTATTGAAAAAGAATGTGCAAGCACAATCATAACGCGGCGAAGAGGCAGAACAAATACTAAACAACTTTTGATCCCCCCCCCTCATATCTCTCTCATTGTTTGTATGGCGTTTTCACGTGCTTGCGCAATACGTCACCTGAGAATAATAAGGTTCTATCTGTGTTTTTGAAAAAATCGACTTATCAATATAGAAATGTTCTATTTGTATCTATGAAGGCATTTCTGGATTAAAATAATGTCGTAATATAGTTGTAATATTATATGTAAATTATATATAACATCATTTTGATGCAAAAATGCCTTCGTAGATACAAATAGAGTCTTTCTATATAGATAAGTCAATATTTTCAAAAACACAGATAGAACTTTATTATTCTCAGGTGATGAATAGTCATTGCCCAATACCCCATCTCTCTTTGCATTTGTCGAAATGTACCACGTGCAAGTACTTTTCAATATTTTATTTTTATTTGGTGCTCATTTCGCTAGTATGAAATGACCCTAATTTATTGAACAAAGTATTTATTCTTTTTTAAGATTTTAAGAAGGGAATAATTTTATTTTCAACGCATGTTGTAGAAAGTTTTAAATTATTTATGACAGTTTAAAATGACTCTTTCTTAATTGCTGATTCTGACCGAAAAATGGAGATTGACAAAATAGTTTATCTTGCATGAGATGAAGACTGGGTTTCGAAAGATTTTGTAAAAACAGAAAAAAAGGGTCTGAAGTCGCTTGTGACAGCAAGTTCGAAAAGAGATGACCATAAGTGGAAAATATTTGAAAAAATGGCTAAAAATAATAATGAATTTACAGTTCATTCAAAGAGTAAGAAAAATTATTCACGAAAGAGTTCTATTAAATCATACAATAAATCTATTGCCGAAAAACGATCAAGATCCGCACAAATTAATCATCCATTGAAGGAAAAATTGAGAATTGACAGTCCGTTGATTGAATTTAAGGGAAAATGTTTGTTATTTCTGATACATTAGACGAAGATTTTTTACAGAAGGAAAAAAAGAAAGCTCTAAAGTATCGCAGAAAAGAATTTTTTTAATCTAATCATTAAAATAAGACACGTCTCATATCTATGCTTATGGAGAAATTTATGGAGAATGGTTTCGAAGCGAAACAAGTAGAAGATGATGCAGACACACTAATTGTTAACACAGTTATTGAAGTAGCAAAGTCTGGTGCACTTACTGCTGTTGGTGCCGATGATGTTGACTTTATCGTATTGTTGACAGTTTTAGCACCTTCAGAGATAGAAATATTTTTTATTAAGCCTGGAAGAGGACGAATTGTTACCACCCTGTATTCATCGCACAGTTTTAGAAATGATGCTGTTCTGAAAGATCCTATATTATTTCTTCACGCTTTTTCAGGTTGTGACTCGACATCAGCAATGTTTGGGAAAGGTAAAATGTCGTTAGCAAAATTTTTGAAGAAGGAAAAAGATCATAACATACAAGCTGCCAGCATTTTTAAAAGTGATCAAGTATCTTAATTTGAAGTTTCCGAGGCTGGAAAAACAATTTTTCTTGCTTTATACGGTAGTAAAGCAGAAATTTCTCTGAAAAAGTACCATTATGTATGTTTCAAGAAAAGAGTTGTTGTTGGTAAAAAAAAAAAAAACTTTTATCGTTGCCGCCTGCCGAAGATGCAGCTAGATTGTACAGTTTACGTATTTATCATCAAGTACAATACTGATTGAGCAATAAACTACTTCCTGAGAACTGGGGCTGGCAAAATGCACCTAATTTGTTTCCAATTCTGGCTACCTTACCGCCCGCACTAAAAGATATTATTGAATCTATTTTTTATACTTGCTCCAAAGGATGTAAAAAACCTTGGTGGATGCCGAAAAATTGGATTGAAATGTTCCGATATTTCATAAATTGCTGCGGAGTTTCATTTCATACTGCAAGTAAAATTGAATTTGAAGACGAGGAAAATATTGACAGTATCCTGCCCACTGCAAGGGAGGAGGGAAGCGCTACTTCTATATTCAGTGATGATATTGAAAGGCAAACAAAAAATACTGAAAGCAATACAGCAACGAAAGAAATAAATACAGATAATTACGAATCTGAATAGAGTGTAGAAATTGAAGCTGTGCAAAGAACTACTAAAGCAGTTAAACGACTTAAATTGAAATAAGCCAGTCACTATAAGTGGAATATGCCTACAGGAGAAACCACCAAAAAACACACTAAGTGTTTTACTTCAAGGGTGGTGTGGAAATAAGCAAAAATTTATATTATATATTCACTTTCCCCATTCAAAGGTGAGAATTATAGATCTGTTTATTTTATTTTATTTTTTTAAATAGCAGCAGATTTTTTGAATTTTTATAATTTTACTTTCAAATATGGTGACGTTTTTACATTTTTGACAGGGAAGGGTTAATGTGACAAACAAATATTAATGACACTTTTTATAGAAAATTAAATTATCTACAACTTTGTAATTCACCTTTTTTCTCTAAATGCCATTGTTCGTGAGATATTCACAAAAAACTGATTTTCAAGCTCTTTAGCGCCCCCTGGTGGCAAAAGCTCACATCGGATCGATGGGGACTTTTAGTATGTTTAATTAAATAACCTAACTAGCACCCATGCAAAAATCCAGCTTTGTTCTAATTTTTTCCCCTATTTTTGCTAAAATGACTGGGCTAAAATATAGCTACGAATATTTCACACAATAATAGATATATTTCATAATTAAATATTTTGTTGCTTTGGCTGTACACATAATATTTTTTCTCTTTATATCTAATGTATATTTCATTTTCATGTCACCAAAATGACTATGAAAAATACAAAATGTGGAATAATTCTATCCGTATCTAGCTTTATAATTATAAATGATTTTTTTTTTATTATGTGCTTCCAAAAAAAAATTATGTATTCATGACAAAATGTAAATTGACCTTTCAATCTAGAAATATAAAATGGTACTGGAATTAACTGTCAATGTAAAAAAGTATTTTCATTTCTAGAGAAAGATATCTTCAACATATCTATTCTATTATTTAAAAATGTTAATAGAATTGAATAAAATATCTGACTTAAAATGGGATTTGCATATAAATGGCAGAATTACAATCTTATAGATGTTTTTTTTTTCATTTCACATTCCAAGTATTTAATTAGAATATAAATAAATCAAGCATGCAATATATATATATATATATATATATATATATATATACAGGGTGATTCATAAAAGATGGGCAGAACTTTAAGGGGTTATAGTACACTTAAAGACAAATAATATTAAATAGGAGACTAAGGGTCCCAGACGTATTCCCAAGGAGATAGGGGGCATTAAAGTTTAGGGTCCGAAATTTCAAATGATTATAAAAAATGGAAAAAATGGTCGATTCGTTTGCGGTTTTTGCAAAAAATTTTCTTTATGCCAGTATTTTCTTGAAATAAAATTTTAAAGTTCAATTTCAAAAAATGCCGATAGGGGGCGCTTTAGACTTTGGAGTAACAAACAACTATTTTTTAACTTTATTTTTTTTATTTCTTTAAATGATTTCGAAAGCTTAGACTTAAACTTAAATTTTGATCTAAAAATCTGAGTCCTAACGAGTAGTTAAGTAGCGTAAACTGAAATTTGAAATTTGAAACCCTTCTCCCCCCAGAACATAAATCAGTTATTCCCGATCTTTGTGTCGTAGATTAGGCTCTAACTACTGCCGCGTTTTGCTAAAATTATTCTTTATGTCAGTATTTTCTTGAAAATAAATTTTAAAGAAAATTTTCAAAAAATTCCGATAGAGGGCGCTTTAGACTTTGGAGTAACGAACAACTATTTTATACCGTTATTTTTTGTGTCTCATTAAATGCTTTCTAAAGCTTAGACTTAAACTTAAATTTTCAGCTCAAAATCTGAATCGCTGAGCGTGGTTCAGTAGCGAGGGGAGGGGTTCAAATTTCAACTTCTGAACATAGTTCAGTTTGCACTACTTAACCATGCCCAACGATTCTGTGCTGTGATACGAGGCAAAAATACAACTTTCGTCAAGGACTGCATAGTCGGAATTCACTCATAAAGGCACTGGCACAGTTGGAAACGTCGCTCATGCAAACGTTAAAGCTCCATTCCTGACGCTAGTCACCGGGTGAAGAAGGAGACGGGAAGTATGCAAATGTCAAATGGGGAAGAAGAAGAACACGTATGCAAAATTTCGACACGATTCAGGCATAAAAACCACTGAACGGTGAGTCAAGTGTAAGTCGCTGTAGTAATGAATCGGAAGATGGTGTCCTTCACGAATAAGGAAAAGGCTGAGATGCATTTAATTTACGGAGCGGCAGATGGAAATGGTGCAGAGGCACAACGAATGTACGGAGAGCGATTTCCCAACAGGCGGTTGCCTAACCGCAAAACTTTCGAGCGCTTGCACAGACAGTTGTGTGAGACGGGATCATTTCTCGCTTCCCGGTCGAATGCAGGTCGTGCAAAAAAGGACGAATCAGTAGTTGTTGCAGAAGCCATTCTGGATGTAGTAGCGGCGCAGCCAAGTACAAGTACACGAACAGTGGCTAGGCAGGTAGATACCTCACAGTCCATGACTTGGAGGGTACTGAAGGATGAACATTTGCTCCCGTTTCATGTGCAACGAGTCCAGAAACTGTCTCCAGGGGATTATCCAAATCGTATTGAATTCGCCCGCTGGTTTCTGCAGCAGAACGCGCTAAATCCACATTTTGGACGAACTGTGCTTTTCACCGATGAATGTACCTTCACACGTGAAGGTACATTTAACACACACAATGCACATGTATGGGCGGATGTCAATCCACATGCTACGTATCCACATGCTCATCAGAGACGCTTTTCCATCAATGTTTGGGCAGGAATCCTCGGAGACCACCTAATCGGACCGTACCTTCTTCCTGAACGCCTCGACGGTAAAACATACCTCACATTTCTGCAACATGTGCTGCCAGACCTGTTAAACGTTGTTCCTCCACGCATCCGGCGGGTCATGTGGTTCCAGCACGATGGAGCGCCAGCCCATTACGTACGAGACGTCCGCAACTATCTGGACATCACATTTCCGAACAGATGGATTGGTCGAGGTGGTCCTGTTGCTTGGCCTGCTCGCTCGCCAGATCTTTCACCCCTCGATTTCTTTTTTTGGGGACAATTGAAGGCTCTTATGTATGAGACACCCATTGAATCCCCCGAGGAACTGGTCGCCAGACTTTCCGCCGCTGTAGGGGAAGTGCTCGAAAAGCCTGATGTTTTCGCGAATGTTCGCCGTTCCATTCTTTGCCGTTGTTCTGCGTGCATAACCTCTGGTGGTTATAATTTTGAACATTTATTGTAATTACATGTTAATAAATATGCTTTGGTAACATAATCCTAATTTGTGTCTTTTTACCTCGTATCACAGCACACAATGTGTGGACATGGTAAACTGAACTGTGCTCAGGAGTAGAAATTTCAAACCCCTCTCCCCAGAAACTTAACCACGTCTAACGATTCAGATTTTGGGCTGAAAATTTAAGTCTAAGCTTTAGAAAGCATTTAATGAGACACAAAAAATAACGGTATAAAATAGTTGTTCGTTTCTCCAAAGTCTAAAGCGCCCTCTATCGGAATTTTTTGAAAATTTTCTTTAAAATTTATTTTCAAGAAAATACTGACATAAAGAATAATTTTAGCAAAACGCGGCAGTAGTTAGAGCCTAATCTACGACACAAAGATCGGGAATAACTGATTTTTGTTCTGGGGGGAAAAGAGTTTCAAATTTCAAATTTCAGTTTACGCTACTTAACTACTCGTTAGGACTCAGATTTTTAGATCAAAATTTAAGTCTAAGCTTTCGAAATCATTTAAAGAAATAAAAAAAATAACGTTAAAAAATAGTTGTTTGTTACTCCAAAGTCTAAAGCGCCCCCTATCGGCATTTTTTGAAATTGAACTTTAAAATTTTATTTCAAGTAAATACTGGCATAAAGAAAATTTTTTGCAAAAACCGCAAACGAATCGACCAATTTTTTTCATTTTTTATAATCATTTGAAATTTCGGACCCTAAACTTTAATGCCCCCTATCTCCTTGGGAATACGTCTGGGACCTATTTAATATTATTTGTCTTTAAGTGTACTATAACCCCTTAAAGTTCTGCCCATCTTTTTTGATTCACCCTGTGTATATATATATATATATATATACATATATATATATATATATACATATATATATATATATATATATATATATATATATATATATATATATATATATATATATATATATATATATATACACTGGTGTCCAAAATTTAAGCATAATTGGTAATTAAGTAATTATTTTTAAGTAATGAAAGAAATATGAATCGGAATGTGCTGAAACTCCAGGTGTGTAAACAAAATAGTACGCGTCACATATTTTCGCGAAGAGTTTTCCCCGAAATCGAACAGGGGACCGTCAACAAATTGAAAAAGAACGAAGATCTTTTGGATAACCCTGTCAAAACTAATGTAGCAAAAGCGTTCAAACTGCACATTGTGATTAATTGGCTTATTGTAATGTACTGTGTTAATTTTTACAAGGATAGCATGAATACTCGTAGAGATATTAAGGTTTTTATAAAAACAGTCCTAAATTTTTCCAAGTTTTTTGCTTATAATTTGCAGAGTTCTTATTATAAAATAATGTTCTTTTCTGAATATATGACAAACATCATTGTACACAATACCCTGTCATCAGAATTTAAAAATAATAAAAATTGTATGAAAAATGAGTATGTTTAGTAAATAATTTTTCATTGCGCATGCGTCAACGATATCAAATATCATTTGCATATTGTGTTAGCTAAATGTATAGAGCAATTTCTGTAAAAGTTTCAAAAACATAGCTTGAAAATTCTGAAAATGGGAGCCTATAGAATCAACTCAAAATCCGTTATTCCTAAAGGAAGCAAAAAAATCAGGGGTTTTACCTAAATATAGTTGTACGTGCAATATTGTGTAGGCACTAAACAATGGAATATGGATACAGTCCCTCATCTTTTTGCTTCATTTAGGGAATAAAGGATTTTGATCTCATTCTATCAACGATTATTTTCAGAATTTTTAAGCTATGTTTTTGAGACTTTCACAAAAGTTGCTCTATACATTTAACTAACATAATATGCAAATGAAATTTTAATAGCGTTCACGCATGCGCAGTAAAAAATTATTTAGTAAACCTGCTCATTTGTCATACATTTTTTATTATTTTTTATTCTGATGACAGGGTATTGTGTACAATGATGTTTTTCATTTTTTCAAAAAAGAACACTATTTTATATTAAGAACTCTGCAAATTATAAGCAAAAAACTTAGGACTGTTTTTATAAAAACCTTAATTTCTCTACGAGTATACATGCTATCCTTGTAAAAATTAATACAGTACATTACAATAAGCCAATTAATCATAATGTGCAGTTCGAAAGCTTTTGCTACATTAGTTTTGACAGGGTTATCCAAAAGATTTTCGTTCTTTTTCAATTTGTTGACGGTCCCCTGTTCGGTTTCGGGGAAAACTCTTCGCAAAAATATATGACGCGTACTATTTTGTTTACACACCTGGAGTTTCAGCACATTCCGATTCATATTTCTTTCATTACTTAAAAATAATTACTTAATTACCAATTATGCTTAAATTTTGGACACCAGTGTATATATATTGCATATATATATACATATATTATATATATACACACATACATATATGTATATATATATATATATGTATGTATGTATATATATATATCTGTATATATATATAAACTATGCAATGTTTGGTTGGTTATAGCTATAATACCAGAAAAGTATGAATGGATACATTAAAAAAACGTTCAAACAGATATTCTATCGCGCTTACTTGACAGAAGTGCTGAATTCAGACACTTTACTTTTGGAGAGATTTCTGTAGGTCCGAGGGGGAAGGCATTTTACAGTTCCGGGGGGGAGATATTGCATTTTTTTACCATAGAAAATGCTAAACCTTATTTCTCCTGGAGCGGACACATCTCGTTGTTCCGGAGGGAATGTCTCCCTCTGGGATACCTCCTAAAATCAGCAGTGCTTGAAAGTACAAAAATATTTAAACTACATACAATTTCTGGAAAAATAAATTGATACTGAAATTTAGAAAATACCAGAATAAATATAAAATTTACTATTACATATAAATATAAAATAAATTAAGAACATCTTCAACATCTGCTCCTCTAAGATTCGTGTTGTCAGGCTGTTGTAAACATACAGCTTGTATATATAGCATAAAAAATTAAATTGCATATCTTCAAACTGATTCGTATATTTTGAACTATATTTCGTAGTAGTAATAATAGTTGTAACAATAATGCGATTGCTAAAAGGGTTGGGATTCTGCATCATTTATCTATAGGCAGACGAGTTCGTCCGCCGATTAAATTTCTCGAGGGTAAATCTCTTATATTTGGAGACCGCTAAAAATAGATATTTTGCAAGGGGTAGGGTAACAGGGTATAGTTGGTAGGGTAACATACCCAGTAATTAGCACATTAAGAATTTTTCTTTAAACTTACTTCAATTTTCATTACCAAGAAATAAAATATTTACTTGCAAATATTTTTAAATCAAAGAATGCATATCTGTGCAACTATTTTGCCCACTAAAAGCAAAAATTTTCGAAAAAGAATTAAAAAAATACATTTATAAAAAGTAGCTGTAATCACCAGTAATTGGCACCTAGAGCACCAATGTACACTGTTAAAACTAATGGTGACACATTGCACCTTTTAGGGGTGAAAGGCTTGTCTCACTGGTGACACCCCTAGAGGAGCTAAAATGGCACCCTTAACTAGGGTGAAAGGATGGCACCCCTAATCCAGGGTGTTTCAGGGGGTGAAAGGACGGCACCTCAGGGGAGACTAATGGCACCCCTTATCCACAGTGTTCAATAGGGTGAAACGATGGAACCACAGGGGAGAATAATCTCACCCCTTATCCAGGGTGCCCCAGGAGGTGAAAGGATAGCATCTCAGGGGGGAGTAATGGCACCCCTTAACCAGGGTGCCCCAGGGGGTGAAAAGATGGCGCCTCAGGGGAGAGTAATGGCACCCCTTATCCAGAATGCCCCAGAGGGTGAAACGATCGCATCTGAGGGGAGAGTAATGGCACCCCTCATCCAGGGTACCTTAAGGGGTGAAAGAATGGCATCTCGGGGAAGAATAATGATACCACTTATCCAGGGTGCCCCAGAGGGTGAACGGATGAAACATAATCCAGTGTGCCCTGTGGCATCCTACAAGAAAAAGCACTCACAATCTATGGCCCACAGTTGCAACCCCCCTCCCCCCACCCTACTTGTCAAGAAATTGTATTGGTTTGAATCATGAAATACAAAGTGTTTACCCATTTTTAAATTGAATTCTGCAGAGAAAATTATCATGATCAGTCAATATTTTGAGTCTTTTTTTTTTCTTTTAGATTGATGGAATATTATATTTTTAAACTCATTATCAGGTGTCCAAAGAAAAATTGTAGCATATTTTTGTAACTCAGAGAGGGATAATATGAACTACAAAAATAATCATAGAAAGGCAGAGAATTGAAATTGTACTTTCATTTACATGGAGAATATTTTAAGAAAAATTCAAAATTCTAACTTTATACAGTCTTTGCATTTCAAAATCACCTGTCATAAGTCATCACTATTGCATTGTTAGTCATACCCAAAAAGTTTTGTTAGAATAAATCGCAAAATTTACACAACCTCTACACCTATTTTCTGCCTCTAAAAATCACTGAGTTAGAGTCAAATATTGTGACTTTGTCATGCAATTTGAAGCCTGATTTTCAATTTTATGTTTTGAAGTTCTTGTAAAATGAAATAAATCATGAGTTTTGACTGTCTCTAACTCATATGTTTGGATCAAACTTTTTGGGTATGTTTAAGAAAGGGCCAGTAACTATTTTTGTGATTGGGCAATTTTAGATGCAGGAACATTATAAAAATTTGAGGTTTTTTGACTCCAAAATAAGAGAAAGTACAAATTGAATTATCTATCTTCATATGAATATTTTTATAATTTTCTTATAGTTTCAGAAGTAATCCGTAACCATCTTTTTTGACACATAGTATATTGCTTGACATGTATTTTCATTATTTTATATACAGGGCAACTGAAAAGTATGGGGACACAGAAAAATGCTATATCCTGTAAAATATATACCATAATTTAATAATAAAAAAATAAAAGAAATAACAATATTTTAACAAATTGTTCACTGGCTTGATATTTATTTTTTACATAAGTTTGAAAACGAAAAATCACAGAATTGACAGTCCGCTGTAGATAATTCTGATTTAAATCATTCTATACCTTGATAATTTCGCATCACATACAATGCAAACTGGGGATCTTCTATTTCTAGATTTTCTACAGAAGTCAAGTGAGTTAAGATCTGATTGTTCGAAGGCAATACACCTGTTATTAAATATCCACGCAGATGGGTGTTGAAGGTCAATGTTGTTTTTGCTCCATGTGAAGGCCCCAATACTGCTGGAAGTTCCATTAAAATTATTTTGAGGCGAACACTTCGTTGAACATATTAGTTGTTGATCATTTTGACGGTTGTGAACTTTTCGGAGGCTTAAGATTTTCATATAATAGAAGAAATGCTACAATTTTTTAAAGTAAGCATTTCTCAGATTTTAGTTGTGAAATATCAATGTCAAACAACGCACCAATATTTTTTCAGCTACCCTGCTGTATCTAATTAAAAAAATGTAAAACACAAATTAGAAAAGAATATGTAATAAATGCTGTGTAACTTTTAAATTAGTAAGAATACTTTATATTCTTTAAAATTCTTCCAGAAAGTTAGCCATCAAGCTATGAAATGAATTATAGAAAATAAGTTCATTTTATAGTTGTGGCAAAATCACAGATGAAATTGAGTAAAAAAAAAATCATTTTTACAATATACCTTTATAGTGAACTTATGCAAATCCATATTTTATAGCATATATCCACACAGGATTAGAAATTAAGAACTGTATGTAAGGTGTCAAAATAATGTCTACAATTTTTTTTCGATGTGCTAACTGCATTTCATATTTTCTTATTTCTTTTCACAACCATGTTAATAGTAATAATATTGCATTGCATATTTAATTTTAATGTATTGAAGGGAAGTGGGGAGGAAACTTTGTATATTAAACACTTTTTCTTGCTAAACAAAATAAAAACTGACTTTCCATAAGTATGAAACCTGATTAAACTACAATAATTGGATTCTGGAAAAACTAATCTTTTTATAAAGCTAATATGCATACAAAACAGATAATCAAGCAAATATGTCCACAGAGAGAAAATATGAGCTTTAGATATAACTAGGGATAAGCTAATTTTTAAAAAATCTGAGACTAACAGTACATCAGAAAATAAAAAGTTAGCAAATAAATGAATCTTTGGTTGCCAATTATGGTGTGGCATTTAAAACATTTCCAAATCACACATATTTTTTTTGTTTGTTTGAGGAAGGAAATACAAAAATTTTAAAACAATTTTAATACAGTTTCTTATTTTAGGAACATATAAGGATGCAGAAATATCTCATAATAAAAGAAAATCTTGCTTACAGGGGTGAAATATACAAGGACCAGTTTTATCAGTCATTGGTGAAAGCGAAGTTAACTTAGAGGTTATTAAATAGTTCAAAATTCTTAAGACACGTGCTGATGTCATGGTGCAGAGGGGGGGGGGATGTATGCTAAAATACAAATGAAAGCATTTTCTAAACAAAAATTAAAGTTAAAGAAAGCTAGCTATCAAGATTTGGCGACTAGGAATAATTTTTCTATAATTTTGTTTCATTTGACGACTAACGACTGCTGATTTCTAGTCCTGTATCCACATCAAAACACTTTCTGCCAAATTGTTTTTGTGTTTTGACTTATTGCATCTGAAATTTTAATCCAAAGAGTAATTATAATGAAAGGAATAAAACACTGAATTAAAAAAACAACCTTTTAGTTCAAATAATCTTTTTATTGTAAACACCAAGAATGTATTAAATATTATTAACAAAGACGTAACGCTATGTGGAACTGATGCCACTGAGAAAATTTTGAAGACATAAGTATCTAATAAAAATGATAAAAAATTTAAATTGGCTTTTGCTAAAGTTAACGTTAAACAACCAAAATAATGCATACCACAAAGTAACTAAGCTTATAAAATTATCAGTTTTTGTAATTAACTGTTTATGTAAAATTAATACATAGCATGAGTAATTTAACACGTTGCTTGAGTTGCGGAGCACAGTAACAGGTTGAAACACAGAAATTTCTGCACCTTCTTCATGATAAAGAGTCGGAAACTTTTCTTGTATCAATCATGGTAATGTAAGTACTATAAATGTAAGTTCACTATCTGAAATAATAATAATAACACATTAAGGAAAACACACAACAAGACAGTCCAATTAAAATGTATCATCAAAGTACAGCAAAAATGGTAGATGAACAAAAAAAGAAAGAATAAAATTTAAATTATAGTTCACAAGGCTATCAAAGCCTGACAGCTAATGTGCTCGCAGGTTCTGTATGTAACGTGATAACTCTTTATATAAATATTAGATTTGTTTCAAATTTTATATGTAGGTTCATTCTGATAAGGTTCTTCACTGATTTGCATTGGAGGTTCATTGGTTAAATATGAAGGGGGGGGAGAAAAGAGTGCTACCCTCCTTAATTTATATAAATATGCAGAAATCATGCAGAATTATCACATTTTCTTCAAATTTTGTTAATAGGTTCACTCTGATAAGGCACTTCCCTGATCAGTTTTAGGGGCTCATTGGATAAGTATAAAGAGGGATGGCAGTTAATCCACTGTCCAATAACTTACAGTTGATTACTTTTATTTTTGGAAGGGCATTATTCTTTGAAATAAGAGTATAATATACAGTTGTATGTATAGCCTGCGAGCTCAATGCCATCAGTTTAACTGGGCACTTTCCTCTTTATTGCCTATTTTCGGACAGCACGAGAAAATTACATGACCAACTCATACTTGTCATTCAGATATTCTTTTCCTGTATTATCATTAAGAGTTACAAACTATTTACATTATTAACCATATTTACAAAACATATCTTGCAACAAAGTGTCTATTCCAGATAAGCAACGAATTTCCCTAACATGTACAGGTATTCCATATCAGTAATAATAATAAAAAAATGAGGAATTTTATTCAAATTTATTAGTATGCCCCTATTATGTATCCTATATTGACACTAATCAATGAATATATGGATACAACCCTTCGTGTTTTTCCTTCATTTTGGGAATAACGAATTTTCAACGTATTCTATTGACGATTATTTTCAAAATTTTCAAGATGTGATTTTGCGACTTTCACAAAAGTTGCTCTATACATTTGGCAAACATAATATGCAAATGAAATTTTGATATCTTTGACGCATGAGCAGTAAAAAATTATTTAGTAAACCTACTCAATATTCGAACAATTTTTATTATTTTTTAATTCTGATTACAGGGTATTGTGTGCAATGTTGTTTGTCACATTTTCTGAAAATAATGTTACTTTATATTAAGAACTCTTCAAATTATAAGCAAAAATCTTGGAAAAAATTGGGAGTATTTTTATAAAAACCTTCATTTTTCTACGAGTATACATGCTATCGACATAAAAATGAACACAGTGTATAACAATAAGCCACTTAATCACAATCTAAAGTTTGAGCGCTTTTGATGCATTAGTTTTGACAGGGTTATCCAAAAGATATTCATACATTTTTTAATTTGTTGGCGGTCATCTATAAAGTTTCTGGAAAACATCTTCATGGAAATAGATGACCTGTACTATATTGTTTATACACTGAGAGTTTTCGGATAATTCCTCATGCATTTTTCTAGATATTTTGCAAAATGTCTAAAATCGCGAGTGTGACGATAATCAATAGCCAGGTAGTGTATTATATTTATACACTAAGATTTTCAGGATAATTCCTCATACATTTTTCTAGATACTTAACAAAATGTCTAAAATCGCAAGTGGACGGTCATCTCTGGCCATATAGTGTATATCAAGAGCTTTAGGGAACTGGCTAATTCTTTATTTCCCCTTTTGCTATATGGGGGAAAGTCGGGTGGAATGGGACTGTAGGTGTTTCTCTTTGTGCATTATTCTACACATTTCATCGATCGCATACAAGATGAAGCAATGGTAATCCATTCTTCAGTTTACAAAAAATATTGATATGCATAGACTTGCAAATGTATGAAAGAAAAAATTATTTCAAAAATCCAATTTAAATTTGATTTATTTGCTCTCAATATATTAAAGGCTTGTTTATGTATAAATGTAATAGTTTCCCTATTTATGGAACATTATACTGTATATTATCCCTAATTTAAACTAAGCCTAAAGCAGCATTTTTGTTTGATCAAGAAGTTTAACACAAACAAGGAAGTGGCGAGGAATGGGACATGCCAGAAAAGGGATGAATGGGACACGCCCAGTTCCTTTTTTTAATTAATAATAATGCGAATTGCTAACATGCAAATTTTTTAGAGGATAATATATTAATTATAACATTGATAATATATGCATTCATACTTCAAAATGTAAATAAATTGATGATTATTTAAGGCGCAACGCTAGGCGCAGAAAAAGACCCGGATGATAATGCAAAGTCTATGGGAGCGTTCTTTTCAAATATTTCGCCGAAATTTTAATATTTTTACGTGATTGTTTTGCACAAGATTGCTGAGGGCGATCCGCAACTGGCGTAGTTTTTACTTTTTCAGTTTTGGTTTCAGATTTTTTTAAAAAAATTACTTTAACTTACGAAATTGGGTTAAACCGGTTTTGAAATTGAAATTATCGTTATACAAAAAATATAAAAGCAAAATCGAAAAAATAAAAACTAGGCCGGTTATGGATCATCCTCAGCTGTCTTGTTCAAAAGAATCATGTAAAAATATTAAAATTTGAGTTAGGTATTTCAAAAGAACGCTCCTATAAACTTTTACATTATCATCTTTACATTCTGAGCCTAGTGTGGGGCCTTAATGACACCTATGACAGAGAATCCTGAATTTTCATTCTAATCATGAAGATACTGAATTTTATATTGTGGCATATACATTATCAACTTACAACCTTTGTTTGATTTTTATCTTATCGACACTATAGGTTATTTTGTGCCTTATAGCTTTTTTTTTTCATTATTGCTGTCCCATAACTCTTAATGAGGAGGTATGAGACACATTTTGAAACTTAAGTTCTCTTTAAAATAAAATAGTTTTTGCACGTTATGTTTCTATATTGTTCAGGGGGATTAAAAAGTGTTTTACCTTGCATGCTATAAATTGAATTTTTTCTTTTTGTTTATATATTAAAAAAAAATCTTACTTTTGTAAAAAAAAGTCCCACACCATCCCACTCTCCCCTATATAGATATTATATATTAATACACCAATTACATGAAAATAGAATTTTTATCAATAATATTAAAATACAGTTTAAGGGGTAACAGTTTATTGTATATCCTTAGGTTTTTACCACCTTCTCCCCAGGTTTTTACCGGTAAAAAGCCAACCCTGTTTATTGGTCTTGTTTCAGAACGGGTGGAATGAAAGATTGTTAAAAATTATGTCATTAGAAAAATGTTTAAGATTTATAAATGACAGTGCAAAAATCGCTTTTAAAACACGAGATCTTCATCACCTGCGGAAAATTTTCACATTTGTGTAAAATTACGATATAAGTTTTTATTCATTGTTATTTATTTATTTATTTTTTTTTTTTTGAACACACACTATTTCTGTAAACTATTCTGGAAGTTCAGTGGAGTAAATACAGATTGTTTTTCCTTTTATAATTTGAATGTTCATGACTACAAATTTGTCATATCGGATGATGTTGATGATTGAGAAAGCGGGGGGGGGGGGACTGATTACGGTCTAATCAAACTTAAATTACTATTATTGAAACCATTATTTAACCATAAAATTCTGCTACTAAATAAGATTTAATGCGAAAGAATACTTTCGAAAAAAAAAATGGGCGTAAATCTGCATAGCCGATAATCAGATCATAAGGTTTATTCAATTCAATACCCTAACATTTTCTCACCTTTTTGAAAGAAAATGAAACCAAAAGTATGAAAATATGAAGAATTGGGAGTAAGAAAACATAATGGTAAACCCAAGATACCGCTAAATTCGGGTTTTTAGGCAATTCCCACCAAGGTATGACTTGCTGACTAATAACGTTTTAATATGCAAATCGAGGTTTTATCCGTGATTTTTATCCTTAAATGAGACTAAATGATTGTCCGTGCTACCGTAATCTAATCTTATTATGAAGATTATTTTGGAAATAATGGTGATTAATAAGGAAAATATTAATAATGAAAACCCTGGAAATAAGTTTTGATTACTTTAAGATTTGCAAGTAATCAATTGTCTTAAATGAAAAAGTTACCCCCCCCCTCTCAAATAAAGACAAATCAGGTATACTGAACCAATATTAGAGAAGTTACGCGAGGCTGCAATATGGTGTGAATTAGTCTTTACAGGAGGGGTTCGGATAGCATCTATCCGACAATATATGCAAAACCGGCCAGATGCTGTCCGAGATCCCGTGTAAAGGTTAAAATTAAAACTTCACGAATAAAATTAATTGCTTTTAACTGTATATAGACACAAAAACATATTTTAACCTTAACTTCTCTGACAAAAATTGTTACATAACTACTATGAGCTGTCTGTCAGACCATTTAATCTGAAGATGAATAAAATGTTACATTAATTCTCAGAATACTATTTATGTATTAAACTTTATGTACAAGAATATTATAAATCAAATTCAGCTATTCAAAAGTATTTAGAGGCAGTAATAAGACTCCAAACTAAAAAAATTTGACCAGTATCTATAGTTAAGCTAAAAATTACAAGTTAAACTGTGAAACTTGAAAAACTCACGGGGTCTGAAACCACTAACAACAACTAAAGGTTAAATCTAAACAGTTGAGTTTAAAGACAAGGTAAAATGGTCATAGAATATTCCGATTTCAACAAGATTCGTCTATAATAACTAATTTGTAATGAAAAAATATGTAAATATTTTTACAATCTTTCTTTTCGCTCTTTCTAACTGTGCGCCCTTAGGATTCCCGTGCTTAGAGCAGTTTGCTCCTATTGCTCCTCGGTAGCTAAGGCCTCGATAAATCATTTAAGAATATTGACATGTAAACGAGAAATTTCAAAATAACTACCTCATAGGTTTAACATTAGCAAGCGGGTATTTTGGTGAGAGTGTAGCTTGTAGCTTCACATAATAAACTTAACAATCAATCATACTAACAAAAAAATCTAATTTACTGTTTTTTTATGACATTACTTATAGGGATGTACGATAAATTAACGTAATAATAAAATAAAATAAAATAAAGTTAAATCTTACCTTTAATCAGACTTTGCCCGGTTCACTGGTCGCGCAAATCGGATCGTTTTCTCCTCATTGTTGTTTCATTGTAGCTCAGTGGTTAGTCCTCAATTAATATCGCCAACACAATCGTATACACACTGCCATGTTTTGATTTGCTCACACCCGTAAACTTTACTTGCCGACACCGAAAGCAGAAAGACACGCGTCATAGCGCATGCGCAAGTTACCAGTCACCCGATGAGGTGGTTACGAAGTGCATGGCACCTTATTTAGCTCCCATCATCCAGTAACAGATCTGTCGTCACCCCAACCGCATATTCAAGCTCCTATGACACCCTAGGGTTCCAAATGGCACCGCCTTTTCACCTCCGGGTCCCAAATGGCACCGGTTTGTCACCTTTATTTTTAACAGTGTATGACACCTTGTGATCCAGTAATTGCCACATGTTTATATATATAAAAAAAAAAAACATTATATTTTGCATCGTTTTTAATCGCTTTAAATGAATTTACTGTAGATGAAGATGCCATATTACAGATTTTTGAGAGAAAGAAATCAGCATATTAGTCTGAAATGTGAACATTTTAAAACAATACAAAATTTTTATATTGATATCCAGTAATTGTCATACTGTCCCCAGTGATTGACATACAAAGCTTTAATGGATTCCAATTACTGATAATATTTCATATTTTCAAATAAAAACAACTGATAAATAAATTTAGTCTAAAACTTTAAAAGTACTGCCGAAATAAGTGGTTTAATCTTAAATCTTGCGATTTCCTACTAATTGGAATAGGTACCAATTACTTGGAACTAGCAAAATTGAAGAACCATTAATTGGCATCTATCATTAATTCAGAAATCCAAATATTTGTGTCAAAAATACTTTTATACAATTAAACTAACGATTTTCATCTAAACAAAACTGTTTTTGATTAAAATTTAAAGTACATTTTAAATGAGATAATAATGAATTGAAAAGCATGCCTTTCTTAAGCCAGAAAAAAAGCATTTGCAACAAAAATGGCTAAATTGAGCAAACCATAATTGTTTCTCTTTTCCATTATTGTCATCTAGTAGCATAAATCAAAGTTATAATCTTTAACGTAAATGAGTATATAACTGGTATATGGTCTTACATTTTTAAAAGACTGGATATAAATCTTAATTTAGGACATGTTTTTAGGATGTGCCAATCATTGGTGCATGCCAATTACTGGGGATGTTACCCTATATATTTTAATTTTGTACTAGAAAATTGAGAATATTATTAGAAACATGCAGTTTTCTATTGGTTTCCGGTGTGTAAAAAGCACATATTAGTCAATATTTTTGTTTCAAATTTTTATTAATAAAAAAAAATAAATAAATACGAGCTTAAGGGGACAGTACAAATTTAAAGTGGTCAAAAAACAGATTATTTGCTTTTTTTGCATTTTTAAAATGGTTATTTTATTTTGAATAAGTTTTTACTAGTCTTTTAAATGTGTGATAATTATTTACTGAGATATTAGACAAAATGTAGACATCGCCCTTTCATTTCGATTTAAACACTCTGCAACATGTGACATGGCGGCTGCAAAACTGTTGTTTCTTTCGGTCTAGAGATATCTGAGGCATAACTGAGTAACTGTGACATCTGGATTTTATTCGTTTTTCGATTGGTCCATGTTTAATGTCCAGAAATGTAATACTTCTGTCGCCACGATGAAAAAAAATATTAAAAACTCAAAAAATAAAATACTAATAATAAAAGTAAATTAATAATCCAGAAGCAAATTGAGATACTGTAACGCATCTTTCCCTCCGCTATGCTTTTAAGAGCCCAGGGGGTGCTGTTTGCATTGGTTCCTTGGACGGCACATCTTTTCTTACCCCCCCCCCCTCCATGGGAGCCTGGCGTAATAAAAGTCACGCTGATGACCGTTAAGATGTTATACGCCTTAACCAAGGTGAATTATACCTATATATGTGCAGAATATGTCTTCTAACATCCTCTTGTAATTATATATATAAAACCCCTCCGTGTATAACAATTCCGGGGTCAACCTATCCACAAGAAAAAGAAACTCATTCACCAATGAAAACGTTTCATAGTCGTAATGGAGCGTTCTCATTGGTCAGATTTACAGTGGGAACTGTAAATGACGTCACTACATTTTACTTCGCTTTGAAATCTTTCCACGATTTCAAAAAATACACTGTTAAAAATTTGACCCATTTGCTGCAGCGGCACTCCACAACTTTTATAGAATATCTCTTTTATGACCAATGAGACTGCTCCATAACACAGTAAAGTAACCGTTTTATGTAAAAGCGGTGGAGTGACGCTGTAGCAAATGAGTCAAATTTTTTACAGTGTATATTTAATTAAAACTTTTTATTAAAGGAAAGCGAAGGTGCGTTTTAAATGCAATATTGTTAAAATTTTTATATTCGGGTTGCTTTAATTTGTTTTCTTTACAGCCGTGAATGACTCTTGAGAATTTCAAATCTATAAAAAAAATTGTGAAAAGTTACCTCCGATTTTAAAGGCAATCTATTTTCTGACCAATGAAACCGTTCCATAGTCGTAGTGGAGCGTTCTCAATGGTCAGATTTACAATGGGAGCTGTAAACGACGTCAATATATTTTACTTCGCTTTGAAATCTTTTCACGATTTCAAAAACACTATTTATTAAAACTTTTTATTTAAGCAAACCGCGGATGCGTTTTAAATATCATTATAATCCCCACCCCCATCTACCAGATAGTTTTGCTATAGTTTTAAATGCCGATTTCTGTTGAGATTTTCTTTCTTTTTTCTTTCTTTTTTTCTTTTTTCTTTATTTTATTGTTAGATTTTTCCCTTTCCAAGTTTAATCGCTGTATTTTTCAAAATTGTTTCAGCCGAAAGTGGCTATGATTGACCACAGTTGTAGTTTTTTATCATCCTCTAATAATGCAAACACGTCATTTTGACGGATTATCTTCTAGTCGTATTATACAGGGTGATTCCAAATTTTTTTTACAATAAAAGAGGGGTAATAGTACACATCAAGACAAGCAATATTAAATAGGAGACCAAGGGTCCAAAACGTTTTCCTAAGGAAATAGCCGCCATTAAAGTTTAGGGACCAAAATTTCAAATAAACATAAAAAACTGAAAAATCGGTCGATTGATTTGCGGTTTTCACTAAAATTATTCTTTATGTCGGCATTTTCTTGAAATTAAATTATAAAGATAAATTTCAAAAAATGCCGATAGAGGGCGCTTTAGACTTTGGAGTAACGAACAACTATTTTTTGCCGGTATTTTTTGCATCTCATTAAATGTTTTCGTAAGCTTAGACTCAAACTTAAATTTTGAGCTCAAAATCTGTAGTTGGGAGTGGTTAAGTAACACAAACTGAGCTGTGTTCAGAGGGTTCAAATTTCAAATGATTATAAAAAACGGAAAAATTGGTCGATTGATTTGCGGTTTTCACTAAAACTATTCTTTATTTAGGTGTTTTCGTGAAAATAAATTATAAAGATAAATTTCAAAAAATGCCGATAGAGGGCGCTTTAGACTTTGGGGTAACGAAACACTCTTTTTTGTCGTTATTTTTTGCACCTTATTAAATGCTTTCGTAAGCTTAGACTTGAACTTAAATTTTGAGCTCAAAATCTGAATAGCTAGGAGTGGTTAAATAGACAAACTTAGCTGTGTTCAGAGGGTTCAAATTTCAAATAATTGTAAAAAACGGAAAAAATTGGTCGATTCGTTTGCGGTTTTTTCTAAAACTAATTTTTAAATCAGCAGTTTTCTTGATCAATCAGTGTTTTCTTGAAAATAATTTTTAAGATAAATTTCACAAAATGCCGATAGAGGGCGCCTTAGACCTTGGAGTAGCGTACAACTATTTTTAACTGTTATTTTTTTAATCTCATTAAATGCTTTCAAATGCATAGACTTAAATTTTGGGCTGAAATTCTGAATCGTTGGGGGTGTTTAAGTAGAGAAAAATTGAATTGTGTTCGAGGAGGAAAGAGTGTTAAATTTCAATTCCTGAACACACTTCAGTCTGCACTTCTTAACTCCTCCTAACCATTCAGGATTTGAGCTCAAAATTTAAGTTTAAATCTAAACTTCCGAGAACATTTAAAATGCTTTTGCAAGCATTTAATTAGAACCAAAAAATAATGGTTAAAATGAATTGTTGGTTACTTTGAAGTTTAAGGCGCCCTCTGACGGAATTTTTTGAGATTTATCTTTAAAAATTATTTTCAAGAAGATACTGACTTAAAGAATAGTTTTATTTTAAACCGCAAACGAATCGACCAGTTTTTCCATTTTCTATAATTACTTTAAATTTGAACTTCCCCCTCCCCCTTGAACACAGTTCAGTTTGTGCTACTTAACCACTCCCCACTATTCAGATTTTGAGCTCAAAATTTAAATCTAAGCTTCCGAAATCATTTAAAGAGATGCAAACAATAACGGCAAAAAATAGTTGTTCGTTACTCCAAAGTTTAAAGCGCCCTCTATCGGCATTTTTTGAAATTTATCCTTATAATTTATTTTCACGAAAATACCTAATTAATGAATAGTTTTAGTGAAAACCGCAAATCAATCGACCAATTCTTCCGTTTTTTTTAATCATTTGAAATTTGAACCCTCTGAACACAGCTCAGTTTGTGTTACTTAACCACTCCCAACTACAGATTTTGAGCTCAAAATTTAAGTTTGAGTCTAAGCTTACGAAAACATTTAATGAGATGCAAAAAATACCGGCAAAAAATAGTTGTTCGTTACTCCAAAGTCTAAAGCGCCCTCTATCGGCATTTTTTGAAATTTATCTTTATAATTTATTTTCAAGAAAATGCCGATATAAAGAATAATTTTAGTGAAAACCGCAAATCAATCGACCGATTTTTCCGTTGTTTATGTTAATTTGAAATTTTGGTCCCTAAACTTTAATGTCGGCTATCTCCTAAGGAAAACGTTTTGGACCCTTGGTCTCCTATTTAATATTGTTTGTCTTGATGTGTACTATCACCCCTCTTTTATTGTAAAAAAAATTTGGAATCACCCTGTATGTGTATTGTGATGTTTTCATGTAATAAATGTTTTGTGATTCTTAAATTCTTAAAATGTGCGTCACAATATAGCTTTCAAACCAATTGCAATTAAAAGTAAAATTTTCCCACTATACGATGGTGTAAAAATTCAAAATGTGTAAAGTTTACAAGTTTAAAAATTTGCGATGCCAAAAATTGTAAAACTGAAATTTTATTTAAAATTTGTTCTTGTTTGGTCCAAGAACATTAATGTTTAATTCATGGTATATGCAATATAAAACTCTGTTACCCCGTAATCCAAGTTTTGATTACCATAAAAATTAAATTTATATTTATTATTAATACTATTTTAAATATCATTTATTTATAAGGCTAAAATTTTAGTCTTTGAAATTATCCTTCCCCATATGATCTTTATAATTTGTTAAATTGCACTTTTTTATGCATTTTGTTTATGTGCTTTCAAATTAAAATCTCTTTAGAAATATACTAAAAGTGACAATTTTATTGGTTAAAAACCTTAAATATTAATAAGAAAATTTTAAAATAATAATCTCAACTGCCACTTTTCCCAGTTTTATTTAGTTTCATGATTTATTCTGAAAGTTGATCGAAAAAATTCTTAGTTGTTTAGTTTTATTTCCTTATAAATGCTTAATTTTAAACAAACAGCTTTTCCCACTGGAACAATAATTTACTGATTTTGTAACAGTATTTAACTTTTTAATATTTATTAGAAATGTATTATAGAAAACAACGCAAAATGTGCTTCAGAACAGCATCGAAGAAAAAGTCAGTTATATGATTGTAGTGATGAATCGTCACAACATTGCTAAAATAAATATGTGCATATAAAGAATGATTAAGCACAACTAAAGCGAAAATACATAAATATTTGTATATAAAAAAAGAAAAAAAGAATCATTGATTAAAGTAATGTTTTAAATTTATTTTATTCACTAATATCTATTTTAAGTTCGTTTCATTCTTTCAGGTAGTAATAATAATTTTAGGTTTCAGGAATAGATGAAGGCTATTTTTTTTGGTTGTAATTAAAGCCATAAACTTTATGACTCTAGAACGTTCGGTGGGAATGAATGGTAACAAGGAACACCCAAGTCAAATTTCTATTGATCGCCATAAAAATGTCAGATAATGACAACAGCAGAATAATAGCAAAGTTGTAAAAAAAACCCAGACTGTCTCCAAAGTTGACATTACGCGCAGGAGCTAACAATAAGAGAATTTACAGCCGGGAAACGCCCACAGAAGGGAGGCCTGGGTCAGGGGTCCGACGAGTTTCTGCAACCCGTGGAAAGAAAAAATAAAAAGTTTTTTTTAGTGGCTGAAAGGGGTGTAACTCCTACTTGGACACGGAACCAATGAGAAGTGAAAGGGCAATTGCCCCAATGAAAACGTTTGCAAATAAACCAATTAGATAAAGAAGAGGGATTGGAAGTAATCAAAGAAAAAAAAGAACCACCTCAGAAGAGAAGGTAGAAGTCAACAGATTCGGAAGATTTTATTTTGCTCTCCCAGTATGTTGTCACGAAGCAAGGACTCCGAAAAGAAATTATTCCACTCCGATGCGGATGTCTAAGATTTTTTTTTGGAACAATATGGAATAGATGTGTTCATCTTTAATTACTGCTACGCATTATAATGGACAATTCTGACTCGTGAGACTTCAGATGCGATGTATGAAATCGATGTGTTCATCTTTAATTACTGCTACGCATTATGATGGACAATTCTGACTCGTGAGACTTCAGATGCGATGTATGAAATCGATGTGTTCATCTTTAATTACTGCTACGCATTATGATGGACAATTCTGACTCGTGAGACTTCAGATGCGATGTATGAAATCGATGTGTTCATCTTTAATTACTGCTACGCATTATGATGGACAATTCTGACTCGTGAGACTTCAGATGCGATGTATGAAATCGATGTGTTCATCTTTAATTACTGCTACGTATTATGATGGACAATTCTGACTCGTGAGACTTCAGATGCGATGTACAAATTGATGTGAACATTTTAATTACTGCCACGCATCATAATGGACAATTCTGACTTGTGAGACTTCATTTGCGCCGCGAGAGACTGCTACCAGTTATTTGTTTCGACAGATCTTCAGTGGATTTAGCTGACAGATATTCAACAATGGTGAGCAATTTAATTTTTCTCTTGTGGTGTTACCTTGTTTTAGAATTTATTTTTTAGTCAATTTTACATGTATATATAAAGAGAAATTTCTTTAAGATGAAAATTAAATTTTTTATTTGAAATTTAAATAAAAAAATAAAAAATAATAAAATAAAATAAAATAAAATAAAATAAGATAAAATAATATAAAATAAAAAAAAAAAAAAAAAGAAGAAAAGTGAATAATAGGGAAAACTTAGGCTATGCCTTTTTAGTTGTGCTGTGAAAAATTGTGTAGGTTTATGATAACATAAAACTTAAAAAAAAATATTATTATGAAATGAATACATTTTTGAGTGGTGTTATCTCACTGTGTTGCTAATTATGAAATCAATATTTTGAACGGTATTTTATGATTGTATTTTGAATAATATTTGTTGTTTGAAATAAATGTTGGTGTGTACATAGATATCCTTGTTTTCTTTGAGATTTTCTTTTCTTTATTTCTCTTTAAGTAATTTTATAGATGCAGATTCTAGATTATTAAAATTAATTTTTTTCGGAAGACAGTTATTATTTACATTCATATTATCTCTTTAAAATCCTGATTTGCAAAGTTGAACGTTAAATAAGTGGAATCTGAGCTATTGCGATGTTCCTTTATTTAAATTATTGCTAAGTTTAAAAGAAAACAATTTTCCTTTTGGTAATATCCAGAACAATCTTTCACAACGCGGATTGGGATATTATCTTATTAATATTATTTCTTGCGTACTAATCACTATCTTTCGCGTACCTTGTAATGTGGTGTAATTTTCATCACCACAATGATAGTCGCTGTACAAAATACGATGATAGATATTTATCCAAAGCTGCGAGTTCGCCTTATAGGATAGTAAAGAGTGACCAGTTTGTTAGTGATGTTACAGACAACAATTCAGAATGCACATTTATTAAGATCATTTTTTTAGAAAACTATCCGGATTTTTTTATTTTATTTTATTTGTATTTTATTTATTTATTTATTTTGAAGAAGAAGAGTATGTGAATCAACTATCGAAATACGAGAATCCCCATAAATTATTTCATATTAAATCATTTAGTTTCATAAAACGTGCATACTTAATTACTTTACAATTAGTACGAAAGAAAATTTTAAATTATGTATTTAAAATATTTTTTTTTTATTTTTTTTTATTTATTATTATTATTATTATTATTATTATTATTATTATTATTATTATTATTATTATTATTATTATTACTATTATTTGCAATAGCAAATGCTACATTTTTACAATTTGCATCTGTTTTTTACATACTATATTTTGCAACATTTTACAAAGTTTTATATTCATCACTTTAAACTAGCATCGAATTTTTTTACTGATTACGTTGTATAATTAGTACGTTTGTTTATTTTATCATATACAGGGTGTCCCAAAAGGTCGTTTTCAAACTTAACATGTTGGTCTGTCATATCATGATGAACAATATTAAATAGGAAACTAAGGGTCCCAAACGTCTTCCAAAGGAGATATGCGCCATTAAAGTTTAGGGTCCAAAAATTCAAATGATTATAAAAAACAGAAAAATTGGTCGATTCATTTGCGGTTTTCACTAAAACTATTCTTTATGTCAGTATTTTCTTGAAAATAAATTATAAAGATAAATTTCAAAAAATGTCGATAGAGGGCGCTTCAGACTTTGGAGTAACGATAAACTAGTTTTTACCAGTATTTTTTGCATCTCATTAAATTTTTTTAGAAGCTTAGACATAAACTTAAATTTTGAGCTCACAATCTAAATCGTTGGAAGTGGTTAAGTAGCGCAAACTGAATTGCGGGGGGAGGTTCAAATTTCAAATGATTATAAAAAACGGAAAAAATTGGTCAATTGATTTGCGATTTTCACTTAAATTATTCTTTATGTCAGTATTATCTTGAAAATAATTTATAAAGATAAAATTCAAAAAATGCCGATAGAGGGCGCTTTAGACTTTGGAGTAACGTACTACTTTTTTTTTCCGTTATTTTTTGCATCTCATAATTTTTTTAGAAGCTTAGACATAAACTTAAATTTTGAGATGAAAATCTGAATCGTTGGGAGTGGTAAAGTAGCGCAAACTGAACTGCGTTCAATGGGGGTGGGGAGGTTCAAATTTCAAATGATTCTAAAAAACGGAAAACTTGGTCGGTTTTCGCTAAAACTATCTTTCAAAAAATATCTTCTTATCAGATATCTTTCAAAAAATTCCGTCAGAGGGCGCCTTAAACTTTATAGTAACCAACAACTATTTTTAACCGTTATTTTTTGTATCTAATAAAATGCTTGTAAAAGTTCAAACTTAAATTTTGTACTCAAAATCTGCATCGTTGTGAGTAATTAAGCGGCCTAAAATTGAACTGCGTTCGAGGGGTGGGGAAGGTAACATTTCAACTCCTGAACACAGTTCAGTTTGCGCTACTTAACCCCTCCTATCGATTTAGATTTTGAGCACAAAATTTAAGTCTAAAATTATGCAAGCATTTAATTAGATTAAAAAAAAGAAAAAAAAAAAAGAACGGTTAAAGATAATTATTGGTTATTCCAAAGTTTAAGGCGCCCTCTAACGGATTTTTTTTTAATTTATCTTTAAAATTTATTTTCAAGGAAATATTGACATAAAGAATAATTTTAGCGAAAACCGACCAATTTTTCCGTTTTTTATAATCATTTGAAATTTGAACCTCCCCACCCCCATTGAACTCAGTTCAGTTTGCGCTACTTTACCACTCCCAACGATTCAGATTTTCATCTCAAAATTTAAATTTATGTCTAAGCTTCTAAAAAATATATATGAGATGCAAAAAATAACGGAAAAAATAGTTGTACGTTACTCCAAAGTCTAAGGCGCCCTCTATCGGCATTTTTTAAAATTTATCTTTATAAATTATTTTCAAGAAAATACTGACATAAAGAATAATTTTAGTGCAAATCGCAAATCAATTGACCAATTTTTCCGTTTTTTATAATCATTTGAAATTTGAACCTCCCCTCGCAATTCAGTTTGCGCTACTTAACCACTTCCAACGATTTAGATTTTGAGCTCAAAATTTAAGTTTATGTCTAAGCTTCTAAAAAAATTTAATGAGATGCAAAAAATAATGGTAAAAACTAGTTTATCGTTACTCCAAAGTCTAAAGCGCCCTCTATCGACATTTTTTGAAATTTATCTTTATAATTTATTTTCAAGAAAATACTGACATAAAGAATAGTTTTAGTGAAAACCGCAAACGAATCGACCAATTTTTGTGTTTTTTATAATCATTTGAATTTTTGGACCCTAAACTTTAATGGCGCATATCTCGTTTGGAAAACGTTTGGGACCCTTAGTTTCCTATTTAATATTGTTCAGACCAGCATGTTAAGTTTGTAAACGACCTTTTGGGACACCCTGTATTTTATAATTTAAAAATATAATTTAATCCTTATACGGCTTTTTCTCAAAGCGACATTTTTTTACTTTTGCACACATTATATCTCCAAAACTATTTGAAGTATTGCTTTATTCTTTTTTCACAACATAAATATTCATATTATCTTGAAAATAATCTAAAGTTATAAAGCTGTGTTCAGTATGTAGGAAATATATATACGTATACAATTGAGTGCATGCAAAAATTCGTATTTTTTTTCTAATAAATACTTAGTCTTTATCTAATTATTCCATTAGAAATATCCTAGTTTAAATAAAAACCGGAGTATTATGTTTCATGTAATATAATGCTTATGAAAATACCACACATTTAGCATGAGATATCGTGCGCCCAGAGAAATAATATTCAAAGTAACAATTTCAAATAGCATTTTTAAATTGACCCATACATTTTTTTAATTATAATATATCTTAATAAAAATCTTTTAAACTAGATAAATATCATCTAAATATTATTTTGGCAATTCTGAAGTGGTTACTTTTTTTTCTTTTGTAAAAGATTGCTAAACTCGTGACTAATTTCCCATATTTTATGATTGTTAAAGGTGTACTGTCCCTTTTATCCGAACACCTTTTAAACGCAATTTTCGATCAAAATATCGATTTTTTATTATTGCGATACTATAAAAACTGAATTTTTATCTATCGAAATCTGATTAACTTTTGTTTGTATATAAAATAAAGCACGGGTTACAGCTGTTTAAAATGACATTTATTATGGCTTTTGAATTGTGAGTTACTTATTGAAAGTTACTTTTAGCCAATTCTCAAAATAAAGCTTTCAGATTTTTACTATGCACAAAACATCCCAAAACAGATCATTATATATGAAATACCACGAAATTTTCTGTACTTCTTTTACAAATGCCTTTTGAGGGAATAGACTGCACTCATGATAACACATTAAATAGTTTTACTTTTACACTGGTATAAATGACAAACTTGAGACAAAATTTGCAAATTTCCGAAAACTGCTGCCAGCAATGTTGCCAGCAGTTTTTGCCACAAATTGAAAGGATTTTTTTCACAGTGTTGAACAATTAAGTGAAGGCGTTTTGTTTTTTCACACATGTCAGACTGCTAGTTGTGCGCTTAAGTTTTCTGTCCACATGTTTAAGTCTACTTTTTTTTAAATTTTAATTTAATATGTGAAAAGCGCATTATTTGAATTGTGTATACTTTCTAGTTTATCCTAATATGAGCAGTAGAATGCTTAACTTACTTTTTAATGACACAGTACTTCGTCGGAAACTTTAAAACTAAATAATTAATAATACTTTATTTATCTTGTGGCAAATATAATGTTTTAAAAGATTTCAGAAATAATGTTTAGAAACCTATATTTTATGATATTAATAAACTAAAATACCAATTTTTAGAGATTTGAACACACGTAATAATTTTAAAACAAACCTTTTCGGATTTTCTTGAATTACGAACTTCCTTGCATATTTGAAGAGACAACTTTTTCTAATCAACTGAACGTAGCATAATATATTTAATCACTATTTTTGTAAACAAATGTACTTTTATTTTTAAAATACAGTAAAATGTGTTTCTTTATATTATGGGATGAATCCATAAATATCTGAAGAATTGAAAATAACATGTTTAAAAATAATAGTACATCTTGTTTTAGCAAATTTTTACTGTAATAATTAGAATGTTTGGGATATATGATACTTTTAAAGGTAGTAACATTAGTTAAAATGCAATTTTGCATATTATATTTCCATATATTTTTAAAAGGTGTGTATTATTTTAAAGATGATATTATATATATATTCTTATGTGCATAAATGTAGAAAGAATCGAAAACTAACATTGAGTGCAAATTTAAATAATTAAAAAAAAAAAAAAAACACTAATGAAAGATCAAAAATCTTTTAAAATAATTAAAAAGTGCATTAATATAAATTTGTTAATATTAATTTTAAAACTGTCAACAGTAGCGACAAAAGAAAGGAAAAAATCTGCTCATTACATTTATACATTGCCAATTTGACCAACTATACATTTTTAAAAATAAGCATCATTTTCAATGTTTTTATGCAACATAAGAATAAATATAGATAACTAAAGAATTTCCGCGAACGTAGTCACAGGACGCATACACTTTTGAAGTTATTAGGTGTCAAGCACAACTATTTCTTATAAAAAGAGTAAAATTTGTTAAATAGCAAGGTATCTGCAGACTTTCTTTTGGAATGCGATAAAGTTTGAAAATTAGTCAATTTTAGACAATTGTTCCAATTATTCATTAGCAAAGTTGATTAATAGTAAGCTTTGTTTGAAGTTAAAAAAATTAGAAGATTATTTATGTAATCACGGTGCAATATATATTTCATAATCATCTCACCGATCACACTTAAAAACTTTCACTGTAAGAAAAATGATCGAAAACAGCAGTTATCAAAGATAAGATAAATCAAATCAAATTCCTTGTTTCTATATATTATATAACTGCAAGTGTTTCCAATGAGATAATACACACCTGTTAATTCAATTG
The DNA here is from genome assembly GCA_964019185.1 of Maratus speculifer. Classification (NCBI taxonomy): domain Eukaryota; kingdom Metazoa; phylum Arthropoda; class Arachnida; order Araneae; family Salticidae; genus Maratus; species Maratus speculifer. The sequence continues at coordinate 149,887,578 of OZ025300.1, forward strand.
CATAAAAAGTGCAAATATTGAAGAATGAAGATGTACATTAAATTAATGGAGAACTGAATAACTGAATTACCAGATGGAAAAAATGTATCATAAAATTATGCATAGTACAATAACTATTACATGCATTTTCAAGCTCTGTTTATGAGAGCGTAAAAAAATATAGAATATCATTACTCATTACATTCGATTACTTATTTGATTTCAGTCAAATAAAGTTCAAATGAGACTCATACATTTTTACTTTACACAAACTTGCTAAATAAATAATTCTTATCTTATGTGCGTCAGCCGCACTTGACCAAAAGTTTTTTTTTTTTTATTACATTTTTTAAATTTTCTAAACATGCAAAAAGTAAGTTTGTGTATTGGTATATAATCGAATACGAAATGAAATGGATTTTTCAAATTCCCCCTTTTTAAGTGTATCTCAATTTACATTTTTTATCTTTTTTTATTTTAAATATTTTTGTTATCCATTGCATGGAACCTGATTACAGTACTTTAACTTAAAAGAGTATACATCGAAACCAAATAAATTATTTAAATAAAATCCTACATCTAGTGTGAATTTAATATTTTATTATTTGCCTGGATATCGAAAAAGTTAAATATTGTACAGTAAATTGAAGAATATAATTTCCAAATCCAGAGTTAAATAATATTTTGTATATCCATTCATCTACGGATTTTTTGTATGCGTAATAAACCAGAAATTTTGTATTTCTTTAAAGTATGGTATAATTTAAAATAATTAGATTTATCTATAATTTGAATTGAAGTTAAAAAATATTGAAATTTATATTTAAGAAAGGAATATAGATGAAAATCATACTGTGTTAAAAAAAAGTATTTTAAATATGTTCCAAATTCATAGATCGATCGAGTAAAAAAAGATGAACTGTTATTCTGCATTTGTTTATTCACGCCTCATGACTTATTTCAACCTCAAGCGTCTTGCGATATGAACTTCAAAAATTTCTGTGAGGTATTTAAAGTATCTTATCTAAAAAGCAATACAGATAAAATGTAAGATATCTTTAAAATAATTTTCTAGCGTGTATAAAAACTGTCCAATTTAAAAAACATCTCAGTTGTGAAGAACTTTAACTACAAAATGTAAACAATTTTGGCTATTTTTCAAAAGTCGTTCATTATATGAGATTAATGATTAAAATTATTTATTTATTTTTGCAATTAGCACTTATTTTTAATTATAAATTTATTTTTGCTATATTGCATTTTAACTAGCTCTTCTATATAAATGTACTAGAGCATGTTATAAAACTGTTTATAAGCATGATTGAGGCGCTCAGAACCATAATATACAATATGAATAAAAATATTATGTAGTCCATTGGAAGGTGCATAAAATATGATTTATGATGCATAGTATTTGATAACAGGCTTGGGTCACTGTGGTAGGAAATAAAAGAAATACCCAAAGTAGTAATAAAGAGAAATTGACTGAGTGTAAGGGAAAATGGAAACAGTTCAGCATTTTAACACTTTTACTCCCTTTTTAAATATTTCTCCTAAATTCTTAAAAAAAAAAAAAAAAAAAAAAAAAAAAAAAAAAAAAACGATTTTTTGGGATTAAAATGTGTTGTGAGCCTTGTTGTACAGAACGGGTTGTTAAACCATTTGAATCCCACCAATGATTACAGCCTTTCATGGAAATTTGATTTCGGATTTAAATGAAAAGAAAAAGATTTCAACTAACTAAATAAATTTGAACTGCATGTTCTATGTTGTATTTCGAAATGTTATACATCTAATTTATTCTCTGATACATTTAATCATGATGTTTAGATTTAAAGAGTGCTTTCTTTGATTTTTTTAGTTACATAGTACCACATAATATAAACCTGAAATAAAATTTGAGTGTCAAGAAATTGCGAAAAGGCAAAGTTTAAATTAAAAAAGAATATTTTTCGTTGTTTTCTGATTATGGTTAGCCTTAATATTTATGAAAAAATTGGAAATGGAATCGATGATATATTTCCTAAAGAAATGCGTGGTTGTAAAGGAATATAAGTCATGAATCGTAAAATATTTTCATTGCTATTTGGCGTAATGCCAGCAAAAAGGGAAATCTAAAATAGTATTTTATGTAATGGTTTTAAGGAAAAATCTAACAAGTTATTTTCCTTCCTTTTATTAAATGGTATTGCATGATATTTTCCATAAAAATGAATAAATAAAAGCACAATATGATAACTACGGTTTTGAATCTGAGAAAAATATATTATATTAAAACATAAATCAAATTTAAATAACATGAAGACAGTCTCTTGATTGAGAAATCGTTTTTGTGAGGCAATGGGGACAACACTAATACATTTTTTAATTTTTGCTTTTTAAAAATTTTATAATTATATGTTATATTTTTATATGCATTGACATTTTTCTGACGCATAAGAAGAAAAATGCATATAAATATTGCATACTTATATTTCCCTATTATCTATTTATATATAAAATAGAAGGAAGATATGGAGGAAACATGGGATACGGGATTCTATTCCATCTATAAGGGTAACATGTGAGGTTTGATCCTCTATGCTTTTTTGTATTTAAACATTTATTTAGCTGATGAACGCGAGATGACAGCATGGTTGCTAGCTGAATAATATACTGTTTTTATCTGTTAGCCATTTAAAAGCAGAATCAAGAAGGAATCACGTGTAATCTCATTTTCAGGCAATTTTTTTTATCTTTTGTTTTTGGTGCAAAATATACTCTCTAATGTCATGTGTCATTAACATATATAAAACTAAATTATGTTGTTTGTGTATTTAGATTATTATATTTAAAGCCAGCATACTCTTTTTTTAAAGTTTAACTTTTTATTTTAATGTATTTTTTTACATTTTATTTTTCGAAAGTTGCTACTAAGGGACATTTGATCCATATCAATTCTGGGAGGTTTGGCACGGATCAAAACATCATGTTTTGTTTAATTTGAACGTCTAACATTTTTAAATTACACAATAGTTAATTTTTAATAAAAATAGAGACACATTCTAGTTTCTTATATTAATATGTAGCGCGTGAAGCTCCATATTCAAGATTCTTATTATTTTTAATGACGAACACTAACATTTATTGAAAACAATTAAACGAATACAAACCAAAATACCAATATTTTTCTTTTCACAAACAACGTTTAACTGAAACACGACGATCTTTGGTAAATAAACCATACGTCGTCAAATATCACGTGAAGTTTTGCATCTTGTCAAGTCTCCTATTTTACTCCGTAGAAAGAATATTTTGTGCTCTCAAGGCCAGTCATTGAATTCTTTGAGTAGTTCTATTTACTTTTTCTCTCTTTTCTTTTCACGCAGTTTCATTACCTTTTAATCTTGAAATAGCAACTTACGTCTTACAGCCACGCGCGATGAAACGTCAAGATCATTCATTCGGAATGCAAATGTAGCTACAAATATTTCCCACAAAGATTGCAACTCTTTTTTAATAATGGACACTAACATTGATTGAAAACAAATAGACTAATAGAAACACAAATATTGGTATTTTTCTTTCCAGAAACATCGGTTAATTGAAACACGGTAAAGTTTGGATTAAAAGCAATACGTAGTCATAAATTATGTGAAGTTTTAACATATTGTGAAATCTATTTTATTCCGTCGAAAGAAGATTCTGTTCTTTCAATTTTAGCCGTCGAATTCTTTAACCTCTTTAGTCCTGATATCGCCTGTAGGAGAAACTAAAAAAACATCCTTTAAATTAATTTAAATGGTTCTAGAACTGTTATAATTACTTACAATTTTATTACGTAAATACGTACATATCATAAGGATTCATTTATATAGCCTGATATAACTTTGAAACTATTTTACACTCATTTTAAGATGGTTTTTGTAGTCTCACATAATATTTGTTAACAGTTTATATGATTGAAGAGGTTAAAGCATTCTATTTACTATTTCTCCCTTACCTTTTCAAGCCGCTTCGTTACCTTCTAATCTCGAAATATAGTTGTTCCTCTTAAAGCCATGCTCGATGAGGCTCCGGAAACATTGAGTCGGAATGTAAGTGTAGCTACGAATATTTCCCGCAATAATATATATATATATTTCATAATTAAATATTTTGTTGATTAGCTGTAAATTTAATATTCTTTTCTTAAGAGTTAATGTATATTTCATTATCATGTTATCCAATTGACTGTGAACATAAATAAACGCAGAATAAATACATTAATATAGAGCTTTATAATCATAAATGATTTTTTTATTATGTGCTTTCAATAATAAAAATCGTTTATGCGTAACAAAATGTAAATTGCAATTTTAATCTAGAAATGTAAAATGGTACTGAAATCAACTGTCATTGTTGAAAACAATTTTCGTTTCTAGAAAAACATATCTTCAATATATCTATTTTTTTATTTAAAAATGTTAAAGGAATTGAATCTAAAATCTGGCTTAAGATAGGATTTGCATATAAATAGAAAAATTAAAACTTAAAGATGGTTTTTCATTTCACATTTCCAGTATTTAATTAGAGCATGAATAAATAAAGCATAAAATACCCACACATTTATGCATTACAAAAAGAAATACTATCGCAAAAGATCCCTCTTTTATTTGATGTGTATATATATATATATATATATATATATATATACATATATATATATATATATATGTAGGTCGGCGTCAGCGTCTAGGGATAATGAATAATCACTCTCAGTCTTTTGTTAAGACGAACACATTTAATAGAAAAAAAAACCGCACACACACAATTTAAAAATATACAATAACTACAAGATTGTATACTCATGACACGCGGCTTCTGCATGTCGTTCAGAACAGCAAACATTTTAAAAAACATAAAAGGTGTTGCATCCTCACACAACACAGCTCTCCCATCGGAGCCGGAAAAACAACTGCCCGCTTTTTTCTGTTACGTCACATGACGTCTTCTCTCCCTGACCGTTGCCAGATACATCAGAGTATAAATTGAAATAATGAAAGTAAGTTACAGTTATAGTTAAATTACTTACGACAATGATAAAGAAATGAATGATAATAAAGAAATAATAATGACATTTCCCACAGAGATCAGCCATTCTGTGGGTCACTGGCCTCAAAGACACTATATAATGAAAAACCTTAATATATACAGATATTAAAATACACAAAATACAAAAATACTTTACAAGTTACATTTTGATAAACATTTTATCATATTAGCAATTTATCATTTAATTTTAGTGGGGCGTGGAAGTTCGCCAATCTTTTCAACTATTACTAAATCTGAGATTTTTTTATAGGGGCCAAAATATTTATATTTTCTTAATTTATCATTACTTGATGACTGATGAAATGATGCATTATCAGTTCTTATTCTTTCGACGTACACCTGGTTGCCATTTAGGATATCTAGATGAATCAGTTTTTGCAAAAGGTTTTAATAAAAAGTCAAGAATATTCTTGATACACGAAAGTTTGTCACCTTTTCCAATATCCAGAAGTTCACATATGTTGAATATGGTTTTGTCAAGCAATATTTTCATAAAGTTCTCACATTTACTATATTCATAAGAATATTCGATAAATCGGAAACCATTAAAATTCAGAATGTCTCCAACTACATCTTGACCGTTTGTTGCCAACTGGAAAAATAAAATTCTGTACAAAGGCCGGACACTCTTTGCTTTCTGAATTCGTTCTCTTATTTCTGGTATATTTCCAAATTTACAACCTTGACCTTTTCGAACACCATTCCACCGGAACACGTTAGGCGTAAAAGGGGGTGCATCGGAAAATTATCATTTCTTCTAAAAGATCATCTTCGTGAAATATTTAGCTTTAAAGGTGAATTTTCATTTTTGACATCTGGCTTTCTATTCTGCAAGGATCTGCTTAAATAAGATTTTTCAGATTATCTGGGAGTGAGGTCAGTCGGGGCGAATTTCACAGAAACTTCAACCGATTCGGTCTTCTGTAGTTTTCTTGCGTATCACGAACGTGTTTCATTTCAGCTGTATCGATTAAGGGAGACTCGAACCCCATTTTCGGCCAAAAATCATCAAAAGTTCAAAAATTTTTTTATCTCAGAAAACGATAAAATGCATATTTGCGAATATCCATGCAAAATTTCAGAACTCGGGGACACTTTGTACAGGTACCAAATGAGTTTTTTTAAATTGTAGTCACTGGAGTTTAAAGGACTAGCGGCCATTTAAAATGTGTTTTCCTGAAAATGACTTTTTCCATATTTTGTCTAAGCTCAAAGTACTAAGTCTCAGTGGTAAAATAGTTTAGAAACAAAGTGTTTATGTTTTTAGAGTCTTAAACAAATTTGCAACAAAAGTAAGGAGAGATATTTTTTTAACTATTTCTGAAAATTTTACATAAATTGGTAAGCAGGAAAATTATAACGAATTTAAGGAAATTTACCATGCGTAATTTCTATCCCTTTTTTCAGCTGATTAAAATAAAAAAAAAACTATCTCTTCCTAGGTCGTTTCCATATACTATAACACTATTTAAGAAATTTTAGTAATACCAAAATATTGAAAATTGTATGAGGAGTAGTAATTTTAAAAAGTGTATTTTCCACAAAAAAAATCATAAAAATCGACATAAAATTATACTTTTTAATAAAAAGTGAATTTTTTTGCAAAATATTCACAAAAAGATTCTTAAATAGTACACCAAAATTCATTACTTTAAAATCAATAATAAAAATTTTGGGTTCTTTCTTACGGGTCTCCCTTAACTCAGATACTTGGAAAAATAGAACATTTGTCTTCTCATACCTGTAAAATTCAACACCATTTTTACCAAAGTTTACACTAGCTTGGTCTAAAATGTCCATTCCGATGACTGCTTGGTAATCCAACTGCTCTTCCGGCACTACATGCCATGTTAGGACGTATTTGCTTCCGTCTATTTCTACTTCTTGCTCCATCGATCCCTTTGAATACACTTTAGATGATCCTATTCCTCATAATATTAAAGAGTCGTTGGACAGTTTGGGAAGGTTAGGAATTTGTTGATATAAGTCTTCACGGAGAAGGCAGACTGAAGAGCCTGTGTCGACGAGTGCAGGAATAGTTCGACTGTTAAAGGTAACTTCTTTTGTCTGGACATTCTGAAGTGCAAAGACGTTACTATTTCTCGCGATATGTGCATCAGAAACTCTGTTTTTATCGATTTTATTCTTCGTACTTCCGTTTTTTCTCAAAAGTTCGGGGCAATATAATCTCACATGGCCTGTATCCCCACATTCGTAGCATTGAAACGATTTATGTCGATCAAACTTTTCATTTTGTCGACTTTTGTTATTCCCCAGCCAAAATCTCTCTGTTCGGGGTATGACCTCACAGACGTCTTCCTATCTTTTTTGCCGTTACTCCCAAAATTTGGCTTTCCAAACAAATTTCTATTTTCTCGGTAAGGGGGTTCTTTTGGATTTCTATTAAACGTCAGTTTAATGTTTTCATAATCATCTAATTTTTCTGAAATAACACTCGTTGATTTGAACATCACCCATTCATCAAAAAAAGTGTTCTTTTACTTCGGGAGGTACCTTCTTTTTAATCTGGTCAGCAACCATTAAGTCGCACAAATCTTCAAAAGTTGAAATTTCTAAACCACGGACCCACTCAGTAAAATAAGCCCAATGAGGTGAGTCACCCACAACTCTTTTTTTGATTTCTGCTCTTCTGGCCTGGTGCTCAAAAAGAATTAAATAAAGACTGATGTTGCATGTTTGCGAATCAAATTTTTGAATGATCTCAGTCAACTTTATACGAAACTTCCCACTACTTTCGGATTGACTCTCGTTACTGCCGGTTTCGGCAACTCTTGCATTCTCGAGTCGAATTTGCGGCTTTCTCGTTTCCTCTTCTTTAAGTGCTTCATCCCTACGCTTTCTCTCCTCAATAACGGTATCTAAATACCCCTTGAAAAATTGTACTTCATACCCCTTGTCAGCTATGATGGCATTTTTCAACTCAATGATTTTTAAATTTACCACATTTTCTGTTCCTAATTCGGTTGCAATGTGCTGCAAATCTTTTTTGGTACCTTTACTAAGAAAGGACATTTTGTCTAACTCAGTTTTATGCTACCAACTTTCAGGCCCCAAAAATTAAAATATGTCAAACAAAAATCAAAAATAATTTAATAAAAAACTAAAATTAATTCAATAAAAAATCAAAATTACTCCCATAGAATTATCACTAATAAAAATTCAATTCTTATTAAATCACCATGAAAGAATTCGTGTTTTATAAAATCACCGCTAAAAGATTATTTTTTTTTCAAACTAGTAAAAAAATAGTTCTGATAAAAATATTACGAAAAGCAGGATACTAATCTTCAAAACATATACGTGAATTATTAGTTGTTAGTATGGTAGTACAAATTTGCAAAAAATAAATAAAATAAATTCAAATACGTTTTGATAATTATCAAAACGAAATAAAACAAATAAATTCAAAAATACAAATTCAATATTCATTCAAATAAATAAATATAATAACCATTTTTTATCTTGCGTGCACTCAAAATATAACTTATCATTCTTAAACCATTGCAGACACTTACATATTTGTATTATTGCTTCTATTACTATACCCAAAGTAAAACATAAATAAAAATACATTTATATTTCAAAGAAAGAAAAAACAGAACATAGTACATAAACCACTAGAATAAACTTTTCTTCACTTAAATAAATGAGATTAACAAAAAAAAAAAAAAAAAAAAAAAAAAAAAAAAAAAAAATCACTTCTTCTCTTCACAATTAATTTTCTTCCTCCTGTTGAAGAAAACAGATAAACACATTTTCTTTTGTGACAGATGACGCAATTTTTTTCACTAGAAACACAAAACAATATGATGATGAAGGCACGATGATATAAAGGCACTATAATAAAACCGGATGGCTTTAATTTTTCCAATTTCACAATGAGGAAAACATTTTCACAAACAAATGAATCAGGATGATTCTAAACGATTTCAGCGGGAGCAAAAATGTTTCGTTATTTCATCATCATAATAATAATCTGTTCCGAGACCCCAATTTCACTGTAGGTCGGCGTCAGCGTCTAGGAATAATGAATAATCACTCTCAGTCTTTTGTTAAGACGAACACATTTAATAGAAAAAAAACGCACACACACAATTTAAAAAGATACAATAACTGCAAGATTGTATACTGATGACACGCGGCTTCTGCATGTCGTTCAGAACAGCAAACATTTTAAAGAACATAAAAAGGGTTGCATCCTCACATAACACAGCTCTATCATCGGAGCCGAAAAAACAACTGCCCGTTTTTTTCTGTTACGTCACATGACGTCTTCTCTCCCCGACCGTTGCCAGATACATCAGAGTATAAATTGAAACAATGAAAATAAGTTACAGTTATAGTTAAATACGTACAACAATGATAAAGAAATGAATGATAATAAAGAAATAATAATGACATTTCCCATATATATATATATAGGCGATAACACATTTTTATATTAATTTAAATTAAGCTGCTTGTTTGTATAGTATTAGATACTATGTTTCTTAAAAATGAATGCCATTTTTCTGTAAGTTAAAAGTATATGCGTTTAATGTGTCTAATCAATGGGAATAGAGAAACAAAATTCATGTAAATATAACGCATTCAACCCATTTTCTCATTTATCTCTTTATCTCATTTCCTTCCTCATAAGAAACGGAATATAAATTGAAATTAGACTAAATAATGCAAAAAGAAAGAGATATTTATGCAATATTTTCTAGTATAAGAATATTAACATATAAATCTTTCGAAGCCTGTAATAAGCAATATAAGATTATCTTATACATTCCGCTTTAAACAAAAGAAATGTTAAGATATACATGCATTCGATTTCAACGTATGAATTAAAAAATATATATTACTAATAATAAAAACATTTAATTCAAAAGCAACAAGAAAGGACAAAAACATACAAAAAATAGACGTTTCGCTGTACAACGCACATTTTCGTCAGTACAAATATCAGCAATAAAAGGATAACAAACATTCCTTTCACACAGTCAAAGTCAAAATTAAAAATATTCTTTCAAAAACACAAAATATCTCCCCGGAATCAAACCAGATTCATTGCGCGCTTATGCACATAGCTTAGTGAGCCAATATTCCTTAAAAAGTCTATAATGATAAGCGTTGTCGTTATTTTTTAAAATTAACGAATTTTTGAAGAATGGGGTTTTATCAGATTTAAAAGCATATTGTACTAATTTAGAATTCATTTTCTTATTTTAAAGGCACTGTGATCTGTCAGTCTTATATCCATCGATATACCGGTCTCATCTATATATTACGTTGTCACAATCACATCATGGAAAATAAACAATTCCAGTTAATTTTTTACATAATATTTGTTTGAGGCTAGTTAAAAAAGAACTAAAATGAAAAAATGAATTACTTTTTTAATAGCCACAAATATAAATATAATGTACCAAATTAACTGGAATTATGTATAGTGACGTCAGCATCGATAATCACCTCACCGCGTTCGCAGCTGAAATTCCGGATGCAAAAAAAAAAAAAAAAAAAAAAAAAAAAAAACATTTATTTTTTACGGCAAAAGCTCCTGGCAACATTGCTCCAACAGTTTTCGCCATAAATGTAACGGCCTTTTTTTTTTTTTTTTTTACAGTTTATAGGAAATTTTGCCGTTTGTCATTTTTTATGTCGTAAATTTAGCGGATTCTTTTTTTTTACAGTGTACTGAAATTGACATTCGAAATTGCCGTGGAAGGAACAAAATTACAATAGGAACTAAAAAGTCAACTTTGTTGGAAAGTGCTCATGACAAAAGTATTAAATAAATAAATAAAGATAAATTTGTTTTCATTTATATTTTAAGATCATTTTTACATACACGTCATCGTAGTATAAGTATTGCAATTGTTTTGAAAATTGAAAAAAAAAAAAAAAAAATCAGGGATTTACACGTTTTAGACACTGGAATTACGAAAACATTTTTTTTTAAATTGCCGTTCATCTGTTTATGTATCTGTAAACTAACTAAATAAATAAAGATAAATTTATTTATATTTATATTTTAAGCTCATTTTTTTTTACATACTACCTGTCATCGTAGTAAAAGTCTTGCAATTATTTTGAAAATTCTAAAAAAAAAATCAAGGATTTATACATTTTAGGCACTAAAATTACAAAAATCATAAAAAAAAAAAAAAAAAAAAAAAAAAAAAAATTGCCGTTTATCTGTTTGTGTGTCTGTCAGACCGTTTGTCTGTCTGTCTGTGTGTCTGTAATCTCCCGATAAAATGAGATGGAGACTTAAAATTTGGTATGTACTTAGTATGTAAGAATGGAAAGAATCATATTTAATATCAGTAACATTGGCTATCTGGAACTATCTTTTTCGGACTCTCGGATTATTCGTTCGGAGAAAAGGTCGATAAAACTTTTCGGTGTTTTTTTAATTTTATTTTAAAGAATATACGTAAAAGACAATTAAGAAATTTTTTTTCACAAATAATGAAGTCGATAAGATAATTAGTTGCAGATATATTTGTAACATTTTTTCACATTATTCGATATTTCTTGACCCTGTACTTCCTTCAAATTTCAATTTAAAGATATTTTTGATTGGGAATGAGACTCTTAATCTAAATAAATCTATAAATAATCTTAATCTATATCTAATAATCTTATAATCTAATAATCTTAATCTATAAATATCTTTCTTTGAGCTGGAAAGATGCTTCTTTTACGCAATTCGGCATTACTTTACCATCCCATCTATCAAAAAACTATCGCCAAATTGTAACATTAAAAGCTAATAATGGCTCATCGTAAATGTCACATTCACTTGACATTAAACACGTTACTTGTGTTTGTTAAGCCTTCTAGTAAATTATAATTCGCTCTTTCATTTGTAGTATTATTAATCTTTTATTAATTCTTTCGTTGTTTATAATAAAAATCATGTTAATTTGTACAATTTACTAATAGTTTGGCGATTTATATTATGTGTCATAATCAGTCAACGGAATAATTATTTTGTACCCGCAATTCCGTAATAGAGCAATACTATGTCTGAAAAATATTTAAATATACGTTTAAATTTTATTTTGAAATTGCGATGCATTTCCTAAATAATTTTCAAATGTTTTATTTTCACATTTTATAGTATGCATACCCCTTCATCATGGTGGGTAAGTATTACGATGTCCAGCCAACAACTAGTTTATAAATAAATTTGTTTACCAGGATTTCCTATAACTATTTTCATAGAGATACATGCTCGTCAATCAAACAAGTTGTGACTTTTACTACTTTATTAATATTACATAAAATAATTACATTATTTTTCACTAGTTTTATTTCAATATCTTCACGATAAGTTAAATCATTTTAATCTCAGTAACATTATCCAGTTACTTTCGATGTCAGGTTCTCAAAAACTCCCACGTAAACTTGAATTCTTCGCGCAATATAAATGTAAGCCTCATGAAACATTCATGATATGGGAAATTCAGTGTCAAAGAACTTCTTTGACATGTAAATATACAATCAAATAAGTGAAGTATTTATATGATTTGTTCCATTAAACCTAATTAGTTAAAGAAATAGAAAAATGTTTTAAAGAATGATTTTGGAGATATAAAAAAAGAATATCAGTTTTATATTTTAATTTATTAAACACAGTTAATAACGTTTAATTTTGAAATGTGGTTGATGATATTTTTTGTTGGTCTTGTTTTACTATTATGTAATTGCTATATTATTATTATAAGCTGTATTTTAAAGACGGAGCATAAATACGATTTGTCAAGTCTCTTTTAAATTTATATATTACTCACCAAATAACGAAGTATTAGTGGAACTAAAATACGGTAGTAGTTTGTATAAAGTATTTCTTTTCTTTTAAAATGGTCTTTATAAGTATTTTTTAACTAACTAGTTCGGTCATAGCTTGAGCATTTTTTTCACAAGGAGCAATCTCAATTTGTTGATTTTGGTCATTGTGCGAATGATTTCTTAGAAAAAGCTGCATAAAATTTAGAAATTAAGAATTTGTAGCTATTTTTTATATGAAAATTATTTCAAAATGTTTATATTAATGAATTGACTTTTTTTCTCAAAAATGTATCAGTATATTTTCTCAAGTCGAGGTAAATTTAAACGCCTATTATATCTCTACTTGAAAAAGCAATTTGGGTTAATTGTGACAATTTAATTATGAGAAATCGTTCGTCCAAGATACATACGATGAATTTGTTAAAAAAAATAAATTTCAAATGACTGAAAAAAAACTTCGTATTCATGTATGTACCAGTCATACTCAACCTACGACTTGCTAGAACGGCGACGTTTTATGTGCCCCTCGAGACTGATAATCATTAACCTGTCTTTATATAATCAATTGAGAGGCTGTAAAAATTATTTAAGACGATAAGATCAAATTTGTTGTTTTATAATTAATTTAAACTTAACTTTAAAAGCGATTTCCTCAGTCGAAAGTTCATTTTATGTGTTTTGTCCTATAGTGATGTATACAATTCTTGATCGCCAACATTCATAAAATTTAATTCCAAATTAAGTTTGCACTATATATCTTTACTTTGTTTATTATTGAGCAAAAGATTGATTTATTACGGAAATTGCCTTCTTTTTCCTTTATAATTTGAAAATTCTACATTGTTGTTATTATTGCATTTTATATTAATTATATAGAGATTACTGCTTTTAAGGGTTAAAATTTTGTAATTTGGCACCGGAAACCTTTTACAGTACTAATGTTAACCAGCAACCTTCACAGCATATTTCTTTAGTTATTTGTACAAAACAATGCCACGAAGTTTCTCATTTAGAAAGAATGGTATTAAACTTTCTGTTAAAATTTCTTCCGCGACAAACGCTCAACCTTACTTATAATATTAATTTTGTTATATTGCACTGTTGCACTAATTATGCTATTTTTTATTATTGTTTTTAACTCTCTTATGTTTGCGGCCCACCTAAAGTCGGAAACTTATATTTGCGGTCCGCGAGAAGAATAAGTTGTGTACGGCTGATTTAGATTATTTTATATTATTACTAGATTATTATATTTATTAATATAACCTATTAGCATATAACTCTTTTAAGGTGTGTTTAAAATTTCATAACCAAAAGTTAATCAGAGGCGGATTGTAACAATCCATATCATAGTATTTGGAAATCTTTAATTTAATACTTTTTTTTCACTTGCTTTTTAGTTTTTGTTTTGCTTGTTCTCCGATAGATGTCGCTACTTGTCCACCCAGTTATTTTGACTGCTTTCTTCTCATTGGTTGCTTTTCTTTAGGCGGGATTGTTCCCATAGCGGGTATATAAGCCTGCATCTCTCTGTCTTTTTGCTCAGTTTTGCTATTTTTTAGCTCGCTGAGTTTTGTTTGTACTGATGAAGAATCTCGATAGTAGATTCGAAATAGCTATTTGCTACCTTCTCATACTTTATTTGTGCATATCTAATCGTTGGTTTTCTATCTTTAATCCATATCAAGGTCTTATTTGTATGCAATGTCCCATCTTCAAAGATACTTGAATCCTTAATGAACTATGAGTATTTGAATATTTTAATTTTAAAAGAAAAAAATGCTTTACTGCCTTTTCTTTATCCAATAAAATTTCGTAAGTCAGATGAAAAATTTTTTAGAAAATTATTATTTTTTTGACAAAACAGAGAACATAGCAAGATTTGGGATAGTTTGATTATTTTATACTAAATACCTTGCATTAACCTTCAAGCAAAAATGAAGTAAAATATGAAATATATCAAACTCTTCTATTTAAGATGGAAATGAACCAATACATCTGTTTACAATCACCTTCTTTGATCATATATATTTTTTTCTAAACATAAAACAGATTCCCTTACAGTAGCCGTATAGTATCTCACTGGATTCTATTAAACTAAAATAATAAATTTTTAAAAATAGAATTGTATGGACATAAAAAAATGTAAAAGTAATTTTAACAGTTTCAATTCCAGTTGAATGATTTTAAAAGAATTTCAATACACATATACGTTGAAACTTTCCACTAACTGATGTCATGCAGATTCTTTCTTTTTAATCCTCTGACGGTCTTGCAAATGGGTAAAACTGTAATGTTCTTTTCTCTGCATTTTTTTAAAAAAATGATTAGAAAATATAATTTTTTCAACATAAAAAAAAAAAACTTAAGTACAAATATAAATGTAATTCTTCATAGTATGAATCATTCCTCAATGCATTGAAAATTTATTATATCTACAGAATTATGTTATCTTAAATATTTCTTATGATGCAGTAAAACCTGAAGCTTACTGAAAGGAAAATTACGCACCAAACACTTAGAGGGTTAAAATCGGTACTACAAAGTTTTAAATATATTTCAGGCTTATCTTTGTTTTTGAATGGGGAAACGTTTTATGTAAATGAAAAAAATTTGAATTTAGAGATAAAGCAAGAAATTAAAGTTGACAAAATTTTGAAAATGTATAATATTTATTGTTATTCTTTTCATAAATAACGTTAATAACTCCAGTAATTGACACATCAATATTTCGAAAAACAAATGTGGACGTGCGTTTTAACACTCGCTTCACCTAAAACTTAATTTTTTGTTTATGAATCTATTTTATTTGTAAACAACAAGGAAAAAAATCTTCTACACATCGTAAAAATGCTAGTTTTATCTTGTATTTCTAGAATTTTAAAATTTAGGTTTGGAGTGATGAGCAAAGACGCAGTCAGAGGTTTGGGATTTATTGAAACTTTATGTTCTGGATAAAGCGAATTTAGAAACTCATTTCTTCAAATAATGACACATAAGATAGAATCGATAAAACAAACAAGTTTCCACGACATGACCTTGCGGAACTTTACATACTGAATTAGAATTTTACTGAGGAGTCAGTTATTGATTATGTTTCAATAACTGAGACGTTTCCAACATAGTATCTTACACTGGACATATCCCATATGTATGTATACGTATGTATGTATGCCAAAAAATCGACCAAGTTTTTTTTTTTTTATTTTTTCTCGTCTATTTGAAGCCTTACAAGGCAATGCTTTACTTTTTTTCTGTTTTTTGTTATAGTTTTGATATTTTTTATTGAATTTTTTCTATATATTAAAGATATATTAGAGCATCTTATAAAAGTCCTTACATTAAAACCTTTATTTCACTGAATTGTTCTCCAAAAATACCATATATAGTAGAGAATAGATTATACAGCTCAATTTTTTATCTAGAGATGGACCTTTATTATAATGCCAATTTTCTAGCAAATGTGTTATTCCTGTACTTTATGATTTATAAATAGTCCTCCTTTTAGATTTTTTGTTAAAAGTATGAAATTGACTGTGGTCTTTTTCGATTTAAAAGTAATAAACGATATTACAAAATGAATGCAATGACATCAGACGGATTAGATAGCTTGTAAGAACTACCAATTTAATTATAATTCTCTTTTTCTAAATGTTCAGCTATTTTTCTTCCTACTTAATACGCTACAATATATATGCATCCTATAATTTTGTGAATATATATTCATTAATATTCATCGTCTTCTTTTATTACTATTAAGGTACCCTGGGGTAATAACGCCACGTTAAGGTACTACCAATTTTCACGGCTCAGTTTTAATTTGTATTTTTCAAACAAGTATGTGATCTGATACAGCAACTCATTGACTACCTATATAAAAAAATAATTTAACAGATATGTATTCATAAAATGTAATGGCGTGATTTCTTGACCAATGTTGTTTGGCGTTATTACCCACCTATATGGATAATAACGCCATGCAAACAAAACTATGATATAAGATGGAATAATTGCATGTAGATTGCCCAATTCTAAAAATACAAAATCTACAAACTTAGAAATTGACAAATTGCATTCTAAACTATTGAAAATGTTCAATTTTTTGTGAAAGTGTAAGAAAAATAAAGGTGTGGTGTGTGGGGGGATGAGGCAAAAGAATATCAGACCGTGAGCTTCTTTTTGTTTAAAAAGGACCGCTTAAATAGAATTATTAGAAACATTGCACAGTTTTAACTGTGTTTATTTGAATCAGCATTTAGGATGCAGCTCGGCCACTGTAGGGCATCAACCGGGGTATTAATGCCAAGGATTGGCGATATTACCCCTTATAGTTATTGCGCAGTACATTTTAAATTACAAATTATCTCGAAAAGATATCCAAAATCTTCAAGAACATTTTGAAAGTCCATGAAATGTAGTACAAATTTAGGTAATTAACAAAGCATTTCCGGATAAAAAAAAATTGTCTTCACATGAAAAAAATTTTCTCGCAAATTTTAGATCAAGCGTTAATTTTAGTTCCTTGTAAAAAAATAAGACCTAAAAATGAAGGAAATTAACTTGAAGCTGTTTTTTGCGATTTATATGACTCAAAACCCTTCTGCGCAGAGCACATGGGTGTCATTTACCAGATTATTTCATAATTATGCAAAATATTAGCACTTGGCGTTATTACACCAGACCACCTTTAATAAAAGAGATATAAGTTATTAATTAGATTACCATTCATCGGTATATTGGATAGTTATTTTGTAATAAAAATATTTAATATAAGTAACTTTATATTGAAGAACCATTAATAATTCAACATTGTAGTTGTTCGCGTTTTAAATGACAAATATTCTCTGAAATGATATTTGCCACAAAGATATGTGTCATGCAAAGGACTATTAATCTACCTTTGATAATAGATCGGCAAATTATATATTGTTAATGGCATGTAACTTCACAAATTAGAATTGTTAATATCGAATGAATGTACTAGAATCGCTAATCGTTTCCGTACAATAATGTGGACATCGCGTAATAACAGTTGATGTTTGTTTAAAAATTATATTTGTATGTGTTTACCATATATTATTATTTAAATGATAATTTTACATTATGCATTCTTCTGCAAATTCAACTAAATATCAAATAACTCTTAATATATACAATGTTAATGAAGCAATTAAATAATAAAAACTTTGAGATACTGGTGGAAGTTCTTCTTTAAAAACGCCATATACATTTGGAAATCCACTGTTTGGCAAAATGAAAATGAATCCGATTGCTGTTTAAATTAGTTCGAATCAGGAACATCGAAAAAACTCATCGTTTAATTTACATTTTTTTCCTTCAAAAAAAAAAAAAAAAAAAAAAAAAAAAACTATACATATAATATAGATTCTGAAACATTCCAACATATTCACGATACAATACCAAAACTCCATTTCTTTATGTGACAAACATACTTCTACTTTGGACAATGTTTCAAATATTTTTTTTCTGTATCTGCTTTTTATGCAACTCAAAACGTTTACAGTTAAATTAAGAAAAAGTTCATATTTTAAAATATTATTTAATTTAATATAAATGTATAACTTTAATATGCAAATTGCTATTTAAATATAAAATTAAATATAGAAATTCACCAACATATTAAAAACAACTTACTTATTTTTTTTTTCAAAATTAAAATAACGTTCCATATTTTTATCTTGCTAGCGTTATTCACGCACTGTTAACAGTGCGTGAATAACGCTACTTTTTTCATGATGAGAAAGAATTTTCGCTGACATCATTTTTGCAGTAGTTATGAAGGAGAGTAAAACATCTCTTTTCCATCAGAATAACAAAAAGAGGTCTTTTTGAATAGATAGTTTTTTCTTTAATATTAGCATAATCCTTTTGAATTCTTGTAAAAAAAGCTATTTTTTTTTTTAACGTATAAGGGACATTGTAAAAAAACCAAATTATACCACTTATTTAACGGTAATTAACCTTATCAGTAGGAAAATAATACCGAAGAAATTACATCCCATTTATTTAATTTTCTAGCTTTTTCCCATGCCTATATTTTTAACATAATGACATACTTTTATATTTGAAAAATTTTTATTCTGTTAAAATGTTAGTAAATTTTTCAAGACATACTTAGTAGTTTTATGTTTGACAAGAAAAACAATAATGCAAAATCATCTGCATTCATGAATAACTAACACTAGAATGCTAGGCATGTGTCAATTAAACACCGGTCAATTCGAACCCAAACTGAATACATATCAAGCGTTCCAAGACAATGCTGGAATCAGTTGTAAATTAACATAGGTGCGCCAGCTGGGGGAAGGGGGAATAATGAATGCGCGGGTTTTCAGTATATTGTCATATATACGCAGCTGTCTATTATCTCCGCATCTCTTGCGCATATTTTCTGAATTTTTATTCAATCATGAGAGATTAATGAAGTCTACTAGATTTATTGCAAAATATTTTTGTTACATTTTGTTTTGATAAAATCATGTACATTTAAGAAAAAAAGTCACAATATCATTTTAATTTCGGGAGAAAAAGTACTAATGCTACGAAAAATATTGGCTTTTACCTTAAAATTAAAATGACATTTAATAGCTCTTTCAAAACAACTTATCATTTATCATTAAATCCAAATTGCTAATTTCTAATTATTAAATTCTTACGTAGATGCTAGCACCAATAAATTTAATACTAGACTGCCCTAAGGGTTCAAAATGACCCCTGCTAGATTGTTAATAGTCGATTCGAACCCGAATTTTCTTCATAAGATATCTTACATGTATGCGGCAAAAAATAGACTTATTAAATAAGTTAAATAGTTTAAAACTAAAATTCTGGTGAAAAAACGTTTTATAAAACTTGAGTAAAATGCATGGCGGTTCTAGTGTTAATTTAAAAATAATTATAAAAGGAAGTTATTCATTTTAATCAAATTAAAAATGTCCAAATCATCATATTTAAATAAATTCCAAAGTTCTATTTTTTGTTTTGGATATTCAAAAGAAAAATAGCGAAGAAATAAAAAAACTTTCAATTTCTGAAAACGAAAAAAATGCTTAAAATTAACTTTTAAATGCTAAATGATTTATAAATCAAAAAGGTTTTTAAAACAGAAAGAAAATTTAATTCCAATAAATATTATAAATGATAGATGAAAGAAACTCTAATAAAATAGATTCTTAAATTGGCCAAAAATACGCAATTTCTTACTATTAAACCCATCTTAAAACGAACATTTAAAATTCGAGTACCGGGAATCGGATTAAAACATTTTATTTATTTGTGTGATGCATTATTTCAAAGCTATGATTTTTACATAAAACACGTTGATTAAGGTTCTTTTTTTTAATTTAAATCGCAAAAATGAACGGACGACTTTGATAAAATTGATTTATAAAAAAGAATAAAATTCTTCGAATTTTTGTGATTTTCTATGTGACACGAGGTATATAGTTGTCTAATATAAGTCCCTAACATATAAATTTTTGTGTACGGACTCTGTGACGGACAGCCATAGGACAAAAATGAATAGGGTTTTTCAGATGAACGTAGCACTGACTTTATTTTATCAACTACTGGCTCTGTCACCGTATATACCATATAGGGCAATAATAGGTAGTACAGCATATTTGTAATAGTAAACCATTAATCTATCCATTCTTATAATGTAAGAAAATTTGAAGAATGAATCTGTATTTTCAGTTTTTATTTTATTAATTTCATTTTAAAATTATTTTTTTTAATGATTCGCTCAATTAATGAGTTACGAATTTTATTCATAAAACACTAACCCTGATAATTTGAAGTTCGCTATACATCCAATGCAACTGACAGTTCTCAATATTAACTTTACTAGTAGTGTTCGACATCAAAATGTATTTAAATTCATTTTAAACTGTTTATCTATAATAACATCATGATTACAAGATATACGAGAGATAGATAATTTGAATTATGGAACAATGGAACGATGTGGTCATCTTGATGGACTACCTAGTTGCGTGGCAACTTTACATCCAGTATAGAGGTAAGTTGTGTTGCTGAGGCGTTAGGGAGCCAAATCAAGTACAAAAGAGTAAAAAATAATTAAGAACATGAATAATACATGCAGTTTATGAATTTGAGCAAGATTACAAAGTATAAATAATTTCTATGAACATTTTCCGGTGTGAACAATGTATTAAAAATAACTTACAATGTTATAAAGTTATTCAAGAAATATTATAAAAATAGCTGATAGGAGTAGCTTTATAATATCATAAAGAAGTAGCTTCTTATTATTACGTTATATTTTATGCAACGATAACTCTATTACGCTAGCAGCGTATCTGGAACAGCAGTAATTGAATAAGGCTTAAAATAGATTTAAGAAATCATAACAACAAAATAATTCTGGAGTCTGCAAACGAAAAACATCCAGTCGTTTAAAAAAATCAAAAACACATTTATTCCACACAAACAAAAACTCTCAAAAAATTTTAACTAAAAAAAAAAAAAAAAAAAACCGAAATTGCCAAAATACAAAAACAAAACTTTTGCTTAATATTTACTTTGAGTTAGAGTTACAGTGCGCGGGTGTAGGTGCCATGAAATAAACAAACAAAATCTCTGAAGACATGACATCCTCCCACCTTAAGTTGTTGAAAGACAACTTAACTTACCAAACATTTAAAAATTTCAAAGAATAACACATACACAATAGACATTTCTAATATACTCACTAACACAAAAAATATATAAGATATATATACTGAAAGTCATATTTAAAGTTCAAAAATAAATTTGTTTACAAGTCCAGCTTTTGTGGTTTTTTAACAATTTTCCCACATTTAGTTTTTAAAACATCATCTCTGAAAGTTTCATTGGAAATTTCAAGTGGGAAGATTCTTTGGACTGGTCGTAGAAGTTCTCCTTTTGCTGTTCTCAAACGCACTAATCTGTTAATACCATCCTTTCCAGGCAATAATTTAATAACAACACCTAAAGGCCAGTCATTACATTTTACATTATCACTTCCAATCAACACAACTTCTCCTAGCTTAATATCTCTTTCTAGTTTCTTGTTTTCATTTCTTTGAATTAAAAGTCCCAAATATTCCGATCTAAATCTTTTCCGAATATCAGTTATCAACTGTTGACGATATTTTATTCTTTTGTTGAGAACAACTTCATCCACTTGATCTAAATCCGGAACACCAATTTGCCTGAAATCTTGCAAAAATGAGTTAGGTGATAAAGGTATCAGTTCAGAATCCGTTTCTGATATATGACTAAGCGGTCGAGAGTTTATAACAGACTCTGCATCACATAAAACGGTGACCATTTCTTCATAAGATAAAAAAGCCTTTCCGAGAACTCTTCTTAGGATCTGTTTCATTACTCCAACTAATCTTTCCCAGAAACCACCCCACCAGGAGGAAGTGGGAGGGTTGAAAAGTCATTGTATTCTTCGTATACTACTAAATTGTGCAATCTCAGCCCAATTCACGGATTTCAAATAATTTGATGCACCGGCAAAATTGCTTTCATTATCACAATACACAACTGATGGCATTCCTCTTCTTGAGATGAATCTACGAAAACTTTGAAGAAAAGCTTCAGTAGTTAATGATGGCAGAAGTTCAAGGTGCACAGCTCTGAAAACCGCACAGGTAAATATGCAAATTCAAACTTTACTCCCCTCCTTTAAATACAGCGGTCCAGCTAAGTCAAAACCGATTATTTCAAAAACTGCAGCATCTTTTATTCTGTTTTTTGGAAGTGATGCAGAGGGGGTAGTCACATTTCTTTTGGCGTGTCTTAAGCAAATAACACATTTTGATAATACTACTCGAACAGTTTTTCTCGCATTCAGAATCCAATAATGTTCACGTAGAATATTTAAAATCATTTGTAATCCTGCATGTGAATTCTTTTTGTGTTCAGTCATTATCAGTCTCTCAACGACTGGATGATGGGATGGCAAAATGATAGGGTCCTTGAAATTTTCTGAATCCTTCCTATACGTTAATTTTGTCTTCACGCTAAGTATTCCCTTTTCATCTTTGTATATTGTTAAAGAATTAATTTTCTTTCTGTTGACTTCATGACTAAAATATTCCTCTTGTATCATTTTTACAATCTTTATTTCTGCTTCTTTTAGTTCCGCATAGGATAATTCATCCGTGATTCGAGAAGCGGAATTCCTACGGTTGAAAATGAATCTATTCATCCAAGCTGTCATTCGTAGCATTCGATCATAGCTTGAAAAATAATAGTAGTACCAACCTGAATCTTTGTTATTGTTTTTACTACTACTTTTATTTTCACATTCATTTAAAGAACACACAACTGGAAGATTCTTAGAAGTTGGATTTGTTTTTCTTTTTTCTTTCAAAATAGATGGCTCTTCAAAAACAGGTTTGGTAACTGGCCAATTTTCTTCAGTTTGTAGAAGCCATTTGGGCCCCTCCCACCATCTATTGCATAAAAGTTGGTGAGCCGAACACCCTCTTGAATGTAGGTCAGCAGAATTATGTACTCCTGGAAGATGCTTCCACGAAGTTGGATCAGTCAGTTCTCTTATCTCTCGAACTCTATTATTTACAAATACTGAACAAAGTTCTTCTCGCTGAATCCAACTTAATACTGTAGTGGAATCAGTCCAGTAGTGTTGCTTCACATTGTCCCACTGGAGTGCACTGAGTACAGATCTGCACAGTCGAGCTCGCACCGTTGCAGCCAGCAACTCAAGACGAGGAATAGTGATGGAGTTTACTGGAACAACTCTCGATTTGGCAGCTAAAAGATTTATATGAACAACACCAAAATACTCTATGCGAACGAAAACAGCTGCTGCGTATGCAAATTGGCTGGCATCACAAAATGTATGAATACTTAGATTATGTTGATCACTTATAACAGGAGAAAAACAGTGGCTTACAGACAAATTTTTTAAGGAACTTAAATCTTCAAACCATTTTAGAAATTCACGTTTCAAATTATCTTCAACTTCTCTATCCCACGGGATGTTGTCTCTCCACATCTTCTGTAACTTTAATTTGGGAATTAACAGAAAAGGACATAAAAATCCATTAGGATCAAAAACCCTATGTATAATGGAAAGAATCACTCTCTTCGATACAACTTCGAGTTTGTATGTTTTCATCCAATCCAAATTAATTTTCAGTTCATCTTCTTTACGATTCCAAATTAATCCTAGAACCGAAGTAACTTGTTCTGGGTCATCATCTCCTGTGTACTTCCATCCTCTCAAGTTGAATTTTCCTTCAGCCAAGATATGATGACTCTCCTCGATGAAAGGTAATATTTCTGCTTCATTGTCCAAACTTGCAATTAAATCATCTACGTAAAAACTTCGCAGAAGTATGTCAACTGTTCTCTGACTATATTTCAAATTATTTCGATATTTTTTCAAATGATGTTCAAGCACAGCTTCTAAGAGAAAAGGGCTGCTTTTCACACCAAACACCACACGTGTATGCCGCATTATCTTTGGAACTACATTTTCTTTTCCATTCCACCAAAAAAATTTTAGAAAATTCCTCTCTTTCGGTTGCACACTTATTTGTAAAAAAGCTTTCTCTATATCGGCAACTATACCATATTTATGTTCTCTAAACCTGAGTAGAAGATTAGGGATTAGTTCCAATAAATTTGGTCCAGACTCTAAACACTGGTTGAGCGATGGAGAATCTCTAAGTCTGGCAGAGGCATCAAAAACTGGGCGTACTTTAGTTGTTCCATGTTGTTTTACAACAGGTCTGTGTGGCAAATAGTGTTCTTGCAGGGAAGATGGAGAGTCAACTGGATCATCTTCAATTATACCTAACGATTTCCATTCTTTGAACACATCATCATAAGCTGTAAACAAGTTTTCTTGATGCAATGTTTTCGTCGATGATTCTAATCGTTTCATAGCAATCTCTTTATTAGTCGGTAAAGGCAAAATATTCTCTTTCCAAGGTAGTGAAACTTCTTATCTCCCATCTGTATTGATTCGAACAGCTTCTTCGAAATGCAATTTAGTAAGATTTTGTTTTTCCTTTTTGTTTTTCATTTCAACTGGATCATTTATCCCTAAAACCTCTAAACTAAAAAGATCGGAAATAGTAGCTTCTCGTACAAACATTGAAATTACCATCATATCTGTATCTTCTTTTTCAGAACGCAATTCAGTTTTCCCCATGAGAGTCCATCCTAGATAGGTTTCCATGGCTACTAATCTACTGGATAGAACTCTTCTCTTTCCAGTTAACAGTCTACCAGCAACATCTGCTCCAACAAAAATATCAATTGGCCCAGAATTATTTTCGATGTCAAACATTTGTATATTCATAGATTGCAGTTCTTCAATCCACGGTCCGTACGAAACAGAAGGAACATCATTGCAAATAATATCCTGATCAACTACGTCAAAATTACGATTAAAACTTCCATCTAAGTTTCCTAGTTCAATTTTGTATACATTATGAAACATCTCGTTGATCTTTTCTCCTCCAAAAAGTGCATGCGACAAATGTTGCTGCCGTAAAGGTGCTAATCCTAAAACGGATACTATTTCTTTTCTAATATAAGACTTTTGCGATCCCGAATCATACATAGCTCTTACGATTAAATTACAATTTTTACCTTTTATTTTAACTTTCAAAGTCTGCAGCAAAACTTGTGGCGCTTTCGAAATACTCGCCAAATTTAGTGATTTATCCTGCTCTTTAACCTCTTTTTCCTCATTATTTGATGCAGGTTTATTTACCTTTTTATTTGACTCGGTGCACATAACTGCATAATGCTTCTTATTACAGATCATGCATTTCACAAAGCACCTACATTTTCCTACCCTATGTCCGACTTTTAAACATTTGAAACAATAACCTTTATCTTTTAAAAACTTTAATTTTTCATTATAAGACATTTTTTGAGCCTTAAAGCAATTAGTCGGTTCATTTTTCCCACTACAGAAAACGCAAAATTTCTCTGCACCATCTGAAGAGCTCAACAAACTAGCCGACGTAAATATTTTGTCTTTCTTTAATTTGCTTCCACTTTTATATGACGTTGTATCCGTCAAACCGAAACCTGTCATAGCTAAATTAATCCGATCTTCTGATTCAACTTCAGTTTTCAAAAATTTTAATAAAGCATCTAATCTCTTTTTGGAATCATCGCCAGAATCAAAATTCAAACCTCGCTGAAAAGCTCTAAGCAAATCCTCTGGCATGCAAGACTCAACTAAAGGATAAAGTAAACATGCACATTCGGTAGTTTTAACATCAAGCGTTTCAAGTGCACGAATTTGGGGTTCTAGATTATCATACAATGCACACAAATTATTCGAGGAAAAATTTGAATTTGCATTTTTTAAAACTAATTTCAATAATTCTCTGACATAAACCTCTACTTGTAAATCATGGCGACCAAAACGACTTTTCAAACAGTCAATTGCTTTTGGATAGTTCTCGCCAATTGGCGGAAAGCTTTCAATCACTTCTCTAGCACGAGACCCTTCAACTGTAGACTGTAACAAATATTGAAATTTATGTGAATCTTCAAGACTAGAATCAACATGAATTTTTTCAAACTGTCCCCCAAAATAAAGCCATTCTTTAATATCGCCATCAAATTTTCGTAATTCTAATTTAGGCAATTTAAACTTACTTTTATCAACAGTAATATTTTCGACAGTATTAATTACAACAGAGTCATCATTAGTTGAATTTAAAACACTACTCACGTTTTGTTGACCGTTGATTATTCTTCTTGCTTTCGTTTGAATTTGTATAGCTTTATCCCGAAAATCTTCTACAACTTCAAATTCTGCATCAAATTCTATATCGGGCAGAAGTTCAAGAATATTTGAATGGGTTTTTTCTAAACGATCAGCTTTCCCTTTGAAAACATTCAGTTCTGCTTCCAGTTCGCAAATATCAACGCTTTCTAATTCTATCAGCTCTTCTACTTTATTATAAGCTTTCATAAAAGCTGCTCTTTCACCTTTTCTCAATTTCTTAAGATCTTCAATATTAGCCATTTTTACAATCACCGGTATTCGCCGAGGGTACCAAAAAATATATTACGTTATCTTTTATGCAACGATAACTCTATTACGCTAGCAGCGTATCTGGAACAGAAGTAATTGAATAAGGCTTAAAATAGATTTAAGAAATCATAACATCAAAATAATTCTGGAGTCTGCAAACAAAAAACATCCAGTCGTTTAAAAAAATCAAAAACACATTTATTCCACACAAACAAAAACTCTCAAAAAATTTTAACTAAAAAAAAACCGAAATTGCCAAAATACAAAAACAAAACTTTTGCTTAATATTTACATTGAGTTAGAGTTACAGTACACGGGTGTAGATGTCATGAAATAAACAAACAAAATCTCTGAAGACATGACACTTATATTTTAAAAATTTATATAAAAGTACTCTAATATTTCTACTCAAATTATTAATTACTTAATAATTCTTACTCCAATATTTCTTAAATTTATACTAAACTTTATATAAAGTGTTAACATTTTATTTCCAGTTCGTCAAAAACATAAAATATCAAATTAAATATAGATTTTGGAAATAGTTTGAAAACTAAGAAAAAAAGTGACATCTTTTAAATAGAGACCATCAAGCGAAAAAAAAATTAAAATATTAATTTCCGGAGAAGATATTTTAAATATAAGAATGCATCAAACACCCATAGACTTAATATTTTGGAAAGTGAATGAATGACAGCCTTAATATCTTCATTGTATCTTTGTAAAAGAATAAGTTAAATAAAATTATCATAAAAATTACAGATTATGATTCTTGGTTAGAAAAGTAAAGTAACAATAAATCAAAATAAAAATTATTCATTTGCTGTGAAACTTAAAATGTAAGACAACCTTTGAGATATTTGAATTTTGTAAAATGCAAATTCAAATGGATTGTAAAGTAGTTTTGTAAAAAGGAAGTTCCTCGCTGTTGAAAACAATACAAAAGAGTATTAAACAAACGACTGAAGCAGTACTTTTTAAATTAATGCGTTTTGTTTACTCAGATAACTTATTGGGTGCCATTAATTAGTCTCTCTCATTCTGTTTCATTAGTTCTTTAAAATATTCTTAAATTAGTTGAGCTAATTTAGAGCAGTGTTATAATTTATTTCAACAAATGTAACAATCAAATCAACAATGTTATTCTTTTAATGTTTGTGTTGTTAACAATACCAAATGCTTCAACATTTATTGATTCCTGACAATGTTTTTTCGATTTTGAAACTATATTAAATCGATTCACTTTTGTGTTGAAAATCTTAATTAATTTTTATATATGTAAAATATTTCTCTAATTTTTATTCTTTTAATGAGGGCATGAGCTAAAGGAAATAAAAAGGTAAAGGGAAGGACCGCCATACATTCCTAAATATTTTAAATCGTTTATAGTGAAAATGATATTACGTCGCTTTTGTTTTTATTTTAACAATCTTTCGTCTTTATAACTGAATTCCTGATTATTATGATTAGGACATTGCTACATGCTGACACGCTTATTCCTGCATCAGTCAGTCCCTAATGTTAGGTCACAATAAATCTATTAAACATAGCTTCCTCCTAGCGTATCTTCCGTAACGTCCCTACTTTATTTAAATAATGAAACATTTTAAGTACAGTAGAATCCCGATGTAACGCTGTTGTTGGGAGACGTATTTCACTCCCGCGTTATAACGTAACCACGTTATATCTAAATGGTGTCAAAGAAATGGTATAAAACGATAAAACACTTACCCGCTTTGTGAAATGCAATTAACTTTATCATTTATTGAACATAAATCTAACACTTTCTTGAAAAAGTTCGTAAGTGTTGTTTGCGAACTGGGGCGTTTTGTCACTTTTCGGCATGTTATTTCACAATAGCAAGATGGAGTAGATGAACACAATCTTAATCGTTTTGCCTCTCCATGCACGAAACGAAATTACCTTCATTAAGTATGAAATGACTTCACTATGTGTAAAACCTCGTCTTTCATTACCACACATTTTTCAATTTCTTCATTATCATCTTGCTCACTGCAATTTTTATGCGTTACAGTATCAATATGTCCTGATATTTTTTATGACTTCTGAAATTGCTTCGCTGTTGTCGATTTCTATCCAGTCATTTAAATCATCAACAGTAATATTGAGATACATAGCTCTAACCGCAGACTACAAGTCCCTCATTGTATTTCATTAAAATTTAAAACGCAAACTTTATCCTAAAATTTACCCTTTTTTAGGGGGTACATACTTTTTCCCACGTTAAATCCGAATTCGCGGTATATCGAACTACGCTATTCCGGGCTTCTACTGTATTTCGAATGCTACCCATATCAATGCTTTTTCATTTCAACGAATTTATTATTGTTTATGACAAGAAAACATGCGTTGAACAAACAATGGAGTATCATTTTACGGAAGAAACGTGGAAAAGAGGCTACATTTGATAGATTTATGGTGACCTAACACTATAACCTGTTGGATTCAGGGTTCTTGCAGCAGCTACCCAGGACCCAACATAGTAATCAGGATTTTTGTTGTAAGGGCATGAAATTTTTAAAACTAGTCAAAAACGACATATAGTATTTTGGGCAAAAATGATTTTAAAAAATTTAGAATAAACTGCGCCTATTTCTAGCTTTTCGCCCACGCACTAATTTTTAGTTTGATAGAAATTCAGAATTTCTATTTATGATTGAATAATCTCTAAAGCTTAGTGGTTTTTTTTAATTAATTTTTATATCCATTGAGTTAAAAGGAAAGGAAAAATGATGTTTCGAAACTAATTACTAATCTACAAACAAAAAGATTTGTTTGCTAATTAAAAGTACCGTGTTTATAAGAATCTGGATTTGTAATAATGTGTAATCTTAACTATTTATCCTCTGTCAAAAATTATTCACTTACATTATATTTCGATTTAAATATTAATATAAACTAAACAATTATTCGTCTGTGTGTTTTTTTATAAAGTAAAAAAAAATATATATATGTTTCTAGGAAATGAAAAAAACATTAAAGTGGGCTTACCCTTAAAAAAAAAAAATCCAATCTTTATCATATGGAAAATTTTATTTGAACTTATATAAAATTCACTGATAAATCTAATTGATGAAAGTAATAAATGAAAGCCTAATCTTTAGTAGGCGTGAAAATTTTGAATCAAAATTCTTTCATAGTATATTAGACAGAGATGCGTAGGATGTTAATCTTATGTTCTCCATTTTTGTAGATACTATAAAAGAAAATTTTGCGATGTAAATAAATAAGTAAAAATTTCATACTTGAGACTGATACTTTTCAGTAAGCAAATAAATGAGATATCTTTTTATGAAGTAAAATTTTTATGAGGAAAAATTTATTTATTTTCTTCTTGTAAAAGCATCTAATAAAAAATTGATAATGTTTTACTATGCATTCAAAAATGTGTGTTGCCTGGCTGTAAAACTGCCTGCGTTCTAACTCGCGTAAATATATTTGGATTGCTTTGTAATCCATATGTTACGAAGAATTAGTGCCGCATGTTTGCAGTTGAAAATTAATTCATTTACAAATGTATTTCAAGAGTTTTCGTTACATTATAAATTACTGAGGAAAATGTTTACAAAGAATTACAAAGATGCTGGTTTCTTTCAAAGACATTGAAATTGTTCATATCACGGAGGTATGCAAAAATATTTTTATTGTATAATATGCATTGCATAGTGTGGGTTCATTGTGGGTTTTATCAGCTTTTTTCGTGCTTTTAGAACTGTAGCATTATTTAATCTAAGGTATGAAATATAATGTATGAAATATAAGATATGAAATGTATAAAAACACAATAAATGAATTAAGATATACATTAAATGTACAAGATTTAAGAGGAATTCCTAAGCATTGATAAAATGATGAATAAATAAATAAATTAGATGTAAAGAAAGAAGATTTTCATGCGTACATTCTAAAATGCATCCAAATGCGTTAGATCATGCCCAAATAAATGTTTTCAACTGATTTTTGATTTGAAGTGAATGAAATAAACAACATAAATTTACAATGTTTAACTCTTTTGGGTCGAGTTTTTTCATTTTTTAGAAAAAAAGAAATATTTTTATGTTAATAACATTAACACTAACTATCCAAGTGTTTAAGAAACATTTCATTGTCTGAAAGAAAACGAATAATGATGTTGCGTATATTATTTAATTAATATTCATATCACAATAGGCTAAGGAAGAATTTTCAGTGATGTTTAGAAATTATTATATTACAATAATATGTAACATATTACAACTCTCCACTCTCTCAGCTTTTTCCGCTGTATTAAACATGATTTTTTCAGGAAAGTAGCTTTTATTTATAGGGAAATTTAAAGAGTGAAATAAATGTTTAAAATAATCGAATCGAAAACGGCACAAAGAGAATTAAACAAATAATAACATGTATTAATACAGTTTATATAAAATTTTAGATTGGACGTTGAATTATACGTGCTTCTACCAGGGATAAGGTATACAAAATTAAAAAATAACTTTCGCGGTTGTTTGTGAATCAGATGACTCGGAGACCTTCTTCGCAGAACCGCATGCACTGTTTCCCGGATTACTTCATAATTACGTGTGGAGTATTAGAAATTGGGTTTATAAACCACCCTGGAGTTTTTACTCCAGGAAAACTTTTACTAAAATTACAAATTTCGTTTTATTTCCGTTCATTCAATTTATTCTTCTAAGTTTAAAAGAATATCAGTATCTTAAAACTTCGTAATAAATGCAGATTATTTTTTTACGATTAAAACTATCAAATATTTATTGAATGAAAATACTTTTAAAATGTTCTATGGTCAATAATATGTTTTGTAACTGAAAATAATTTTTTTAATGATATAATGATTTATATATATGATACTTTTCTAAACGAATACTCGAGTAAATATTTTCTTCCGTATAATCAATGGGACTCTGATTATACTGAGGGAAAATAAAAAGTACACGACTTCGCTTCATTAATTTTTTTCTTAAATATTATTAATAAAAAATGTCTATGCATAAATATCTCTTAATAAAAAGAAATTTTATAACGTTTATTTTTAGAAAAAAAAATCGTCTTTAAAATTAGAAAGAGCGTTTTTCTTGAATGTCACAAATATTATTTGGTCTTGTGAAAATTCTTAAAATTAAACACAATATGGGATATGTTTTTGTTTCAGGTACTTGTATTAAAAATATTGTTATATATTATATATGTACACAATAATAACAAAAATAAGAAAAAAATGTCTATTAAACATTTGAAACTATGATTTTATTATTATTATTATTTACCCAAATTAATTTAATCCGAATTTCGCCGACTTAGATTTTTGTGAATATAACATCTCAAGATTATATGACAAACTTTTACTACAGAAATTCTAAATAAAATTATTTAATACACGCATTTAAATTAAAAATTTTACGTATTCAGAAAAAGTGTTTTAATTTCACAAATTGTTTATGATATTAGAAATTATTTTATTTTGCAACTGTACCAATAGAAACTTGAAGACATCTGGATATTGGCATATATAAAATTAAAGACAGATATTTTCTGTTTTGTTACAAAATAACGATAAATTTTATTTTATTGTATCTTATAACACACAATAAAACCAGCCCTTTATGCAGTGTCCAGCGTCCTTGAAAAAGTAGAAAATACGAATAAATAAATAAATAAATAAATAAAAATCTGTAAAATCTAAAGCTTAACCAATTTCATGCTAAAGCTTCAATAGAACACTATTCTGCCAGTGTTGCAAAATGTTTTATAATAAACTTTTGGCGACCGATTTATGCTAATATTTTGTTTTATTATATTTATGTAATTGGAAAAAGATATTGGATAAATGGAACTTATGTAGGACAGGTTTTGTAAAATACCTTGTATTAAATGTTAAGAAAAATATCTAAAACAATAATACGGGGCTGGTTTATATTCCGAATATTAAAACATGAATTTAATTTTTTTACAAATTTTATCTAACAAAAGAATCAAATGTTTATTGAACAAATATAGAAATCATTTGCAATTTAAAGTTTTTATTTAAAATATAAATTTTTAAATAAATTTTTCGTCATGATAGTGAAAAAAAATCATTATTTGTCTGAAATATAATATCCCGAAAAATATGCTATTTTAAAAATAAAAATAGCATACATAGACTGGGAGGCGACACCACAGACAATCTCTTCATCGAGTTCACGAATGAAAATCTAGAATTAGTTAAATTTGGATTCACGTATTAAAACGTAATCAGGCTGCTAAGTCATACCTAGGTGAAAAAACATTTTAAAAGTCGATTTTAATGGTGGATTCGTAGATTTATTATTATGCTTTCCTGTAACTCAAAATATGAAAAAGAGGGTTTGGAAGTTTGAAAGCAGGTAATTCATATTGGAAAACCTATAATTCAGCCGCTAAAATCATGTTTTCAGATGTTTTTCACCAAGATATGACTTGGCAAACCGATTGCGTTTTTAGATGCGAATAGAGATTTAACAAACTCTAGATTTTCATCCGTAAACTTGTTGAGGTGATTGTCTATGGTGCTGAATCCTGGTCTGACAGTATCATTTAAATAATTTATCAATTCATGCTTTTAAAAACCAACGTCTTTAATAAAGTGATAGAGTTTGGAGCACATATGTTACATTTGATTATCAGTATTTCCAAGAAAATTAAAATATCCGATGTAACAGAAATTTTATCAAATTTTAATAAAAAAAATTTTTTGAATTAAATGAAACATTTTTACATCGGGAATTTTAAATCGCGATGTAAACACCGTGTTTCCCAAATTAGGAAATGCACAAATATTTTCTCCACTTAAAAATGTCATTGCTCAAAATTATATTCCGTATTACTTTAGAATTATATTTCCTTCTTCACAAAAAGCACATTTCCTACTTTAAGAAAAAAAAAATATATATATATATATATATATATATATATATATGTGCGTGTGTGTATTTTGAGTGGAAAAACAATCTTTTCATAAAGATGATGTTTTTCCTTTTGAAAAAAAAGTACCGACATTAGGTTTGGAGATCATAAACAGAATGTGAAATTTCTTTTTTTCAATTTAACTTACACAATTGATAAAGTCAATAAAGGAAAATCTATTATATTTTTTTTACATAAACCAATATTGCTTTTTTCATTTTCATCATTATTTTAAGATTGCGGCTTACTACAAAGAAATATTTTGTTATATTTTTTATCATTAAAAAGAGTTTAATAAAAGAAAATTCGATTTGCAAATATTTGCAAAGTAATATGCCTGCACATTTCTACATATGGATTTACTAAAGCAAAGCAGCTCACCTCAAAGTAATATTTGTCTATGTTCCACTTATCGTTAAAAAAAGAATTTAAAAAAAATCGATTTGCGTACATTTGTAAAGTAATATACAGACACACATAAGGATTCATTAAAGGAAAATTTATTTCTAACATCAAAGGAAAAAAAAACATGACATTTAATTTAAATTTCTTTTTTTTTAATTATAAGATTAACAACATAATATTTTTGTATATTATGAAAAATATTTCTAACACATGTGGTTTATGTAATAAGACATTCGGCAAATCGTACGACATAGCTCTCAATACCTTACGCGAACCACAATTGTTGCGCTATATTCAGAGAAATACAATAGCCATATCATATCATTACTCTGAACTTGACACTTCCTTTGGAATCCTTCTGGAATCTCCCTTTGTATATCCGTTGGAAGACCCTATACATCACAATCACCTATTATTTTAATTGAGGATTTAAATACATTCTTTGGACAGCACAGCAGAAACTCGATTAATCGAAGTTTTCTGTTAACAAGCGTCGATTTTAATGTCTGAAACATTTTTCCTTTCCTTTTTTAACACTTTTTTGAATGAACCTTAAAAAAGAGTTCACTTTTTAGTTCACTGTCCAAGTCCATAATATTTTTGGAGAAAAGAAGCGATGTTACACTGATAAATTTTCTTTTGCTCAAATGTTGACGTCAGCGGTAAGCCACTGTCCAAGAATCAGGGCTAGTATAAAATGGTAACTTCATTGCTTATAAATTGTAATAATAAATTATCTTTACTTTATTACAACAATTCTTTATAAATAATTACAAATTATATTTATTACATGATTTAAGTAAAAAATATCAAACAATTACATTGCTATATTATTTTTTTGCCACTTGTTTTATTTTTCAAAATGCATCTTTCAATATTTAACTTGGTATATTTGAAAAAACTTTCAATCTGCCTTCTAAAATTTGCTACTAATACCGTATTTACTCGTGTATACAATGCGCAGCAAAAGTTTAGATAGAGGTGTTTTTTAACTTTTAAATAAAAAATACGAACACGTGAGTTTTACAAATGGCTATACTTATTTTCAAATATATTTTATATAATAGAATAAAAATAATGGTTATAATAGAAGATAATATTAAATTTAACTGAAAAAAGTAAAATTTGCATATTGCAAAAGTTTAGACACTTTTTTAATTTTTAGCCAACTGTTCATGGAAAAATGCAAATTTCCAAGTTATGATGTCACATGTCTGAAGTATTTAATTATACCTCGATATAGCATCAGTTAGTGAAGATACCGCGAGCTAAAAATATTCAATTAGATGAGTTAATTGAAGTAAGGAAGCTGAAATGTAAAGGGAAGACTGTTGCAGAAATTTCAGCAGCATTGAATCGTCCAAAGTGGTCTGTCTATGAAGTATAGTCTAAGGATGACTCCTTCAAAACAAGACATAATCTGGAAGATGTTGTGTGACGAGAAAATCAGATGACAAAAGGATCCAGAAACTGATATTTACACATATAATGATTTCTAATCACACTAAAAGTAAGTCAGAACTTTCTGTGTCGACGGAATTTATTCGTAGATGAATTAAAAAAAACAGGTAAATCAATTTACATGAAAATGATAAAACAATCAGCTTTAAAATATCGCTATAAATTGCCGAGAATTCAATTAACTTGCAAACATACGTCATATGGTTC
The DNA here is from genome assembly GCA_964019185.1 of Maratus speculifer. Classification (NCBI taxonomy): domain Eukaryota; kingdom Metazoa; phylum Arthropoda; class Arachnida; order Araneae; family Salticidae; genus Maratus; species Maratus speculifer. The sequence continues at coordinate 149,923,510 of OZ025300.1, forward strand.
CAAACGGTACGCTATGATATTCAGTAACGAAAAAATTAGAATTTGAATGGTCCAAACAAGTGAACATACAATTGGAATGACTTAAGTAAAGATCCTGGGGCTTTATTAAGTCGACAAAAAGAAGGTGACTTTAAATAATTTGGTCCTCACTTAGCTTTAATGCTCGTGTATCTGTAGAGTTATTCATTGGTTGCCAAGCAACACAAGTACATACGTTGGAGATTAATTTTTAGTCATTTGGAGTAATTTTTGCTGATCTAAAGTATAGATTTTAGCATCTATTCATGTTGCATACAAAAGAAGAACTTCGTTTAACTTTGAAAATACTATTGATCTCAACTGGCCGGAGTGTAGTTCTGATCTGGAAACTTTTGTAACATCATATGTCGTAATGTTTATGCACATTTTTGTTATAATTTTCTTTTAATGAGGATCGACCTGCTGTTGAACATGTTTGGTACGAAATAGACCCCCAATTGACGCAGCATTTAGTTTTTTTGATGAAAAGTCACATTCTTGCACTAACTGCAAACAGTGCGGGTGCAACTCCATTTTAATTTGTAGTTATTTTTCAGTAAATACACAAATTGTCTATATTTTTGCCACAATGTTAATTTTATTTTTTGTCATTATATTTTATGTAAAAGGTAAAATTCAAAATTTATTGTATGTGAATAAAGGATAAGTCACAAGTAATATATGACAGAGGAATTACAAACATTCGGTATATACTTCTAAACATAGAAGCGTAATCGATCATTGTCTAAACTTTTGCTGAGCACTGTATTGCGCACCTAGTATTTTAAAATGTGATAGGGCGATTTTTTGTGTCTCGTATATGAGGGCGCAGCATAAATCTGACATGGAAGGAAATGATGCACCAAATCAATTTCAGTAAAGAAAATCGAAACAAATGTTACGTCAAGCTACAAAAGAAGTCGAATTTTTTTTTTTTTTTAGACTTCGTTAAAAATCTGCATTCTTGCTAAAATATTATCTGTACATTTTACGAAAAAAATAAATAAATAAGAGAGAGAAATTTACAAAACTAGTTTTTGTATATCTATATAAATCTGTAGCTTTACAAATGAATCTCGTAAAGTGAAACTAATCTTATTAAAATTTTATCTGTAACTAGGGTCGTAGTTGGATAAAAGTTTCCTAAAAGAATTTCCTAAGAATTTTTTAACCTTACAGTTTTTTTTTATTTATAGCGCAAATCTAATGAATTTTTGCTGTTACCGTTACATAAAAAGCAGTAGCGATAGTGAAGATTGCTATAAGTAGTATCTAATTAATGTTATACCGCTTTTGTATATAAAAAAAGTGCAAGAAGTAAAATAAAGTTGCAGGAATACTTCTATTCTGTAAGATTCCAGTTTTAATTTCTTCTCTGTTTTACATTTATTAATTCATAGGTATATATCGTGTGATTACGTAAAGCAGTAATAAAAATTCCATGTATAACGCGCACCAAAGTTTTTTGCAGTAAATTTTGGGAGGAAAAGTGTGCATTACACACGAGTAAATACGGTAGTTGATTTTATTTTAAATTTGCTAAGGTATTAAATGTAACTCTTATATTTATTTCTATCATTAGAAAAATTTTTTCTTTTGTTTATTATTCTAAGATACGTTAAATTTGCAACATTACGAGTTTTTATGCGCAATTTTTCTTAGCCGAGATTTCCGATATCCGAGTTACTAGCTGTCCCAATTAGCTCGGATATTCGACATTACTTTGTGTTTATTGCAATGCAATTTTTAGTGTAAATTGTACAAAGAAGACAAATGTTTCTTAATCTACAAAAATGTACAATTATTAAGAACAAAAATATGCATTAAGCTCTTCAGAATCACCGAAAATTCCGAAATGCGTTCTTTTACCTTTACAAACCCCAGAAAATTATTAAATTTCGAAATTTAATGATGAATTTATAAAATTAAATCTTTATTATCTGACCGTTCCATAAATATTTCTGAGATTCTTCTACAATGCCATAATCAATTTTCACAACGGGAATGAAGGATATTTTGCGCTAATAACCAAGCAACTATTGGTTAATCTCTCATTTACGATTGGGAACGGGTGCAATTTAGATCACTATACGCCTAAGTTAGAGATTCGATACGATTTGCAAAATATAAAATCTGCAAAAGTGGATATATATGATAAAATGTATGATAAAAAGTTTATTCTATACAATAGATTTTTTAAATCTTCAGATAAGAGGGAACCCTGAGGTAATAACGCCACGTTAAGGTTCTACGAATTTTCACGCCTTAATTTTAGATTGTATTTTTCAAACAAATACAGGTTTTGATGCAGCAGCTCATTAATTGTCTATATAAAAAATAATTTAACAGATATGTATTCATAAAATGTAACGGCGTGATTTCTTGACCAATGCTATTTGGCGTTATTACCCACCTATGTGTGTAAAAACGCCATGCATACAGAATTATAAAATAAATCAAAATAATCCTATGTAGATAACTCAATTCTAAGAATACAAACTCTAAAGTTCTAGAAATTGACAAATTGCATTCTAAGCAATTGAAAATGTTCAACTTTTGGTAAAAATATAAGAAAAAGAATGGTAGGGTTAGGAAGAGGAAAAAAGAATGTCAGATTCTAAGTTTTTTTTGTTGCTCAAAAACTGACCGTTTAAATATAAGTATTAGAAACATTGCATGGTTTTAACTACGTTTATTTGAATTTATATTAACATGTATGCATTCTTTGTGATAGAAAATATTTAATTTTTTGTGAAAATGAAAGAAAAAGGTGTGAGGAGGAGTTTCAACAGAATATAATACTCTGTGCTTCTTTTTGTTTAAAAAGTCTCGCTTAAATATAACTATAAGAAGCATTGCATGATTTTAAGCATTTCTAATGCAATATTTTAATCATGTGAAATTTTATACTAATTAGAGTTATATGTAATAAATATTTTTTAATACTATTATAGTAGCCTTGTAAATAGTTTTTAACCCATAACTCCACACTAATGCGTATTCGCCAAATCTAAAGTTAAAATGTAAGAGTCATATAAAACATGTTTAATAAATTTTTAATTAATTAAATAACATTTTTGATAAAAAATTAGTATTCCAATGATATATCTTATTAAATTTTATACATGATTCATGTGGTTATATCTCGTTATCTCTATATTAGCATCAAAATTAACCTTTAACTACTAGTAGCAATCTTACTGAACTCTGTCCCCCCTCCCCCCTCCGAGAAATTTTAGAGTTTAACTTTTAACTTCTAGTTGAACTATAGCTACAACTGAAATTCTCTTACGTTTGAAGTCCTCGTACTATTGTTAGAAATACCTTAATAGATTAACACTAGAACCGCGGAGCGGGTCAATTTGACCCGAATCGATGTTTAATTTCACGCCGCGCGAAAAGTATTCATTGAAAAAAATTTTCTCTTTCTGACTTTTAATATTTTAAGGTAAACAACAAATTTTCGTATTTAATAGCTAATAACATAAATAAATTTTCATTTATAACTACTTATACCTAGAACCGCGGAGCGGGTCAATTTGACCCGTAATAAGTTTTTACGCATAAATGAAAAAATAGAGATGCATTTTTCTGACGTAATGCGAAAGTATATCTGTCTCATTTCTAATTCCTTTAATAGGCATAAATTGGAAAGGGGAATAGGGATAATTTTCAATCAAGATCTAATATTCATGATGTGAAGAATGGATGATTGCAGTGGAAAATTACAACAAATATTTAGAAGCAATATTGAAGTTACTTTTATTCTTCTTTTATTGAAAGTATAGATATGATTTCCTATGTCTTAATATTACTGTCAAAGAAACTTTGGAATAATAGCACCTATTATCTGAAAATGATTGAGGATGCAAATGGTTGTTTGTATACATCTGCCTGTAAATGAAGAAAGTTAAATTCAAATGATAAAAATGAAAATGACTACGACTCTTCCTATACACTTAATATTGTAGGATATTTTTCATTAGAATATGGTTGAAAATTTATCCGTAATGAACGGAAGTTTGTGATAGTTATCATTTAAAAAAAATCGGATATAAAGTGGAAGAATTAAGAATTTGAACAAAAGTGACAAAATTTGAATTTTATATTAATGAAAATCTGAAAAATAAATAAGCAATAACTTACGAATCCAAACATGGAAATAAAATAAGTGACAAGAAAACTGCAAGACTAACTTTGTAATAGGGCTTAACATAAGCATAGATGAGCAATTATTTCTTTCAAAATCTAGGAGTGGGTTAATTCAGTATATGTCTACCAATACAATATCATATCATGTTATAGTTGCTTGCAGATGTTGAGAAAAAACTTACCTTATAGAAACTGTAAAATGCCTATGACGAGAAATAAAAGTCTCTGTAAAAATATCAAAATCGGAATTGCATGCTGCAATTCTTCTAAGACATTTAGACTTCAGCATAACTGTTTACCAAGGAGAAAAGGGTAAAAATGATTTGTTTCTTAGCAGTCTACATCTAACTGTTGAAATTTTAGATAATCCTAAAAAATACTAAATATACTTATGTATACTAATGCATTTAAAAGTACTAAATACACTACAACGCAACTGAATTCAGTGTAACTGTGTGATTTCTCATATGGGAGGAAGTCTGTATATGTCAAGCCTGCTTCTTATATTAGGCCGGTGACTGCAATTTTTAATATTTTGGATTATTCTACTATCAATGCTTGGATTTTATGCTAATCTCTAACCGGAAATATAGTTAGTATATGTCTATTATCTATTAGTATATGTCTTTTTATTCAAGACTTAGTTGAAGACGTACTGGAACAGTTTGTTATTTCTCTGTCTCAAAAAAAAAAAAAAAAAAAAAAAAAAAAAAAATTGGGCATGAAAGAACTCTAAAAACGATGAAAATCCCAAAACATAAAAGAGTTTTTTATCACAATTTAAAAAAATGAAAATAAACTAAAGATGATTATTCAAAATATAATTCATCCACACATTTTTGGTAAATTCGCAAATTCTTTAACTATGCTTATTAAGCAATGCATACAATAAATTGGATTAGATATAACAGTAAAGCTAGTAAGTAACTTGCAATTTATTTTTAATTATTCTTCGATTTTATAGCTAAACTTATTTGAATGCAATAATCAATTTTTTATTGATGTTCACTAAGTCCAAGTTTTTTTTTATGTTTAAAATATATGTTCAGTATTTGTCAAGTATATTTTCATGTTACTTAATGAAATGTAATTTTGAATGATAGTATTTTCTGGAATGTAGGTAATTTATATTGACTTTATGTATAAAATATAATGTAAATACTAAGAAATGTTGATTATTGTAAGAAAATACAATATTTTAACTAACCAAATTAAGTATTTGGGCATATTTATATAATATTTTCCATCTGGGGTCAAATTGACCCGCTCCGCGGTTCTAGGTATACCGAAAGTCCCGCGGTTCTAGTGTTAAATAAGAATCTGTACAAAAAGTTTAGTGCAGGAATATAGTATTCTATAATTTTTAATCATTGTTCGCCTTTTAACCTTGCGCTCCTTTTGACAGTTCAATTTTTGTTTGATAAATTCCTATTTAAAGTTACCGTACTTACCGTGTATAAGGTTCACTTTTTTTCAAAAAAATTAGGGCAAAACTCCTAGCTGCGGCTTATACACGGAATATTTTTTTTTTACTGTTGGATGCAGTCTAATGATATGCAAATAAGAAACAAGGAATTATTCAAAGAAGATATTAAAACTCGGAAAATGTTACTTAATTGAAGTATTACTAGATATTTATTTCATTCCTTGCAGTTTTTTATACAACAGAGCTAATGACATTATTTAAGCGCTAATTAGCAGTTCTCTTTACTGTCACTCATTCCTATTTCCCGTCATTCCCTTACAACCCGAAGTCTAAAAATGTATTTTCGTCTTGTTTTCTGGTCTGGTGTAATGTTTGTTTAGACTTTTTTTTACTGAAATTCATTTGGTTATTCTTCTTTAGCGTATCAAATTTGTAATGCGCCTTATATACGAGATTTTAAGAAATCACCATTTTTACTTGTAAAGTAAGGGTGCGCCTTGTACAAGCGTGCGCCCTATACACGAGTAAATACGGTATTTAATTTGTTGTACCCTAGCAACAGAAATAGCAAAATGTATGAAGTTTTCTAATTGCAAACGATAAACTGTGAATGAAAGACATTATCATTTTATTTCTCAGTTCTCTCTAAGCTGTGTGAAAAATATCTTGTTTTCCTTGTTGTGATATAATTTCGAATATTGGATAAACATAGTGAATGTCGTGTTACCGTGTTCGTATCTTTATTCATTACATTGCATTCTAACTATCTTCGATCGCATATTATTTTATGTGAACATCGTGATTATTATTATTTTTTAAAATATCTTTGAAAAAAATATCTTTCTTTTTCTTGTTGAGATATAATTTCGAACATTGGTTAAACATTGTGATTGCCGTTTTACTGAATGTTGTGACAGACGCGCTATCGTGACGCTGCACATACGGGTATTTGTGTTATCTAGGCAGCTAAAATTATTTTATTGCATATATCTATTCTAAATGGTACAATTGAAAGAAAAAATACACTTATTAAATTTATATAGAAGATTTATTTAAAAAATTTCATTTTTAAACGCTAATATTCATTTTCGTCATTCTCTGAAGAATCATCACTAACATTGGGATTCGCAGGTAAAAGAAGAGTAATTGTTTCTGGCAAAAAGGAGTTCATTTTTCTACCTATGACTTTTCTCATGCTAATTATAAAAGGGACTGATTTTAAATGTAGCCGATTCAAAATATCTTTGTTGCAGCTTTCCCTCGAGAATTTTCGCGCGAAGTCATGGCGGTATGGCCTAAAATGCTTATTGCGCGCTTCTGCGGCCTCTTCTGTAAGCTGCCCAATAGGCAATAATGCATTTTTAATGATAGTTGAACAATGAATTAATATTTTATGCATAGTTGAAGACATTGAATGTCACTGATATAAATCTACATATAAGCGAGCAGTGTCTAATGCATATTTCTTGTATTTTTCTATATTAATTATATGTCCGCTTGAAATTCTCTAGACTATGACTTTTCAGCGATATATTAAGTCATAACTAATGCCTGTTATGTCAGAAGCCAATTTTGGATCTTCAAAAAACCTCCTACTTATATTACCGTCATTGGTGTTTCCAATATTTGCCTTTGGCATGTCTACCAGTAAACCTGTTTCTTCGCGAAATATTTTCTAGATTTCAAGTTTTTCTCCAGCTCAGTTTTTTTTCTCAACTTCAGTCTTCGGCTCTCTATATTTCTTTACTGACAGCCTATAAGCTAAATGCTTAAGCTTATAGGAGAATGCTTTCAAATTCGAGCATGTAAAATTGCAGTTTCTTTAATTTTGCATTTTTCAAAGCTTTAAACTTTCGATTTAGTTAAAAATTATAACAGGATATGCCTGGGTAATACAATAAAAACTCGATTAAATTAAATATATAAGAAATAATCTTTCTCTAAAAATAAGGTATCTTAAAAGTGCATCAATTAAACTTCTTAGCGATAAAACATTTAAAAAATATAATAGACTTTTGCATTATTACCTGTGGTATCAGGATCCATCACAAGCACTTTCAAAATAAACGTAAAATAATATATATTTTACTTCAAAAGTAACGTCTATACGCGAACGCCATAACAGACACAAACAACAAGTTGAATGATCGAATTCCGACTAAAGTTTTAACGAGATGCGTTGGCCGGGGAAAGGTTGAATGGTTAGTTACTGTTCACAAAACTGTCCTCTAACCCAGGTTGTCATTCGTTTAACTGTTTTAGTACTTTAAAATTTTGACTTTTGACTGCCTATATTGGTCAAATAACCGTATGTGCGCTGGCATTTTCCAAGCAGCCTGACGACGCTCCTTGGCAATAAAGGGGTACACCCAACAGAATGTAAAGGTATCCAAAACGGGAATCGAATCCGGTTTACCGTTATATCGCACTGGTAATCTACCTACTGAGCTCCTTGTAACGATGCAGAGCCTGGGTGTTCGCACTATCATATGTCGACAAGGCTGCAATCGCAGCACAAAATGGAATATTTTCCACTTAACCACCGACTCTGGGGAATACACGAAACCCTAAAGAATACAGCATCGATGAAATTGAAGAAAACTACACATATCGTGGAAAATGTTTTTGCAGAGAATTCAGAGGACATGTATTCGATGGTATTTCCAATTTTAGTTGTTTAAAGTTCGCACAGCCAATAGAGTGAAAAAGTATTAGACTAAATATTTTGTAATTATTGTACTAAATATATTCTACTTTGGTCTCTATTTTACAAAATATTTTAAAGTACAATTTCTTAATAACATGACCAAAGAGTAATGATGGTACTTTTAGACAATTAAAAACACAGGTAGATTTTAAATAAAAACAAATTTTCAAGACATTCCGATAGAATATCGTGATTATTTTTTGACATTTTAATAAATGAAAATATAAAAATATTATACCTCATACGAGAAAGGAAATATAAAGAATACTTTAAATATTAATTATTAAAAAGGAATATAATAAAATTTAAAAAAAATGAGCAGTATCTCTAAAAACTAATTTTTTTCCTCTATCAGAATCGTTAATCTTCTTCAAAAATTATCCTTTCATAAATATGTATAAAACATTTAAGCTATTACTGTATTGATTATTGACATATGCAATAAATCTTGCATCTTATCTATCGAAAAACTGTTTAGACAAAGATAGATTAATTGTAGATATTTGGATTAATTCCCTTACTTCCATTTAATATGAGAAATGATGCTTACATTTAACCGTATTTTATGTTATATGAATTGGATGTTTTTCTTGAAAGTAAGATGGCAACGCAATTCATTCTCAGTTTAAAATTTGAAGTCAGTGTAACATGATTGTGTGAAAAATATAGTATTCTTTTAATATCTTACTATTATTATTAATAGTTCATCCATAAAATAAAATCAACATTATGCTTTTGAATGTAATAAGAATTATTAAAGATATTATTAAAGAGAAAAATGATTATTGCACTGTGGAAGAGAATTAAACACATTTCCAAAATACCAGGCAGTTAATGAAAATTCATTTTGTAAACTCTCCACTGCATCTAAAACAATTAGTTTTCGAAGGCTTTGGGTGAATGAAAGTTTCTTGGAATATTCGGTGTCTTGGAACATATTATTGTATAGTTTCGTTCTTGATTACAGTACATTTTTGTAGATTAAGAAGTATATGTAATTTTCACACAATAAATAAACTTAAAATACATTGTTTATTTATAAAATCCAAAAATTGTCTTTTTCAGCTATTTTAAATAATGAATACGTATTTTTTTCTCTTTAAAACAACCGGAGTTTAAAGGCATGTAAAAATGTCGAGTTCGATGTCTTTTTAGTAATTTGCTCACAGTTAAAATTATTTATATATTTGTAGAAATTGCGAATGGGCTCACACAGGCATCATCTTAGATAATCATTGAATAAATGAAATCTTTTTATTATTTAATCACACTTCAAGAAAAATAATTCTTATTTTTGTCATACTGCCTAATAGAATTCACTGGGAGCACAGTGTTACCGTGTAAGTGAGTGTAGGTTTTTCCTTCATTTCTTTGTTGTTGTGTTCAGTTGTGTGCAAATTCAGCTATTTAATGAAATGAATCGTCGCATCGCATGAATATTTTAATTATTTCGATGGGGAAGGGGGGGGGGTTAAATTACTCTTAGATGAGCCTTTTTAAGTACAAATATTCAAACGCAATTTAAACAATATTATGGTTTTAGTATTCTCAGGATTAACATAAGAATTTTTATTTACTCATAAACAGAAATTCGTTGTGATTGAATAAGTCATGCAAAAATTCCAGATGTATATGATATTTATGTCTGTACAAACTACATTTTTAAAAATTCTTATTATCTGGATATCTCCATAATTTTAAATGCGCTTATATCATTATGTATTACATGAATCATTAACAAATCATTAAAAAGAAATTTACCATTACGTAGAAAAGGACACACCTACAAAAAAAAAAGAAATATTTTTAAACACATTTCATTTTATGAAACGATACACCGAAAGAAATATGTTTAAAGTAATGGACTTAATAAATTGATAAAATAATCAAGAATATTGCTGTGGATTTTATTTAATGTATTTATAATGGTTTAAATCATTACATATAAAAAATATGTAGAACAATTTTTAAATATCAATATTAAATGGAGTTATTTAATAGGAATCAGTTCAGCAAAAAGATATAACTTGAAGGAGGGAATAAGAGTTTGATGAGTGAGAATATTTGAGTAACAAAAAAGCGTTTATATGATAAATGAAGAAAATTACGTACTCCATCAGAATTTTTTTTTTTAATTTTCTGGTAGTATAAATATTTCTTGCAGTAATAAATATTTTATTTCTGAAATTTTAAAATATAAAGTTAAAAACAGTTTAAAAAATGAATCTAAAATAGTACTTTAAAGAATAAGCTAAAATTAGCGCCATTATCCATAAGTAATTCCTTGCATTTTAATTTACTTTTCATAATTATAGAAAAACTTTTTTCATCTCTTTTAGTTTTATTTTTGACGTTAACTTACTTCTAAATATTTTGTGATATAGAATCTCTTAAAAAGATTAAAACCGTTTAATTTATGAGTTTAAATATCATTCCTTTCGAAAAACTTCTTTTTATTCTTGGTTTGATGGAGGGTGGCTAATTTTCCTTTTAGAGCAAACGTTTACCATTAAAAATAGCAATTAAACTTAATGCTGTTGAGCGTACTATCAATTATAAAACTTTCTGCTATCCATTACACTAACCAAATATTGTAAATCAGTTTCATTTTAAGCAATATTTTCAAACGGTTCTCGTGATTAAAGATATCAAGCTCTTCATTTTTTATAAATGACTAAGGAATGAAAGAAAGAAAATGTAATTTCAGAAATCTCTAACGTAATAAGAACGAAAATTATGAACAGTCCAATAGATATATGTTCTGAAATTTTGACTGTTCGTTTAACATTTGTTGCTCTTTGGCCGATTTTAATTTCTTTTCCGATTTCCAGAATGGAAGATAAGGGATAACATTTTATGTATGAAGTGCATCTGAGGCATTATAAATACTATACTTGAATTCTGTGTAATCATTCCTCTCAGCAGAACATTTTTATATTTCTAAAGCTATCTTTAACCATTTATGATGCGATTTTGATTTATTCTGTTGGTTGATTGTGAGAGTAAAAAACAATTTTAAAATCTCATTTATTTTAATATAATTTTTCTTTACGTGTGTAAGAATTTCAAATGTGTTGTTGAGAATGAGATTTTTTTTTCGAAAATGCGTCTTCTGAAAAATATTTCCTACGTTAGATTTTGAAATTAAAAGAAATACATCTCTAGCAATGTTTTAGTATACTTTATACGAGTAAATACATACTTTATGTAAGTAAATATATATTCCAAAATTTCTCTGTTATATGTGTATGTATTTATTTTTTTATGTAAATAAACAGCACTCTGCGCAATATTTTATTTCTTTATTAATAAATACTAAGAAGTAACTTTATCCACAATTTTTTGTTGTTAAGCGCACATTATGCATAGTCTTTTTATTCAAAACAAACTGCAGAATGTAAACATTGTAGCATACTTATCTTAATGCAGTTTTAGGATTCCCACTTGGTCATTTTTTTTACCACTACTATCATTTAAAGAAAATTTTTATTTATAAAATTCGTAGAAACTTACGAGGAACAGCGTTTTTTCTTGAAATTGTTGCAGAAACTTACCACAATTTTTATTTAAAACCCTCTGAGCGTCTTGCAAATGCGTAAAATTGTAATGTTGTTTTCCCCTCATTTTGTTTTAAATACTTAAAAATAGGTTTGTTTCAACATTATAATAAAAAAAAAACTTACTTGCAAATATCAATGTAGTCCTTGAGAGTATTAATTATTCTAAAATGTATTGAAAATTTATGAAATCTATAGAAATATATTGTCTTAAATATTGCTCATATTGCAGTGAAACTTAGTGAACGGAATATTACGTTCCAAACACTTAAAGAGGTTAAAAACATAGTGATCACATAAAAAGGACCAGTAGGAGCCCTGTAACTCCTTTCTGTATTAATATGTGTAACGAATGATCTTTCTCATAGAATGAAAGGACTCACAGGTCTCTAGATTGTATATTCTCATATTTTCATGTATATTTGCTAATAGCATTCATATAATTCTAAATTCTATTCCTGATATACATGTATATGTGTTTGTGTGTGTGTGATACACACACACGCACACACACACACATATATATATATATATATATATATATATATATATATATAGGAATAGGGGAAAAAATCTCATTACGTATTTTTTTCATTGTAAATGTATATTTAGGGTAAAATGTTTTAGTAATGCAAAAACAATAACATTGGATATTTTAAAAGTTTTATTTATATATATTTTTTAATTTAACATCTATGGATAATCTAAAACTTGTTTGACAAAGCATGGTTTAATTAGCTGTCAGATTGTTTGAGAAAATTTACACTTCCTGCCTGAAAATCGCAAGTTAAAAGTTTCTCCTTCTTTGTTTTCGGTAAGAGTTTTTCAAAATATCTGCAAATTTGTGATGTTCAGAAGTGAATTACTTTTTAGTGTAATTCGCTAAATAAAATAATTAAGAACTAAAAATTCGGAACTAAAATAATTAAGAACAGTAGTCAGCATCTAATTAACTCCAGGAAACGATATTACAAAATGAAAAGTGTATTTTCTGAGTTTCCTTTTATTTTATATCGCATTTAAATTGCCTAAAGTATTATTTAAACATATATGCATAATTAATAATAGTATATATGTATATTAGTACAGTATGAAATGCGATATTTTTTTTGATGGGGAAAAAGAACTCAAAATAATCATCCACCTAAAAATAACATAGCTACGATTTCCGAAAGGCAAAAATAAAAGAAGGCATTCACAAAGAAACTGTCAACAGAGGTCAGTGATTTCTGGTAATATATATATTATGCAATTTAAGTTACTTTTAAATATAAGCATTATAGAATTCTATAATTAAATATCCACAGAAAATACAAATCACAATTGTGTAGCATACTCTCAGTTAAAAAATCTACTAATCTAAAACATTATTTTTTAATAATAATAATAATCTTGAATTTTTTCAAAGAAAATCTACCTCACATTTCCAACCCTTTAATTGAATGTATGAAAACAATTTCGTTAACGGGGTGGAATTACCTCTTTTTTTAAAGAGAAAAATGTCAGGTTAAAAAAAATATATATTTTAAACTAATTTAAAAAAATTGCCAATTTACCTCGAGTTCTTGAAAACAAAAGGTAAAGACTAACTGTCCTTACTACCGAAACATATTAGAAAATATCTGTTCATAAACATTTATTTAAAAGAAATGTACTGTAATTGAAAATCAATAAATTTGTTTTTATGCTACAGATGAATTTTTATGCATTTTACTAATATAAAAGAAACCAATGTTTGCACTATTGTTTACGACATGTATTCTTTCATAATATTTTAAACATTAATTATTAATAATAAAATAAACGAATAATTTTAATGAATCAAATCATTTATCGCTGATATATCTACTTATTTCTCACAAGATTTGTTGTACATTTTCTACGAATATTTGAGCACAGGGAAGAGATTTTGTGCAACATTTGATTGCTATTTAAATTTATTTTAATAGTCACTGTTTCCATTAGTGCTTTATTTTACATAAATTTTACAAATCGCATTACGTTTCCCTTTTATTCTTCGGTTACTTAATATTTACCTCACTCTTCTTGTTATTTAAGAGATAAAAATCTCTTAGTAAATTCCATTAGTTTAAGGGTTTACTGTGTCTACTTTTCGATATTATTTTCTTCGCCATAAATTAACGGAATGAAAAATTCCACTTCGTTAGACATTTCGTTTGTTTTTGTACTATTTCTATTCAATACATTTTCTGTTAAATAACATAGTGTCTTTTCTCTCACTTCACTGGTATGTTAAGTACCGTAATTAAGGTTATAGTGGTATTTTTCTGTCAGTTCATTAAGTATATCAACTTAAATACTTGGTATAATACTCTCTTGTTTTGCTTCACTCAACAAGATGAATCTATTCCCAACATGATTTTGGGTCTATAATTTAGCGTAAAAAAATTATCTTTCTCTAACTGAATTTTTTAAATTATAAATTTCATCTGTGAAATAAAAAGTTTTATTAAGTGTTGATATTCTTAGACCTTTAAAAGTCTTAAATTAATATGTATAATTTTATTTGTATTTTATGATATTTATTTTCAATATTTTTTTTTATCTGAACTTTTTATTCCTATCAGTTATATTATTAAGAATCTTGTCTAATTATTGTATTGGGAATTAACCATTTTAAGCTAAGCAACATGCAGCGTATAATAATGCCAAAGTCTGGATATACAATGTTTAATTTTGTAAGCTATGCGAGATACTTACAAAGGTAAATTGTAAAAAATATAAATTAAATATAAATTAAAAGATAATACTAATGGTACTACTCGATTGAACTAAATTTGTTTCAAAAGACTAACAACCCTTTAACACTAGATCAGCCGGAAATTCCAAGTGCTCTAGATATATTACACACCAGAAATTTTATTTACAAACTTTAGTTTATTTTACTTATTTCGATGTGGTATATCTTATATCTTTTTTATAAAGACATTAATGGTTCGAATCAAAATATTTTTATTTGCCAGCGGTTTAAATTACCGCTGGCGCGGTGCGGTACGGCATGGCAGTTCCAGTATTAAGGCGGAGAGCACTTTTATTCATGGTTGCCAGATGGGCTACTTATATTAAATTCAGATTCTTAACTGGCACAATTTTTTTGAAATAGTAAAATGCGCCTTATTTAATGACATATTAGGGTCATTCCAAAAATAAAGCACCCTTTGGTGTCCCGACATTTTATAATGTTATATTTTCTAAAATTTTGTATCAAAATTAAATTTAAATATTGAAAAATATATTTTAAAGATATATTTATTTAATGCAATTTTTAAATTTGAGATAAATTTCATTTATTGTTATTACAATAACTTTCTTAATAATTGTGTCCTGTAAAAAGCCATGTCCCAAGAACAATTTTTGATTTTTAAACCCTATTTTTTTAAATATATGAATCATTTAAGTTATCTTTCAGGATGTTTTTCATGTCTTTGTAGTCTTTATACTATCCCTATATATTTTAAATATTTTTTGTAATTTTTTTTTTTATTTTATAAGAAAAATTCATGTGTCCCTTAATTTTTGTCCCCTGTGTTACCGTCACCTTTTTCTTAATATTAAAATAAGAAATTGCAACCTAAATGTTGTTAACAGTAGTCATTCATGCACTTTTAGAGTTGGCATTCATCCTAGGTAGTCATTTTCCTCATTTGTTAAATTATGAAGAATATTATCTACGTAAAGGTGATTTTTGAAGGTGGGTGTGTTTTTTATGTATCCCCTGTGTTACTATTGATTTATTTTGATTAATTATTAATTTCATACTTTATTGGCATTTAAATTGCAAGTCTTTGTTAAAAGAAAATATTCCATGTAACTTTACATTGTTTCTATGAAAATAGTGATACATGGCTGATAATTTACTTCTTTTTGTCTCCTGTGTTACTAGTCCCCCGTGTTTCCATGATATTGGTAACCATGTTGTTAAGGAACAAAAAACCCAAGTTTAAAAATGAAATGCAACAGAATATCCTGTCATTTAATGCATTTGTTGGTCTTTATCAGAAGTACATTTTTAAATAATATATACATTAGTACACTTTTAAGATTGTTTAATTTTTTATGTTCAATTATGATGTCCCCTTCGTTACTCTATTAACCCCTGTATCACTGACATTTCTTTTATGAGAACAAAAGAAAAAAACTTTCTTATGAATCAGTTTTATAATATGCACTGGCTAATATATATAAATAAGTTTTACTATAATTATATTATATTAGAGTATTTTTTACCAAATTATGTAAAGTTTTATACATGAAGAATACAAAAAAGGGTAACACAAGAGACATAATATGCATATATCATAAAAAAATATGTACATAAACAAAAAACTATATGGCACATAAAAAGAACATTTATATCAAAGTGTTAATATTGTAAAAGCAATTCTCTATTTTAATAAGAAAAAATGATAAGATTATTTAAATTATGGTAACACAGGAGACATCTTTCAGCCAATGTGTCTGTGTTTCTAAGTGTAGTGATAAATATATTTTTTAAATTGTGCTGCTGATATTCAATTTATATTCTTGAATATATATACAACCCTCTCAAAGATATTTTAATATTATTTAAAATGAAAAAAAAAATTAAATTTTTTTTCTCAAAAGGGACCTTTATTTTTGGAATGACCCATTAATAAATGCGGACACAAACGGAATTTTGCCGTTTCAAAAAAGTGGTGAGAATCAAGAAATCTGGATTTTAAAAAAGTAGCCCAATGGCAAGACTGTTTTTATTGCGAAAATGTTTAAATAACTCCATGACAATGAAATTTACGTAAAAGTTTATTTGAAAATAATAAAAAGGTCTTTTTCCAATACTTATAGATGATAAATGAAAAATATTTCTGTCAAAATTCAGGTGTCATTGTAGCAGCTCGTAATCAAGCTGATGTACCATGTAATATTACACTGAGACATAATGGATTATAACAGAACAATAGACTTAATCCCCTAATTACACTGACAAACAAATTTTAACGAATTTTCTGTTTCTCTATATACATTGGGTGTTTCTTATAGATTTCAAGCTGCTGAAAAAGAATATGTTTGTAAAAATTTTTTATCACCCTCCAATTTTGAGAAATTTCATTTATACGTTTTGGAGTATGTAGGCATCGTATAGGCATTATAATTATATTACATTATTCTCTTTCATGTATTTGATTCACACAAACATTACTTTTTCTTATTACAACGATAGAAGATACAGTAAGAGGGTAGAAACAGATGTCTCCCTAATAAATTTTATGTCAGCGACCTTGAATAGACAGCTCTAGCCACCCCCACACACTGTAAAAACAAAATACCCAAATTGGGTTGAAAGATTTTTGGGTACAGCATTGTTCCAATTTGGAAAGTTCAGTTTGTAGCACAAAATCGTTTTAAAAAAAGTCTGATTTTTAATGGCATTAAAATAATTAAAATATCTTAGATAGTATATACATTATACCTCAGAAATTTTGATTAATTTTATGTTAATAAAGATCAGCTCTGTTTTGAACCATTTTGGGTTATCTATTTTGGGTTATCTATTTTTGGGTTACCATTTTGAAATCCTTACTGTACCATTTTAGGAACATTACTACACCCAGAAATCTTTCAACCCAATTTGGGTCTTCAATTTTTACAGTGCAGTATTTGACTTTAACGCAAATCCATGACAGTTGAAACTTTCGGGGTGAGTGTACTACTATTTCTTTGTTCTGTAAGACTTTTTAATTAAATTTTGATTATAATTATCCTATTTTCCTCTAAATATGTAAAACATGTCTAGAGGATGCGTTAATGAACCCGATTCTTTTTGCTATATGTGTGGGGAGCTAACTTTGAAAAAGCATCATGCGCTTTCACGCCGTTAATAAGGACTGCCTATCATATGTACTTTGGATATAAAGTAGGTGAACAAGATAAGAAATGGGCACCTCATTCTTGTTGTACACGTTGTGCTACAAACCTCCGGGCGTGGATGAAAGGTACAAAAAAGTGCATGTCCTTTGCTATACCCATGATATGGCGCAAGCCGAAGGATCATAAAACTGACTGCTTCTAATGTACTACAAAAATTAAAGGATTCTCTGCAATAAGTAAACATAAAACTAAGTACCCGAACTTAGATTCAGCAATGAAAAGAGTATGTACATAATAAAATTTACCAATACCGAAACCTCCAGAGAATTTTACATCTGACGATGCAGCAGTAGAAATGGAAATTTATGAAACTGAAACTTCCTCTACATCTGATGGGAACTATTCGCCTGGCATAAATGAAGAACCACACCTAATTACTCAAAAAGAATTAAATGATTTTGTGAGAGACTTAAATTTATCAAAGAAAAACTCAGAATTACTTGGATCAAGATTGGAAGATTGGAATCTCCTGAAAAACAATACAAAGATATCTATTTATCGAGAATGACATAAGAAATTTTCGACATTTTTTTAAGAAAAGATGATTTATGCTATTATAATGATATAAGGGGTTAATGTCTGCTTTACCGAGCTGGAAATTATGTTGAAGTGGATGTAGCATCGCTCGAAGTGTGATCACATGGCGCTTCTCATTGTCAAGCGGATGCTGCCCCAAAACGGTTGAAGACTATCGAATAGCTTACATTGACCGAGATGTGCTGCAAGTAATGATTTTCATTTACAGTACGGTATATACAAATTATACTAATGAAAGCTCATAATTACGCTTAACGCGTAAAAGTTTTGTCTTTTCTTTTAATTAATTTAAGGCTCTTTTTTGTTTAAAAAAGTAGTTTTTTCCCATTTTCTATATACATAAAATAATTAATGAAAATAAAGCCCTTTTTTGTCAAAAATCCAATTATCCGAATGGGGTACGATCTCAGTTGATTCGGATAGTTGTAGTTCTACTGCATTTTTAAAGTATTTCAACGTAAATAACAAATGAATGTTGAAAGAAAATTATCGATTTCTTTCATACATTATCTTCGTGCGATATGCTGTTTGATGTCATACTGGTGATAAGAAAAGACGACTGAGATAACTTTGTCCTCTTTTTAATAACTGGCAAATGTTTACTGACATCTGCTTTAGTTAAGTGGCGTATGTCGGCAGTTCAAAATGGAACATAATTTTTTCGATTTTATGTCAGATTTGAAGGCTTTTTGCCCCACACTGTGACGTCACCTGCACATTTAATAATTTTATTAATTATTTTTAAATATAGTGGTATTTTTCAGTCGAGAATAAAACCTGTATTTCCGCATTTGAGCATTTTGGTAATGTACGCATTTTTTTCATGATTTTTTATTATTACTTATTATTATTATATTTTTTTTTTACATTTCGAAGATTTTTTTTTTCAAACTAGAAATGGAAGTGTCGTTGATAATAAAGAAGAACATCAAAAATATCAAAATGTTGTTATTAATTAAGAAAAAAAATATATATGTACAAAATAACTGGGCGCAAACTGTCAGTTATGGAAGAAAAACTAATCCAAAAAAAAACGTCGTATAAAAGATCGTCTTATTAAAAAAAAAAAAAAAAAAAAAAAAAAAAAAAAAAAAAAAAAAAACGAGGTCTTTTTATTGAGCTTACTAATAAAAAAATGTGCGACGATCACAAAAAAAGGAAACAATTGAATTTTGAACCCATTGATTGTAAAATGCCATTTTTTTCTTACAAAAAATACACAGTCTTAAATTTTAGTCAATGAAAACGTCTTTTTCTAAATCGTCGTGGTAAATGGTTAAGATACACTCTTCTTTTTTTTTTTACTCTCTATTTTTAAAAATGCTTCTCTTCTCAAAATTATAATGGTTTCTGAGATCTCCAAATATAAAAAACACTTTATGGAATCATGGTAATTTAAAAGAAATTATTTTTTATTTAAGTTCTGGATTCATTATAATTTTGAATATCGGGAAAATATAATATTTTTTTATATTTTACACAAATCCATGGTATAAAATGCAACATATTATTTCATAATATTTTTAACTTAATATTTGTTAAAACATGATTAAAAATACTAACGGTAACCCAATAAAATGTTTTAAATTTTCCTATATTGAATGTTTTTAGGTGCGTTCGTAATTATGTAAAAACGTAGCACCTATTGTTGTCGCTCAGTCCGTCCGTCTGTCCGTCTGTCTGTCCGTCTGTCTTTCTGCCTGTCTGTCCGCATATAACAACGCGAAAACTACCCAACCGAATCGTTTGAAATTTAAAATACATAATTATTACATAATTTTGTCGAGTCATTTCAAATATTATGAAAACCGGATGGATACATCAATTACAGGGACAATCAAAAGGATTCCATTACATTACGGTCAATGGGGAAAAAATTCAAATGCATTTTAATCGTTTGAAATTTAAAACGTATAATTATTACATAATTTTGTCGAATCATTTCAAATTTTATGAAAATCGGATGCATAGATCAATTACAGGGACAATCAAAAAGATTCCGTTACATTACGGTCAATGGGGAAATTCTTTTATATGCATTTTAATGGTGTTACACTCATTTGAACATAATAGAATTGACATGAATCTATGAAATATGTAATAAAAATACATTCTGTACAATCTGTGATGCAAAGAATATTTATTATTAAATTACAGGGCCACACAAATGTATTCCACTAAATAATGTTATACGGGGAAACATTGTTTGGGGCGTGTTTTAATTATATTAAACTACTTCACATTTTATGAATAAGATATACGTTAATGAAGTATAATAAAAACTACTCCCTGAATATTTACAGGAACACAAAGACTTCGACCACTATACTGTATCCAAAGTACGCTCTGCTACATCAGCAAGATCTGAATATTTTAAAACTTCGTTATCGTACGAACGCACTTCGTTTGCTACGCTTCACGTGCAATTTCCAACTTGTTTTTATTATTATTGTTTAAGATACTTTTCTATTGTTATCAATTTCTATAGAAATGAATATTTCTCTCTTGAATGGAAAGAAAAGTTTTATCTCATAACAAAAGAAATCTTTTTTATGTCAATAAAGGTTACCGTAAAAAAGAAACACGAATTTTCAAATAAACATAAAAGGTTTCATTAAAATATATTTATTTTTTTTTTACCTTTTTCAATGACTTTTATTACTGAGTAACCCCATTTAAGGAGATGAATGGAAGAAAATATTAAATCTTACTCTTTGATACAAAAACAATTCTTTCTTTAAAAGATTTTTTATAGATAATGAACAAAGAACTAGAAAACAATTTGTTAATATCGTGGAATATTTCAGATTTTTCTAGCCCTAAAAGGTTGTGCAACCAAGAAAAAAATCATTTGTTTTAATGATGCAGAGAAAATTAAAAGTAAAAATCTTGTTTGTTTGCTATATCATCAAACAGAGAAATCCACTTCCTTTATGTAATATTTTGAAAAGCTTTAACTGTTTTTTGAAGAAATTTTACTTTTAATTAGGCGAGAAGTAAAAATTGATTCAGTGGTCTCAAAAGACTTATTTTATTTTACGGTGCAATATTTAAATATGGTGAACTAATAGCTTTGCTACAGTTTAACGGGCAGTGGAAGCAAAATAAAAACAAATTTTTAAATAAAAAGTAAACTTAAAAAATAAAATAAAACGTAATAATGTATGTTAAAACAAAAATATTTTAAATAAAACAAATTTTAATTTGACGATTTTAAACATTTTGTGCTTGTATCTATTAAAGGGACTCAAAAAAGTTAATTTTAATATGATATTAAATTTCTGATCTTAACACACCTGATAAACTTTATTATTATCACTTACCATATATAAGATGGTGTATATATATATATATATATATATATATATATATAAGACATTTTATTAAATATAAAGAGGTTTTAACTAAAATCTATTTTCCAACACATTTTTGATTTGTGAATTGGAATTTCGAGGATTTTCCTCTCTTCTTAAATACAACTACTGTGTTAATATTCTCGGAATTAATAACAAAATAACATTTTCTGAAATTAAATAAAATTATTTTTTAAGTCTCTTTTTTATTAATATCAGTGATATACAGCAAAAATAGGATAAAGTACCTGTAGAATGTTACTTTAGAATGAATATTATAAGTACTTTTAAGTTTTCATTTCACAGTAAATTTTTGATGCACTGTATATTTTGTAAATATAGTTTGAAAATCACGTTGCTTTTTTTTTTACAAAATAATATATATGCATTTGATTTTTTTTTAAATAGTACATGTTTAAAATAGTAAGTTCCATTTAAAATTTAAAGCTAGAAGTCAATGAGCATTTGTTAAAGTAAATATCAAACATTACCATTTCTATTTTAGCTTGCTTATTCGTCTGTCATCAGTCAGCACTGTACATTCAAAAGAAAAAATACATATCTTCGAATTACGCATATAATTCTAGTTTTTTGCTTCTATGTACATAAAACATTGGTTAAAACAGACAAATGTCTTTGCGCGTAAAGTTGACGTCATTTGTCGATTGCAACAGCAGACGATGATATGTAACTTTTATTAGCTTTTATTGCATTTTTTTTTACACTTGAAATACCGAACATTTTCAATTTTTACACTTCCGAATAGAGACAAAAATGTTACAGGCTAAAGTTGTATAATCAATTCAAACGATTATGAAATGTCTACTGGACACAACTTGGTGAGAATTGAATTGTTAAATTTTCAGGCACGCTGTTCAGTTCTAAAGATGTTTTCCACATTCTACTGTAAATAATCAACTAAATGAGTTGCTCCTTAAGAATCGAAATTATGAGACACATTAGAAGATGATGATGTGCATATAGATTTCAGCAATAGTGGAAATAGATTCGAGGGAAAAAAATATATACTATGATAAAACACCAGATCAAATCACAGATATATTTTTCTTAATTTAAGATTTATTTGGAGAAATAGAGCATCGTGGTGAGAAAAGGCTGCTAGTAGTAAATATTTTCAAAAAATGATTTTTTGAAGTTTATTGTAATGAAATCGGAATATTTTTTGAGAAATATTTTAAATTTAAATAATAATATTCAATTCGTAGGAAAGGCTATTACAAAAAATGTCTATTCAAGTTACTAAGTTGTCTTTCTTGAAAGCTTGGCAATTTTTATGTGTTTAAGGCAAAACTCGGGATTTTGTAAGCTTGCAAATTGGCCGGCCAATTCGGGTTTTCGAGAAAATTCCTGTCCAAAACCCGAAATACGTGAAAAGAGCAGCTCATTTCTGATTTTGGTCAGCCAATTCACGAAGTGGCCGAGACGCCTTGGTCTGTATAAGAGGAAATTCATGGCTGCTCGATAAGCGCCCTGACATACACATGTGATATAAATATAAGATCATATTCAGGAAATGATTAACACAACAATCACTACACTTCAAATTCTCAAAGACAAAAAAAAAAAAACACATTTATGAACACTTTTTGTCACCAAATTTACAAAATATTAATGAGTTGTAAATTTCTGTTTTGTCAATGAAAATACTGAAATATTATGTTTTTAAATAGATGGCCTACTGGGAAGCGCCAGCACAGACAACCAGCTCATCGTGTTCACGGCTGAAGCTTCAGAGTTGGTTAAAACTTGTGTTCCATATTAAAACGCAATCGGTGTGCCAAGTCATATCTTGGTGGAAAACAACTGAAAACTCGATTTTAACGGTTCACTCGTAGGTTTATCACTGTGTTTCCCTTCTCCCAGTTGTTTCATATACCCATACTTTTGAATCAAGAAAAGAGAATAGTAAATCTACTAAAGAATTTGATGAGATGATTGTCGGTGGTGCCGTTTGCTCGTCTAAAAAAGTTGCATGTTCTCAGAGTTAGAGAATATCTACAAAAAAGCTCTGGAAGATTTGGAAAAAAAATATTTGGCTGAACTATATTATGTCAGCCGGTGTAATCGCGCTGTATAAGATTTTACTTCAACTTCTCTTCTGACGGGGCAGTTGTGCTATATTAAACTTAACAGGCTGTTTCAATACGTTTTGTTTTATTTGTTTTCTTGTTTTGATGTTAACTAAGCAGATAATCAGCTGTATTAGAACACAATAAATTACGTTAGGTTTTTTTTCGGAAAAAAGGACAGTGACATACTTTTAAATCAATTTTTTAAAACATTCTTTTTCAATAAAGTGTAAAGTTTCATTTTACTTAAATTTGTATCATTTCTCACGTGCATTGAAATGTCGATATTGGAATGGTATTGATATTTGGAATGGTATTGATACTTGGAATGGTGAAAAGGTTTGAAACGATAAAAATTAACTTTAAGAAGTATCATCACAAGTTCATCATTGTCTATCCTGATATCCTGCAGTTGAAACCAACAGAGGAATAATTTAATTTAGAAGTGGTGAATGGAAAAAATAATTTTTTTAGTGTTTTATAAATTTTTTTGATAAATTCTTATATTACAGATCTCATAGTCTTAAGTTGTTGTGTATAGGAAAAATTGTAAGTTGTTTGAAATTTATTAATGTTGTGCCATGAACTGGTGAAATTAGCAGCGATAAATCATTTTCAAATTATAGTGTATTCTACCGGAAAAAATATTTTTTTTATGGCAGTTGGTATATTTTCCGAATCATATAAATTGTAAATTAATATTTTTTTTTCCATTTTGGAAATATTAGCTTGTATTCGTGAAACATCAATTACAAAAGCAAGAATTATAATCTCTGTTTTCAAGAAAGTTCGAACGTGATGATTATATGAATGCAAATATCTGGCCTTTTTAGGTGCGTTCGTAAATATGCAAATACGTAGCACCTTTTGTTGTCGTTCAGTCCGTCCGTCCGTCCGTCTGTCTGTCCATCTGTCTGTCTGTCTGTCTATCCGTCTGTCTATCCGCATATAACAACGCAAAAACTACCCAACCGAATTGTTTGAACTTTAAAATACATAATTATTACATAATTTTGTCGAGTCATTTCAAGTTTTATGAAAATCGTATGCACAGATCAATTACAGAGACAATCAAAAGTATTCCGTTGCATTACGGTCAATGGGGAAAAAGTTTCAAAGGCATTCTAATTGTTTCGAATTTAAAATACATAATTATTACCTAATTTTGTCGAGTTTTTTCAAATTTTCTCAAAATCGGATGCATAGTTCAGTTACAGGGGCAATAAAAAGTATTCCGTTACGTTACGGCCAATTTGGGAAAATGTCTCAGATGCATTTTAATGGTGTTACATTCATTCGAACATAATAAAATGCATATGTATCTATAAAGTACATATTATATGTACATTTTGCACAATCTGTGGTGCAAAGAACTTTTGTTATTGATTTACAAGGCCACACAAAAGTATTCCATTACATAATGGTATAGGGAGAACATTATTTGGTGCGCATTTTAATTGTAATTAACTATTTACAATTTTATGAGATTGATATATGAGTGTGATATTTTAAGACTTTGTTATCATACGAACGCACCTCATTTGCTACGCTTTACGTGCAGTTTCCAACTTGTTTATTAAATCATTATAGATTTTTATTGTTAATCAATTATGTATTAAATATTCATACATGAAGAAAAACATAAACATAACAAGAATTCTTAATATTTTTTATCATTAAATGTATTTATTGAAGTCATATCTGTAACACCTTCTAAAAAAAAGTTGTCAATTCTGATATTATACAATTTTTTTTTCTATAGAGCATATGGTTTCTAAGAGCCATAAATACTTTTTAATGTATGTTCATCTTAATTTTTTACAATCTGTATGATATAACAAATAAACTGGTAAAAGACAATTTTTACTCCACCACAAGGTGATTATTTATAGGTAAAGAGACATATTATCAGTATGTTTCTCTTTATCTAAAACAAAAACCTTGTACAAATTGTAAAAATATCATTGAATCAAGCTTGCTTCGATATAAGATTATAGAGCGTATTTTTCTGGATGTAATTTTAATTAAAATCTCGCCTAATAACAAACGATTTTCTAGAAAATCTTATTTACCAATCCTTGAATGTACATAGGTATTTACCCATTAGGTATTTTCCCCGTACATAGGTATTTAACCCATTAATGCTCAAATTATTTTCTTCATTAAAAATGAAATTTTGGGTTTCCCACCACTTTTAAAAGACGAATAACTTTTATCTTAATTTATTGAGGAATTTGTCTCGTGAAAAATAATGCTTGTTTATCTTTCTATTTATTGGCGTGAAAAATGCTTTATTGCCTGTTTTATAATCGTCTCTAAAAGGGACGCTAGGCACTGATTGGTTAAGCGGTCCTAAATTCCTGTTAAAAACCAGCAAAGTAAACTTCCCCCCCCCAAAAAAAATGTTTGATATAAGCTAATCGGTAGCTTTTCCTGCCAGGAATAGTCCCTTTCGAGGTCAAAGCACTTCTGTTGCTAAAATGTTCCAATCTTTAATTGTAATCGGCATTTATGAATAATTTTTTATGAAACTAAGTAAAAGGTTTTTCTCTCGCACATTATAACTAACAAAATTTAATTGCCAAATGCTGGCGTGAATATGGCAATTGAGAATCAAAATTAAGTGGTATATAACATAAATGAATTTCTAATATTATATTTTTCTAATTCAACAAAAAAATATGGAATCGGTAGATTCTAAAATAGGGCAATGTACATATTTTTGTAAACATTTTCGACGGTATATCTGATAACAAAATATCTGAAATGATAACATATGTATCTTGGAGTTCGATGGTACGATATCTTTAGAAGAATACTAATTCACGATAGCATGACATACAAATAAATAATTATGTCACTTAATTAACCCCAATATATATTACTAGAAATATTTGAGAATATATAATAACCTATAAATATGCATGTCAATAGCTTTTACCGTAATTTCCGGCGTATAATCCGCGGATCAAACAATTCTTTTTGGACCCAGAAATCTTATTTTGTGAATGTAAACGAATATTTACGGCAATCTAAAAAGTTACATTTCTTTTATAAAATTTTCTGGGTCTAAAAACAATTGTTTGATCCGCGGATTATACGCCTGAAATTACGGTATAACTTTGGCAATTTTGAACTTCCCTTATACATAATTTTCGAAAATAAACCGATGTGATTAATAGACACTGGACACATCAGTGATCATAAAATTCTTGAATTTTTACTTTTAAATACAGAATCCTGAACGTTAATAACTTGTTCTTCATAAGACATATCTTTACACTTTAATTTTCAAAAACGAGTTTGTATAATAAAGAAAAAAAGTTGTAAAAAGCTTTGAATGTGACTAGAATTTCAGCCTGTGACATGCAAATGGTGATAATATATTTCATCTTGACGTTTTGATGTTTCATGATATATAGTGTGTGACAGGCCATGTAAATGAATCAAAGTTTTAATTTTTTTTTCTTTTGGAAACATATTTTTTCTCGGTGTTACTGTGATAAACTTTTATATATTTAATATGAGAGGGATGCAGATCTCTATTAATTAAAGAAAATATGTATCATAATTTTTATTGCTTTTTCTAATATCTCAGATCTTTTATACAAATCGTTATGAAGAGTAATTTTTCATCCTAATCAGTTTGCGCATGTAAAATTTAATTTAGTACCCGGTTCTACAGTATTTTGATTTATTGATCAGGTCTGTTGGTTTTTCTTTCTTTTTTACCTTATTCCTGCCTAAAACTCAATTATTAAGTATTTTTATACACTTCTGTAGAAAGTTTAGGACCATCAATAAGAACAGTCAAGTTCTAGAAAATAAAATAACATGGCACATTATAATTTTTAAATGTGAATGGATATAAGACATCGGTGAAAAAATAGTTAATTAAAAATATTTTTACGGACAAAGATCTATTTGAAATTTCTTAAATGTATTCTTGTAATGAAGCCCATTAATCATCTTCAAACTGAGGATAAAAACTGATTCTAACATTTATCCCTTTTTATATAAAGAACTTAAAAAATATATATCAAACACAAATGAAATCTTTTATGATAATTTTTTGTAAATCCTAACCAGTTGTTCTTTACTCAGTGTAGTCAGTATGTAAAAAAATAAGATTTTAGCTTTTTTAAAATATTTAATTAATAAAGAATTTTTTTCCAAGTTTTGTTGAGTTTTCTAAGATTTCCCCTTTTAACATGCTTTATAAAAGAAAAGAGGATTTGAAAAGTGACAATTGTGAGAAAAAAGATCAAATATTGTTTCTTTTTTTGAAAAAAAAGAAAAGCAATAAATCATCTTCAAATTGATTTAAAAAAATTAACTTCGTTGTTTATGTACTATAAAGAATGGGAAAAAAATTATCAATGACAAACGAAATCCTTTAATATTATCCTTTTTTAAATCCAAAACAATACGCATTCTCTTTTAATCAGCGTGAATGGCATATAAAAATTGATTTAATGGAACATTGTTTAATTATTTCGGAAATTCAAGAGATTACGTGGTTATAGTTCTTGAAGTTCTTTTTATTCTCTTTTAAAATTATACTTTAAATATTTTATCTTAATACCTTATGGCAAAATGTGAGGATACCCGGAATAAATATTATTTGTGAGCATTTTTATTTATTTTTTTTATTTTACTGTAATTACCCAATTTAACTTCAAGTCTGATTATCTTTTGTTACAATATCAAATGTTTACGAATTTGTGTTTTAAAATATGCACAATAAATAGCTGTAAACTTGTGTAGAATTTCCCTACCATTTAAATTTAAAAGAACATTTCATGTAAAACAATCGCCGTCGTTTAAGAATCTCCAACGATGAAAGAAGACAAAAATTTCTGTTTAATTTCAGCGATAAGAAAAATCCGTATAAGTTGGCAGATATGTAGAACACGTTTGGAAGCTTATGCAAGTGAAAAGGAACTCGAAAAATATTTAAACCATTGCAAGATTTTTTTAAAGAAATAAATTTATTTTCATTTGTAATTTTAGTTAAGTATTTTACAGCTAAAATAAGTCATAATAACAGTTTTGAGGTACAATAAAGGTTTGAGATATAATAAAAATTGTGCATGATGTATTAGAGATAAGATATCTTGGTGTAATAACATTACGTTAAAGTTCTACCAACTTTCACGATTTTTGCCAATTTTTTAGACTTCGCGCAGCAATTTATTGACTAGTATACAAGAGAGAATATTTTAGACGATATGTATTCATCAAATATAGTGGCGGGATTTCTTAATCAATACTACGGATCCAGAAATGTACAAACTGTTTTTACTCACCGTTAATTGGGACACTAGGATGTGGTAATAATTATTTGATATTTCATTCTTATAACATGAAACATTTCGCAGCACTTAAAATATGCAAATTTTAGCAATGATGGTACAGAATGCTGTTGCATATTTTAAGTAAAATGTTTAACAATGATATAATTTATAGATTCTCTTGCCTCATAGGTGCATGTAGATTTAAAAATAAAGTACAAAATTCGTCAACAAATATTAAATTGTGATTAGAGATTAAAAAGAAAAGTTAAACAATTTGATCTGGCCGCTTTTAAAAAGCATTTTTTTATTTTATTTTTTCTTTATGTTTCTTTTTTTTTTTAAATTTTAATGATGTTACAATATTCAAACATATTGAGATTAATACAGAAATGCATTGCAAGAGCGTTATAATGTAATAGTATGTTCAACGTCGTACATTTCCAGGAACATAAAAGACTCAGCGACATTGCGACCTCTATTCAATATAATTTCAGAAAGAAATTCTGACATGAAGCTCGAGTTTTAAAATTAAAACATATTTTAGCTATCGCTTAGAGTATATGAATTCTACAGATCTTATACAAGGCAACAGATAATTTCTCGATTTTATTTCTGTTTATTTGCGGTATTATGAAGAAAATTTTAAATTGTGATACGGTTTTTCTAACTGATTGACCTTTTAGAATACTATGTATTTTATATCGAAATTTTTATATTATATTCAGAGTTAGAAAACATGTTTCACATATTTTCTCTACTGTCTATAGAAGTAATGAAATTAGGTGGAGATCCGGAGCACATTTTAAAATATTTTTATTTATTCAGTTAAATTTTTGAAAGTTTTTGTGGTGTGACCAAAATCAATTGATAAAACTTTTAAGATTTTTTAAGATTTAAGATTTAAAGTTTATCAAAAAGAGGGGTAGTTTAAAATACTTATATGTCGAGATATTAGTTGTAGAAAATGTTTTTCATTTAAATAAAGAGAAATATGTAAGTTTTAATTTTGATTCAGTATTTTAAAAAATATTAATCTAAATTTAAAAAAAGAAAATATTCAAAATCAAAACCTAAAAAAAGTGATGTAACTTTAAAAAAAAATGGTAATTTTAAAAATTATTTTTTTTTCAAACTTGCGAAAACAGAATTAAAATAAAACAATTGAAAAAGACGTGTTTTGGATTTGAACCATTTAACTTTAGCCCCTTGGGGACAAGCGACACGTATTTGTGCCGCAAAAGATTTAATAATCCTTGGAAAAAAGAAATCCTCTTCACCAGTAAAAAATTACCTTATTTAATCAGGGTAATTTCTCGATTTAATGAAGCACAAATTTCTGTTTTTTAAAAACTGGGGACAAAAAATTTAAAATTTTGTAAAAGGCTTCCTTTGTAAA
The DNA here is from genome assembly GCA_964019185.1 of Maratus speculifer. Lineage (NCBI taxonomy): Eukaryota > Metazoa > Arthropoda > Arachnida > Araneae > Salticidae > Maratus > Maratus speculifer. Next base: position 149,953,971 of record OZ025300.1, read on the forward strand.
AAGCTTAATGATTTTTTATCTATAACATCTCACATTTAAATTGTGAGAATTTATGAAAAAACACATTTTGATGAAAAACACATTTTCGCAAGAAGTTGTTATCATAAAAACAATTGCTTGAAAGATCGAGTTTGAAAACATACCAAAACGAAAAAAAAAATAATATTTCATTTTTCAGCTTAGATAGAAAAGATTTTTTAAGGACGACGGAGACACCACGCCACATTATTTGTACTCTATTATATCATACTAGTGAATTTTCTGGAAGGGGGCAGTGAAGTTTTAGGTATCTTTAAAAAACTGCCCTCGATAGAAATATGTCAAAATTTTTTTTATTAGTTAGCTATATTTTTAAACTTTCCAAATAGCCTCTATACAAACATATGTTAAATTCTATCCTATACTCAACTTTACTCCGTTATGTATATTTCTTAATATTTTATAGAAAATGAAAATGCATTGTAAAAATAGTAATTATCTATTTTTACAGTAGCCTTTTCTTGTCATATATTTTTGGATTTGTACATTCCACCTAATGACTAATAGAATACACTCTTCACTGATAAGATTTTCTGAGAATCGCCCGCCCCCGTGTGTAACACTAGCTACAGTTTGAAAGAGACATAATCGCTAGATTCTGTTCAGTAAATAAATTAAAGTATCACATTTTAAAATGTAGATAGCATAAGTATTATATTTTAATGAAAGAAAAAACAAAATTGATAGAAACAATATTTGGTGATTTATCACCTGTACGCCAATTTACAAAATGTTATACTGAGCGAAATATGCTTACCGGTTATCAGTCCAAATAGCTTAAATATTAGAACATTGGCAATGAAAGCCATGGATGTGAGTTCGTATCTGACTTGGACATATTTTGAATTTTGAATTGATATCATAACATTATCAATCAGTATAATTATGTTAAAAATAATAGTACATATAGCCATGGCTAATTATCGATAAATTAAAAAAATATATTAATATTGTATTAATAATTGTTTAAAAAATCCAATATCAATATCTTTTTTTTTCTTTCAAGAAGCAAATCGTTAAATATTGACGATAACAGGAAAATTCATCTTTTAATCATTTACTTTCGACAAAATTTGTCATACTATGATAGAATTATAATATCTTTAGAAAAATTCTTACGTTTAGAAAAAGAAATTATGAAAACATTATTAAAATTCAGAAAGTTAAACACACGTTTTTAAAACGATAAAGTATCACCAAATTCTTTCTCAAGATGCACTTTTTTCCGAAAACACTTTTATTTTACTATAAAAGAAAGAAATTCAAATTACCATTTTCCTTACACTTAAATATTTTCCTATGCCACAGTTTTAAGAGTAAAAAAGATCCTCATGTTTATCCTTATGGAGATAAGTGGAATCCAGCACATAAACTTTATGTATTTTGAATCACAAATATGTTTTTTAACATTTTTCTGAATAAAAAAGAACTGTCTCTGAAGTTCATGTGAGATGAGTATATATATATATATATATATATATATAGGATTCGTACAGGACACTGTAATAATGATTTATTTGGGAATGGATGGGGCCAAGTTACGTGTTGAAGTACAAACACCAGGGTGGCCAATTTGCCGCTTTTTTTAATTTAAAATTTCTCATTCATCCCAGAAAATTACTATATAATTCTTCTCTTTATAAAAGAATGTAAGCTCCCAGACCAATTGCATGGGCCAAACATCTTCCCAAACATACATAAGTGCCGCTATGAGTATGTGCACGAGCGTGATAATTAGATAGTTTTATAACTTAGCTTCATAAAACTTATGTTATTAATGGTCTAATAGACGTCTTTAGTAATAATTAAGCAATATTTTAATACTAATTTCATTTTTAAAAGATTAATTAAAAAATATATTTTGAAAAGTGAAAATATTAGAATATTTATTCAAGTATTTCAAAATTTTGGGATATTTCAAATTAATTCCCCTTTAAGTATTACCAATTCATAACTGACATTCAATAAAAAAAAAAAAAAAAAAAAAAAAAAAAAAAAAAAAAAACATTGATTAAATTCAGACGATTTTATTTAAAATAAGTATTCTTTTTTCAGTTTATTTGTTTTATCATCTTAAAATGGATTACTTCGGTAAGTTGACCTGAATGAGCTTCTTTTGTATGTCTGTTTGGTCCATACAATTGGTCTGGGAGCTTACATAAAGTATTCAAATAGTTCCCTGAGCATCATATATAAAAATCAAGACTGAGAAAATAATAAAAGTTCGTAGTGTTTTTACCTACCTCTGGTATCTGGTACCCGTAAATTGGCTGTCGGTCCAAGCTAGCAGGTATCACTACGCTCATAGCACGTACTAACACTACTTTATCCAATACATTTTACTTGTGTAAAAATAAGTAACGTCTGGGGGCCCTGGGATCTTGCTCTATTAAGTTAGCACCCTTTTTTCAATAACACAAAATGGCTCTTAAAACTTCATAATACTACAGAATTTATTCAAAAAATATATTGTTATGAGTAGAATTTAAAAATAAATAAAATTATATAATGTTAATGTGAAATTAAAGTGAATGGGCTTGGCATCCAAGTTGATGTATTTCCTTGAATTTTTACGATTATTCCTAATGCTCAGAAAAAACGGCATACCAATGGGTATAGGAAAGTTCAAAAAAACCTTTTAACAACTAAACTGATCAATATTTTTTTAACTATCAAATAATGCACATTTTTTCAAGTCTTTTACAGAATTTTTTAATCTTTAATCGCAGGTTTTTTAAAACAGAAATTTTTGCCTAATTGAATCAGAAAAAATGTTCGGATTAAGTAATGCAAAATTTACGATAAAAGTATACTGTTGAGAATAATAAATCAAGATTGGAATATGGATGACCATGCGTCGATTGGAACATGGATGACCATGCGTGATTGGAATATGGATGCTAAATCCTCATTGTTAAAAATATCTTGCCTGTATAACGAATGGCCAAATCAGGGAATGGCTTAAGCCAATAACGAAAAGATCTTTTTTCCAAAACATTTCACTAACGTCTAGCCATTTAACTCTTGCCATTTGTGTGGAATCCATATGAAATACCATAACTTTCAATTTCATTTCACATGTTCCATAGATTTCTAGTGTACGCATTCGTAACAACGAATATTTTTTCGCAAACGCATGCATAAAAAATAAGACCAAAAATTTGAGAAAATACTTAAAAATAAGGACATATTCTGTTTCAGTTTTAAATTGAATTTAGCAAATTAGATTTTTAAAAAACTTTAGATGGGGAGTCACTACAAAGTTATACAATTGCGGTACAGTCGACCAGGGCAACTTTGACTTATCAGGATAACGTTGGTCAAAGGGAGAAAAAAGATAATATCTGCTATATCACTTGAGTTAACGGTAAAATTTTGGTCTCAAAATATAGATAGCAGCAACTGTGTAAATTTGGCAGCTTATTGACAAGTTTGTTAAGATTCCACCATGGCATAAAGAATCAAATTTTTGTAAAACTGGAGCAAAATCACCCTGCTTTGGAATAAAGTTATCGTGATTTACTGTAGTGATAAACTATGAACTTCGCATTTTCTTAAACAATCCGGAAAAAATCCATTCTATTGAAAGTAGTTAAAGACTTCATAAAATTTAGAGCATGATGTTTTTTACAGAAAATTTTTTCCCCAATGACAATAAATTAATTCAGAAGCAATGTATTATAACACTAAATTTATAACCACCCCAACTGTATAAATGTATAATAAGTTATTTTAAAAATGCTTATAATATTAAATTATTCGAACATACATTTCACTCTTGCTTTCTAAATCTAACATATAAAAAAATCACATTCAAAGCTACTTCTTAAAGAGAAATACATATGATAAATGGAACATTATAAATTCCTATATTCATAAATCAATTACGAAAAAGAAATGCAATTTTATTTTACAATTGCATTTTTCGTTAACAATCAAGCGTCCGAATAACCTAAGGCGTATATGAACGTGCAAACATAGTTTGAGTGAACAAAAATGAATAATTCTTGAAATAAAGGAATTATAAAAAATAAAATGGTTCTAATGTATCTGATATATTCCATTCATAATGGGTAATCATTTCCCCTTCATCATTTGTGTAATCAGAAAAGATATTAAACACGGCTGATGAATTGCAATGTTAGGCGAAGTTCCAACACTTCAGAAAATAAATCTACTTGGAATGCTCTTTTTCTTTTTTTTAAACATCTTAGAGATTTCTGAAATTAGATTTTCTTTCTTTTGGGTGTTTAACATTTATGAGGAATATGAAGAACTTAATATCTTGAATTATCAGAAACATTTGAGATTATCATTTGAAATTAAATAGAATAATACAGTATTTGATTTGCACAATTGGTTTTTACTGAAGCAGATTAAAGATTATTATTACTGTTAACATCCTCTACCCAATTACGTTTAATTAATGACCCTTTTCGTAAAATGTCGCATTGCTTTAAGAAGAAAATGGACAGTTTAATTATTTGCAAATATAAGTACAACCTATCTAACGCATGACAACATTTTAACTTATTGCGAAATTTCTACTAAATCCAAACCTTAATATTTTATTCTCACAAACAGCACAATTAAATGATTCTAGCTACATTTATTTTTCATTTCATGTCTCTTTTGTAGCATATAAAGTTTTACATGGAAATTTCTAAAGTAATACTAACTACTATTCTCTTCATTTATGTGTGGAATTTGTGCAACTAAATCTTTACACTCGGATGTCCAGTCTCTCTACTGGATATCTTCTTTCTTTGAAAAAAAAATTGTTTTTGTCTATAAAGGAAAAAATATTTTGCCTTTTTTAATACCTTGGGGACGAGCGACCGGTATACATGCCATATGAAAAGCTCAGAATCATTGTTTATTTTCATCAGTAACATATTACTGTAAAATTTGCCTTATTTAATCAGAGTATTTTCTCGATTCATTGAGGCACAAACTGCCGTTTTTAAAAGTCGTAGACAAGAGTTTAAAAATTTCGTAAAAGGCTCCCCTTGTGAAGAAATTAATTAGAGCATTTTTTTCAAAATGTGTACTTGAAGAAAATATCTCTTCCAAAAATAGTATCAACCGAATAAAATATAAAACCAAATAAAATACTCCTAACATTTTAGGGCATAGAAATATATCGTAAGCAAAAAAAAGTACAAATTTTGAAAAGAAAAATTACTACAAAAGGGAAAGATTTCATATATTTTCCACACAATGATTAAGGATGTAATGCTTTATTATTCAGATAATCAGAATAAAACCAAATTTACTCCTGCTTACAGCTATTGAGCAGCGTAAGTTCCAGAACCTATATATATATATATATATATATATATATATATATATATATATATATATATATATTTGTGCCCCTATACTAACGCTTTTAAGGTATTCGGGTCTATTTCGACCCAAAAGTCACATTCAGAATTTTTGCAGGATTTTCTCACACCAGTATAATTTTAATCAAATTGCTGTTTTGTTAAATCGCTCAAAAGTTCCAATTAACAAAAGAAAAATTTTTTAAACAAAATATTGGTAAGAAACATAAAATCTCTGCATATTTAAATAAAATATCTTCGGAATGAACACCGCATGAAGGTTACAAAACATCTCAGACATGTGTTAGTAAAAAGCATTATGTCCATCTATGGATACGGATAAATACACACACACTAGGATAAGGATATTTGCCCGAACTCATATGCTTTCAAAAAGTATCTATCCCCATTCCATATTTTGCAATTCGTGGTACATTTTAATATAAAACAATCACCAGTTTTAACACGTAATGAAGAGTTTAAAGAGCACAAACGAAAAGTCACTAACGCTGTAAAAAGAAACGAGAATGTGTTTTAATTTCGTTACATGTGTCCTACAGCTATTTTTTTCTTCGATATACCTCCTTTCATTTTAATTTAATACGCTAAATTACCGAAATATTCACTAATTTTCTATTGTTTTCTAATAACTATCATTTATTCGATTAAATTATCCTTAAACTGATTATCTTACTCAAATTATTTAAATATAAAGCATTTAGTTTACTGCAAAATTGCCCCGTCATTTTCGATTTTTTTTTTTTTATTTGCTCTAAATTGAAATGTCTTTTAAGCAGTCATTATTATTTTTTTCTTTTTCATTCTTTCTTTCATTTAATTTATTTTTTTTCTTTGGATTCCTAGATACAACCTTCGTAGGATTTTTGTTTATTCGTCATATTTTTGCTCATTATGCGTTTCTGATAAATGTCTTTGCAGAATTACTTTTATTGGACCTTTTTGCGTGATGGTCTCTTCGTTTAACAATCAGAAGCACGTGACTCATGGTTTGTATCCATGCTAGTTTGATAAAAATAAGGAGGAACATTGGGCGAAAACGCATGATTTAGAGAATATGTGCACTTTTTAAGTTGTTAAGATCTTACTCCACCTTGAGTTCCAGTACATCTCCAGCTTTTTTGCTTCTGAATTTCTTCAAATAGCTACTATGATTACAACATTCAGATCTGAGCTTCAGCATAACATTACTATTCAAACTTTTTTCCGTTAAATTTACATTACTATTATATTTTTTTACTATAGATTTAATTTCCTTATAAAAAATAATGTAATATTGAATCATAATCTAAAAAAAATAAACTTATATATTTACTTCACTATATAACCGAACACACCGAAAAAATTTTACTTTATTTGCTACTTTTTCTTAAAAAATCTAAATAATGCAACTTGAGGAATTTCAATTAAAATGAGATAAAATCTACTGAAATATTAGAAAAAGCTATATACAAACGTTCTTGAAAAATATACCATACAGTAGAACCCCGATCTATCGTTCCCGCATCCATCGTTTTTCCGTATTCATCGTTTTATTTCTATGGTCCCTAAACAAATTATACTTAAATAATATTAACGAAACCCGCATGCATCGTTCTTCAAAGAGTCGTTTTCCCGCATTCATCGTTGAAAAATGTTTCTTTTTAACGGAATGAAATTAAAATTTATGCGAATCCATATGACATACAAACTGGAATTACTTCTTTTATACTAAAATAACTCATGTGTGCTGTTTGTGTTAGTAATTGTGACAATAATACATATGAAAATGGTTGTATATAACAGAGGATGCGCTTATATTTCCATTGATCAAGATGTTTCGACATGTGGTGTCCTAAACATAGGAGAATTGTGTGATAATGCAAAAATTGTAAATAATGGTGAAGATGGCATTTTTAACTATATGAACTTTTATATATGCATATGAAATTACAGAAAATGACCTGAAAAATGTTGTATGTCTTTCAAATTTCAAACAATATTATTGATTTTTAAAAATATATATCAATTTTCTGTAACTTCAATTTATTTCTTTTACAATTTATTAATAGTATACTGTATGCATTGCACTGCATTTTAATTGCACAAACATTGTGGTTTTTCGTATTTTGAAACGATGAATGCGGATGCATTCATCGTTTTCCCACATCCATCTTTTTTTTCCTGAACTCTAATATAATGGGAATATGCTTCAATGGTATAATTGTTTTTTAAATTACATTTATCAAATCTTACATATAAACGACTGAACATTATTTTAATTATACATTTTTTAAACTAAAATTTATTTGACAGAAAGTTATCATTAATAAACCTCATCACAATCTAAATATTGATACATAATCATGCGGAGTAAAACCATGTTAATACAAGACAAAGTTTTTCAAAAACAATTTCATCGTGCTAGAACAATTAAAAATAATTATTTATTTTAATAATCTATACACACGAGACTTCTACAAATTACATAAACTATAGAAAAAATAACAACGGATTACAGCTTCCAAAAAACTTTATGTAATCAAAATGTTTATATCTATATCTTCCAATCACCTTGATATTACTAAAAAGCTTGGAAAAAACACTAAATGTCCTTCCTAAAAAGGTGTAATAAGTAAACTTTAAAAAAAAGTATACATAAATCAAACTTGAGACATATAACGCTTATTATTTATTTATTGCAACAAAATGAAGGCACATTTATACGTTAAAAAATTAAGGTTTTAATACATTCATTTTAAGATGAACAATGTAGCTTTCGATCAAAATAGAATTCCTAAAGAAAAATAAATTTAATAAATTTTGTCTTTTTACGACAAAATAGTTCTTAATACTTAAGATCTTCAGTCGTTTGGAAAATTGAACATCAGTTGATTTATATCTAATTATCTTCTTTGAAATTTGCATTTAATTTAATATTCCTTTTGAACCATTTAGAAACTTAACGTAACAGCACTTTAATATGTGTTATCTCTACATCCTATCTATTAGAATTACGGTAAATTACTCTTTTACATATTTCTAAAAATGCATTATATGGATAGAAAAAACTTTTATATTTTTGTAATTATGTTCTTTCATGTTCGCCATTATATATTAAGTATCGTAAGATAGTTCTATATAAAAAAAAGTTACATTTTACGAGTATTTTTATTTCTTATAAGAAGAGAATTTGTGATTTTTTTTTCACTCAGTTTAAAAATTTTTCATTTACAATTCAATAAAACTTTATTATCGTACATTTAATTCCAAAAGGGAAAAGGGGGCCGTGGACCTTTATTTGAGCAAAGATCAAATCCAAAATAAATATTTTATTTTATTTTATAAATTTTTCTCCAATTTATACAACGCCTATCGTGTAAATCCACATGCAGATGCAATAAATTTACGCTACGTTGTAGCTGTTTTGTTTTGTTCAATTTCTTTTGAGGGATGGCGGCAGTTATTTTTCCTCAAATACTGATTTGTCGGCTTTTATAAGAATCCTAATGCTGTTTAAAAATAAATTGTGTATGCATTTTTAAAATTGACTTTTTTCTGACAATTAAATGTAGAAATTTTAAATATTATAAGGATGAAAATGATGATAAGGAATTTGCGATGAAAACTGACATGGAATTCAGAAAAATATGTCAAAAAATTAAATATTTAATGTATTATATATTATATTTTTATTTATTTTTTAATATTATCATAAATATACTGTTTATACATACACAGTAAAAATTAAAGACCCAAATTGGGTTGAAAGATTTCTGGGTATAGTAATTTTTCTGAAATGATACAGTAAGGATTCCAAAATGGTAGAGTATTGTTCCCAAAATAGATAACCCAAAATGTTTCAAAACAGAGCAGATCTTTATTAACATTAAATTAATCAAAATTTCTGAGGTATAATGTATATACTATCTGAGATATTTTAATTGTTTTAATGTCATTAAAAATCAGACTTATTTAAAACGATTTTGTGCTACAAACTGAACTTTCCAAATTGGAACAATGCTGTGCCCAAAAATCTTTCAACCCAATTTGGTTATTTTGTTTTTACAGTGTAGGTTAAAAAATATTTGATTTAGACAAATTGACTTTTTTCAGACAATTAAATGTAGAAAATTTAAATATTATAAGGATGAAAATGATGATAAGGCATTTGCGATGAAAACTGACGTGGAATTCAGAAAAATATGTCAAAAAAATTAAATATTTAATGCATTAAAAGTCGATACTCAGATTTGTTTGGAATAGAGTTTTACGTGATTAAATTACAAAATCGAAGAAATATCTATTAAATTATTTAAATCAATTAAGACTTTTATGATCACTCTAATTCTATTTATATTAAAGGAACTTTTTAATTTTCTAGTAATCCGTAATCTCTAGGGATATCTAACAACCGATTTAAAAAAAAAATCATTTACAGACTAAGTATGGATAAATTGCATTTTATGTGTTTTTCAGAAAATTTGTGTATGTTTTTATTTATTTTTCAATATTATCATAAATATACTGTTTATACATAGGTTAAAAAAGTATTTGAATTATAAAATTCATCTTTTACTTTAAAAACCAAACATATAAAACCTAAATTTATCAAGACTTTAGTTTAAATCAAAATCTCTATGCGTAACGTTCATTACCTGTGAAAAAATATCCAAACACGTCAGTTTTAAAAATCAATTCGCCTATCTTTTCGGCATCAAAATGTAAATTACATGAAACTTCGCAACTTACTATTTTTAGTATGAATCTTAGAAGTTGTTATCTTTTTTGTATCAAAAAATATAAACAAAATCACAAGAACTAAATTTTTTCTTTGGGAAAAATATTATTTTACTTTGTCGTTATAAACAAAATACCATTTTTTATAAAAGGAAATTCCCCAAAAACTTCATTATTTTTTTTTCATCAACAGCATCTTGATACTGTTTCAACAGTTGGCTCATGGCAGATGTCGCATCAACTATTACTTTAGAACACCAATAACAAAAAGGAAAAACTCAGAAACCTTTGAAAAGAAATTTTGACACTGTATAATAGCTATATTCTTAAAGTAATATGTTTAGTAAAAGATATGGCAAAAGTATTATTTTATGTAATAATAGACATAAAATAGGATTGTCAGCAATTAGTCAAAATTATAAGAAGAAAGATGAATCATACGTCAAGCATATATTATGAAATTTTTCAAAACTTCCAGAATTCTTTCACAAAACTTTTCTATTTGAAAAGGTAAATAATATACCCAAGTAATCGTTTTAGAAACGCATAACATAATTTAATACAGTTGTTTTCAACTACGTTATGTGTTCTCCAATTATCGGAAACTGTTTGAACAGAACTTCATTTCCTTTATGTAAAACTATTTTTTTTCTATAGTTTTGTATATAATTTTCAGATATCTATATCTGCCACTTATTAAGCTAAAACTTAATTCAGAAAAAAATATACATACAACTATTAGAAATTATCATCCATAAGTGATCATTCATCTAGTGATTTATTTGCACCATGTATATCATTTTATTTATATTCCACAAACATTTCTTAGTATGGTAAACATAGTTAAGCTTGTAAAATCATGACTCAGTTAACCATCAAACCTTGTTCCTATTTACTCTGGGCGTTATATGAGTACGATAGTATGAATCGTGTGTGTATATCCCGCCGATGTGTTAACAAGATATCTTCTTCATCGGGTATGAAGTAAGTAGTAAGATCATGTCACATAATCAATATAAAGCGAGTTGCTAAATTTACAGTGACTGTCGAAGCATATTGCCTGATTCTATGATTAGAAATCTACTGACCATAAAATCTCTGGTTCAATACACCCATGTGAAAATTTACTCTCTTTAATGAAATTCCTTTTAATGAAAAATTGTACGATTGAATATTACCCAAATAATCAGGTAATATTGACACCTTTTGGTCTAGAAAAATATTGACATTTTTTATGTTCTATTGTACAGCACTGAATGCAACAAATTTAACTTGTTTCTGTACCACACTGAATGCAAAGCATTTAATTCGTTTCCTGTAAAATTACTCAAAATATTTTTATGGTGGTTCTAAATGTAGTGTTTTGAAATAGCATAATATGGGTCGGGGGTGGGGTTTATAAAAAATTGCTACGTTTTTGAAAAATATCAAATGATAGAAAAAATATTTTAGAAAACTGTAGCTCAGCTTCTATTTGTTTATATCCCAACATGCAACATAAGGGAGAAGTTTGTTTGTTTCTATTCTATTCTAAGTACTATTTGTTTCGTAAATATAGGTTGTAAGATAAGCAGTGATTAAGAAAGGTGATTAAAACAATAAACAATACCATTTAAAATTTAATCAGTTAAATAAAGAAAAAAGAAAAGTATCATTGTAAATAACAGCAGGCAAGAAACTATAACGAAAATACATGAAAACTATAACATGCTTTTCAATACGTCCGTAATATTTTTCATTTCAGTGATATACTTACCTATGATACCTATTTGCTGTTAAACTACCAAAAACTCTTTAAATAATAAGAATAAAAAAGATAATAAAAATAATAATGTATATTAAAAAATCTTTTAACATTTACCTTAGATCTAAAAATGAAAGTTAATTAATCTTTTATATCACAATTTAACAAAAATCGTCTGTTTCATGCGATAAAATATGATAAAATGTTAGTAACGTATCTAGTATTAAATGTAAGTAAAGGAGGTCTATCTTTGTATCTAAAATTAATCTATCTTTGTCTTGAATATTTTCCTTCGATAAGATCTAAGATTCATTCTATATTTCAATAATCCTAACATTATTAGCATAAACCTTTTACGTATATTTATGAAAGGATACTTTAAAAAGTGGATTAATGATTCTGATCGAGTAATGAATCTGATTTTAAGGTACTGTGCTCTTTGTGATTTATTTTTATTATACACGTCATTAATAATTGAAATAACACTTAAAATTTCCCTTTAAATTATGATATCTGTTATATTTTAATTAATTAATATTTCTATATTGTAAAAAAAATTGATTTAAACTCTGAAATTTGAGTTGGCGTGTGAAATTTTTCATAAAATGAGTTTTATGAGAATTTGAGTTTTATGCGAAGAATCATTTTTTCTTCAATTTTGTTCTTCATAAATTATCATGAACGAATATGTTATAACCCTGATTAAATGTTATGGAAATAAGTCAGAAAAATATGCACAATTTCTTATCGAAGTTATTTGACATTTATATTTCACTATTGATGCATTTAAGTAAATAATGGCAAAAAATTTCAAGTATTATTTATTGGTCACCTCATAATCACCTCATATCACCTCATATTAACCTCATAAACTGTGACTTAAGAGCATTATTTGTTCTATTTAAAATTAATATTATTATTTTAATCAAGAAAAATTATAGAGATTGCTGTTTTATTGGTGCCCAATATACTATTTCTTTCAGATAACAAATTATGTGTCATAAAATGAAGAAATAAATAAAAATATAATTTAACAAATTACAGCAACCATTTGGAATATGATATTTACGAAGACTAAAACTTAAGATATAAATAAATTATATGTTTAAAAAATCATGTTTAAAAAAACATTTTAGTGAAATACTTACATCATCATCAGTTTAAAATAAACAGTTTATTTTTCAGTAAAAGTTAAATAAAAGGGAAACATCTCGAAGAGATTATCATTTATACAAACATTTTCTTCCTAAAGGATTTACTAGTTTTTTAAAAACAAAATAAAGACGTGATAATATTTCTTATTTTCTAAATTCTTTTAATTTTTTATGTATTTATACCTGTCCTATCTATATTATAAAAGACAAACAAATTTGCGCGTAATGCATACGTCCTTCAGCACATTCAACTCTTCCAAAATGAAATTTCAGATTTCAGTTTTACAATTATCGGTACTGCAAATTTTTAAACATCTAAACGTCACATATTTTAAATTTTTACACCGTTGTGTTGAGAGAACAAAGTACTTTTAAATGCAGTTTGTTTGAAAGCTGTATCTTTTTTTTTTCAATTTATTATTTTTTGTAGTTTTTAATTCTTGTAATTTTGGCAACTGAATTATTTCATTTCTGACGAAAGCAAAGAAAAAATAGTAGATTAATGAATCTTTTTGTTGACCTAAATGTAAAAACAAAATTCAGATACCAGTAAGCCCATGCTCGATCGTGAACAACAATATTTTCCCAAATGGTTAAAAAAAAAATACAACTAAGCATAAGACGTTTGTAAAATAAGGGAGATATATAGCGTTGTACAGTTTAATACTGAAAATCCACAGAAATTTTTTAAACTTATAAATGTAGCATATATTCGTTTTCTACACCATCGTATTGGAAAGAGAATACTTATAAATGCAATTTGAAAACTACATCACCATTTACTCTTGAGGCATTAAATTGTTTGCATTTTTAATACTATTTCTGTAATGGTAGAAACTGAATTTCTCCATTTCTGTAGAAAATGTAATAAAGTTTTAAAAAAAATCTTTTTTTAAAAACTGATTTGAAAATTTTAACTTTGAATACACACGATTCAATCATATACTAAATATTTGTGTTTGGACATACTTATCTACATCAATTCCTCAACAACTTGATTATATTAATGTTATTCTTTAATTGTCACATCATGGTTTATATTTTTTAGCGTTGTGGAGCTTAACCAATTTGAGACTACATAACAATATACTCTATTGACTACTTTCCTCAGTCATCATTTTGAGTGGATAATAGTATAATTCTGAATATAAGGCACCAGTACAGCTCAGTCCACATTTTCAGCTAACAAAAATTTGGGTTATTTCGTGAGCTTTAAAGATCATCTGATTCCATTTCTTTTGTACGCACATTTTTAGATTGAAAATATTTCCCAAATTTTACTGTAACATTTTTTTAGATCGAGCTGTACTTTTCTCTTTGGTTCCACAAGTTTTTTGTATGATTTCATAGCTTTTTCATATCCTTTTAGGAACTTTATCAATCACCTTCAACTAACAAATCTAAACTCTTATTAATATTAGTTTAAAGTTATTAGTAGACATATAAATTTGGCGAAATACCGGAAATGATGCCAAGTTGGCTTCAATTTTGGCGAGTAATTTTGGACGACAGACTTGGCGATATATCGCCAAGTGGGCGAAAAACTGGGTGACATTTGGCGACACGTTTTATCCATACAGATTTTCATAGCTTCATTTTCAAATAGTTATTTTTATAAATATAGAAGAATTTTTTCTCTAATTATGCCTTTTTAATTGAAATATCTATATTATAGTAACTGTTTTACGTCGAAAACACTCAAATAAAGATGCGATGTTGTTTTAACACATATTTAATTACAGTTTATATACATGTTTATGAAAAATATGCATTTTCTGTTTCGAATGACGTCAATTTCAAAGGTACAAAACTATCAGGAAAATCAGATTTTTTATTGATCTATAAAAAAAAAAGAACACGTGTTATCGTTTCTTTTTTTAATTATTGCATTGTTTTTTAGTTGATGGCAACTCAAAAGAAAAAATTGAGTTAGCAATTAATAAGGAGAGATTTCTATAATGTTCAATTATGAAAGGTATAGCGTTATAAAAATTTTGAATGGGTGCCATTTCCTTAATTTTTGATATAGTTCTGTCAGATTATGTGAAGCATTTAATTTTAAATAATTATTAAAGAAACAGTCAGTACTTAAGTATTCAATGATTTTTTTTCACTTTTGTACTAAGTCATTCATGTAAAATTAGTTTTTTCAGGATCGTGAAAAATGTAGGTATTTAGGTGCGTATCAGTTAATCTTAAAAAATCTTTTGATTTTAGAATGCTCTGAATAGACTTCTGTCTAGCATTTTTCTTTTTTTTATTTCAAGAAGTCTTCGCCTGCGTCTGTTAAAACTTTGCCGTGGCATAATGTGACATGCGTGCCGCAGGTTGGCTATTCCTGATTTAGATAATGGTGACCGAAATCTTGTATGGTACATATTACATATCAACTCAAATATTTCCAGGAAATGGTTCTCATTTCATAACATTTCTCACATTCAGTTTGTAAATTTCCTATTCTAAGCCAAATCGAAAGCTGGATGACTATATTTGTAGTTAGAATATTTCAAAGATAAATACACAAGGTATCTGAGTAAAAGGCTTAACTTAAAGAGACAGTAGACATTGAAATCCTAATACCTCTGTTTTCATTGGATTCATTTGAAAATTGGCTGATATGCTAATAGGAAGCTCAAACAGTTACATTTAAAATTTGGTGATAAACTAATAAAATTGATTTTTTAAATTATTCCATTTTTAAATTTTTAAAATAACGAAAAAAAGTTATGTTATAAAATGTCCCATACTCATTCTTTTCGATAAAACACAACAATATTTATTCATGAAATTCTTTTTATGTATTAATTGCAAAACCCGCTGTTTTGCTCGTGTAATCCCTGAAATATGCTAAGTGATGTTTGTATGTTTGATTTTCATTAGAAGTAATAATGTATTAAGGAATAATTCTAAAACTTCCATTCAAGCCACTGTATAAATAAGTTTCATTATTACATGCATTATTCCAAAATTAGGCTTAATATAATACGAAGAAATAAAGATATTTCTAAATAAACAATAATTTAGAAAATAATTTGAAGCTTCTATGCTCAATTTATTCGTTCCTTTTATTATTGATATGGAGTATTTAATTTTACAGAAACAATCTACGTATACATTTGCATCTTGAAATTAATCATAATCTCAAGATCTAAGTTTCTTTTCAAAGCGTCTGCCATCTCTCGAGGAGTAGTGGCTTTACCATAAAATGCCTATGTTGAAAAAGAGACTGTCGCCATTAATTTGGAAATCGGTTTTATATTTCTCAATACTCTAAAGAAACGTAATTGAAAAAGTTTTTAAAAGCTTTTTTAGAACATTTATTGTTCCTGTTTACCGCAGGTGTTAGTGGCACCGTCATAGAGTATAGACTATGTAGGATTAGAGAGTGTCACCATTAATTCGAAACCGTCAGTTTATTTCTTCCATAGAAATAGAAATTTAGTAATTTTTGAACGCTTTTCGTTTCATCCTTCGCTTCAAAACTTTTAAATTTCAAATTTCATTCCAGCAATTCTTAGAAGAATTTTGTATTTTATAAGTAATTACTACGCCATACGTAAAACTCCAAAACTTCTTAGTACAATAGAAATCCCCATTTAGAATATTTTTGTATCCTTAAACCCTCTGTTGATGTATTCACCGACATAAAATGTACTTTACGTTTGGTAAGTTTCAACAGATTCTATCACAACCAATTTACTATTAAAATTGGTTTCATACGCGCTCAGATTTTTAAATTCGTCATTTAGAACGTTTTTACATTGTTAAAAATCTGCAAAATTTTCTGCATCGTAACTACACCTCAATTATAGAATATCTTTATGCAGACCAAAAAAAAATGTTCATTAACAATGTTTCATCATTGTCAAGTAACCACTTTTTATCAAAGCGGTGAAGTGATGATTCAAGTGAAGGTTTTTCATAATGTAGAAACCTTTTTTTGCGCATTTTCATCCCTTTTAAATTTGAAATTTTTAAGAAAATATTGTTAGAGATCATTTATATCTTATAAGTAACTACCATGATAACTTTAATGTTTCTAGCCCTTTCAGTAACACAAAAAAACTTATTTTTAGAGAGTTTTTTTTCCTGCATCTTTATGGGGTAGTGGTATTGACAGAAAAAATAGCCTATGTTGGAACAAGGACTATCACCACCATTTTAACATCATTTTTTTAAATCGGTTTGTTACTTCCCGAGATCGTTCAAAAAAGTCTATTTAGAACTTTTTAATAAAGTTTTTCATGCATTTTCACCCATTTTACTTTTCATAATTATTTGGCAAATGATCTTAGAGATAATTTATGTTTTATAGGTAATAAATATGCCAAATTGCATGTTTCTCGGCCATTCAGTAACATAAAAATCGCTTTTTTAAAATATTTTTTTTCCTGCGCCCTCTTTGGATTACTGGCATTGATATACGATATAACGTAAGTTTGATTCCGGGCGAACACAATCATTTTGGTACCATTACATTTGAAATCGGTTCGATTGCTCTAAAGATTATCCCCTACAAATAAATTAACGTTACCTCTGTATAATATAGTTATAGATAAAAAATAATAACTTGCTAAAGATTTAGAAATGAAATAAAAAATAATAACTTGCAAAAGATTTAGAAATGAAAAAATGGAAATCACCTGAGATACCGTGAACGCGCAGCCGGGTTACAAAGGGAAATTGTAAAAAAAAATTCAAAGTTTTTTTTTTGTCTTTAGATAGATTTGAACATTTTTTTATGTATATATTTTTTCAAGTTTTACGATTTTTAATGTCCATTGTTGCTTTAAGTTGTTTGCTAAACTAAACAATATAAATACAATAATATTATCTGAAATATATGCTATTATATATACTGGATTGCACAAAGGGGAAATTTGACATTGAAAGTAGCGCCATTTTTTAATATTCAAGTGCAGATTATTATTAAATAGGGTAACATCCCCAGTAATTGGCATGCACCAATGATTGGCACATACTAAAAACATGTCCTAAAATATGATTTATATCCAGTCTTTTCAAAATGTAAGACCATATACCAGTTATATACTCATTTACTTTAAAGATTATAACTTTGATTTATGCTACTAGTTGACAATAATGCCTAGGAAAGAGAAACAATTATGGATTGCTCAAATTAGCCATTTTTGTTGCAAATGCTTCTTTTCTGGCTTAAGAAACGCATGCTTTTCAATTCATTATTATTTGATTTATAATGTATTTTAAATTTTAATTAACAACAGTTTTTTTTTTAATTAAAAGGGTTACTTTAATTGTATAAAAGTATTTTTGACACAAACATTTGGCTTTCTGAATTAATGGTAGATGCCAACTAATGGTGCTTCAATTTTGCTAGTTCCAAGTAATTGGCACCTATTCCAATTACTAGGATATCGCAAGATTTGAGATTAAACCACTTATTTTGACAGTACTTTTAAAGTTTTAGACTAAATTTATTTATCAGTTGTTTTTATTTGAAAATATGAAATATTATCAGTAATTGGAATCCATTAAAGCTTTGTATGTCAATCACTGGGGACAGCATGACAATTACTGGGTATCAATATAAAAATAAAATATAAATACATAAATTGTATTGTTTTAAAATGTTCACATTTCAGACTAATATGCTGATTTCTTTCCCTCAAAAACCTGAAATATGGCATCTTCATCTACAGTCAATTCATTTAAAGCGATTAAACCCAATGCAAAATATAAAGTTTTTTTTAAATATAAACTTGTGCCAATTACTGGATCACAAGGTGTCATACATTGGTGCTCTAGGTGCCAATTACTGGTGATTACAGCTACTTTTGAAAAATGTATTTTCTTTTTAATTCTTTTTCGAAAATTTTTGCTTTTTGTGGGACAAATAGATGCACAGATATGCATTCTTTGATTTAAAAATATTTGCAAGTAAATATTTTATTTCTTGGTAATGAAAACTGAAGTAAGTTTAAAGAAAAATTCTTAATGTGCCAATTACTGGGCATGTTACCCTATTTTAAAAAGTACTTGTTAGTCCAAAAAATAAAATCAATCTATTTTTTCCAAATGATCTAATTAGAGGAATTTTATATATATTGTAGGCGATATAAACAGAAACAATTTCGTCATTACCGAAATTGCGAGATGTAAACTATCGCACAATATATTTTAGATTGTCTTTATCTTGATTTTATTTTAAATATCGACTATTTTTTGTGCTAAGATTGTACATGTGATTCTAAATTTATGCTTCAGTGTAGAATATATAAGGATACGTCTTATATCCTGTTGTTGTAAATATGGTAAAATTCATTTTGATCTATTTTCCTTGTAATACAATAATTATATGAACAACAAATAAATATTAATGTATGTGTTGTTCATATAACTTATGCAGATTTAGATATATGTTATTGTCCTGAATACAAATTGGTCAACTCAAGTATTTGGTATAACATGTTATTGCAGTTGCATAATAATCTCCCAGAATATATAATTTCGTATTTTGAAAATGTTCTTTCGCTTTTTATCTTACCAAAATTTTCCACGAATAAGTCTTTCAAATATACCAATGATTATCACTGCATCGTAAAAAAATATATTTATATATAATTCCCAATACATAAATAAATGGGAAAATAACATTTTACAGACTGACTTCAAAAATTACATACGTAGAATTATTAAAGATGAAACTGGAACATTTCCAGACATATACCATCATAATATGATAAATTTAACGTACTGAATAAGTAAAATGCAAAGAGTTCTTAGATAGAGAAATGCGTTTGATTTGTTAGAGGGAAAATTACAGTCCGAAATTGAAAGTCCGCGTTTATGTGTAATTTTCGATGACATCAAACAAGTTATAATGTGTATATATATGATATTATACAGAATTGAGATATAGGATTCAATATTAGTATATATTTAACTATTATAATATATATGAGAGAAAGAAAATATCGAGAAGTTCTGAAATGCATATAAAAATATTATTTTTACTTTCTTCTATTTTTAATAGAAGAACGTATTGTAATCGAAATTCTTTTTCGACTTCGGTTTTCGACTAATATACATATTTTAGAGGTCAGAGATTCCAAAAAATTTGTTTTTACAAAATGTTTGTCTGACTTTGTGTGTGCGTGTCTGTCTCTGTGTGTTCGTATGTAGCTTTCTACCATCAAAAAGTATATTAAGATAAACAGATAAAGAATTGAACCTAATTTTTGTAAATATTTTTGGCTGTGGTAAGCAGGTGCACCTTCAATTTTAAAATATTCCGCCAAAAGGGCCTGCTGCGATCGCCATTTTTGTGCCACTTCCAATATTGTACCGACCAAAAATTAATGAAGTTATGCATCAAATTAAACCAATTTTTTTGGTGTAAGTGTATACCTATGCCTAGTTGGTCCTCTCTGAATTTGAAAAAAAAACTCCGCCAGAAGGGTGCATTGCAATAGCACTTTTGTGCCATTTTCAATACCGTACCACCGAAAAGTGTATAAAATTAAACATAGAAGCAGAAATTTAACATGGAAATCAAAGCTGGTATAGTATTGAATTTAAATTATTAAAGCATTAACACATTTAACTATTGTTTTAAATATTCAAATGTACGTATGAGATGGAAGAAAGTTTTATAGGTGGAACATTCAACTAATTTTCTTCGCATTTGTTTATTTATTAGTGTTTTTTTATTGTCGTTAATTTTTTTGTGTTTATATTTGTGTGATTATTAAGTAGAAAAAAATTTACACATTAATTGATGGAAAATATGCTTATTGTTAGTTTATCAAGGATAAAAGAATATGTTCTTTAAATGTTTTATTACATGTTATAACTTTAAATATATGCGTCTTTTCATTTATCGATTTTCCTCACTACAGTAAATAAAGTTACATCAAAGTGCAGGTCAACAATATTAATTTAAATGCTCTACTATGTGCTTTTTAAAGTTTTTTTTAATCTTATGCTTCCAAATCTGGAATGATTTTCTGGACACCATCTGCATTTCTAAATTTACATATTTTCACCATTCTTTGTTTCAAAAATTATCTTTATGTTTGTTGTGTTAAGTGGGGGAACGTTTCTAACGACGTTCCGAAAAGGAAATTAAAGTGCGTGATCGTATTTCATTAGTACGCTGCAATGTATTTGGCCGCAAACGACCACAACACATGACGTAATATAGATTAAAAAACTTCATGGAATGATGTGTGCCATATTCATAGGAAAATACAATTGAAAAATCAAAATAGATCTTACCTGCATAAACTTGAAAGAGAAAGTGAGCAGATTCACTCAGAAGAATAAGTTCATAACATTTTTAGTAAAGAACATTTATTTATTTTTATTTATGGAGATAAATGCATAAAAAATTCTAGGAGCATATTATATCTTTTAGACGATACGACTCTCATATTTTTAGAGCCGGGTATGGAAGGCATATTTTCACTTTCACAAAAATATGTAAATAATAGAAGAACTCATTTTTAAAATGAGTATAACTTTTCTTCATTTCTCTTGGAGAATAAGGGGGAACAAATTTACATACGCAAATAAAAGAGGAAATGCTCCTTCCTATGTTGAGCATACACTGTTCTGCTAACGGACATTTTTAAGTGAGAAACATTCCAACACTTATAAAAAGAAAAACGTTCCTTCAGGAGAACACAGCACTCTCTAAAACCGAAAAAATATTCCTTTTTACGAAACTTTCTTCTTGTTTTTTGAAATCATAATATGCTTCTTTCATAGAAGAATAAATCCCAGAAAAAATCTCCACAAAGGGACACAAGACTTTCCCTGTCCCCTAAATAATTCCATTTTTTTTGTATTTAACAATGCTGAACGTTAGTCGTAATAAGTCGAACAAATCATTTCTATGAAATTCGCACACATTATTCTTGCAGGTATTTGTTATCGCAGAACTGCCGACGACTGCCCTTCACCAACTCGAAAAACCGCATCCCGTCTCAACTGGTCTCATCTCAACTGCATAAGCGACTGAGGCCGCTCCGGAAAGGAGGCGTGGTTTGCCATAAAAATATAAATACGCCAACTGGCGAGGCAAAAGGAAGTGGCGAAAAATAGAGAGGCCAAGCGCATCGCTACGAATGAGGACACAATATTTTAAGAATGAACTTTTATATCAGCAGAACGATGCGGAGCAAAAACTTGATACCAGGACGCACTAACTTTTAAATTACGTAACAGAAGAATAGTACCTGATAGGACAATAGGCGGAGTCATAAAACGGAAGTCGACACCCCATCGAACATTCTCGAAAAGACTAGAAACCTCCAAAACTGGAAGGAACAAAATTTTAAACTGATTTCAACATTTGAAATCAACAAAAAAGTTAGGTAATAAAAATAACTTTACAGGGGAGATTAAAAAAGGCGAGAATTAAGATAATTTTTAGAATGCGAAATATATAATAAATGAATAAAGATAAAACCAAAAATAGACGATAAATTAAATTAAATAAAAAATATGGCAGTGGTTAAGAGTAACCACCACAATGTTTCCTTTAAATTTCGGAGAAAGTTTCACGCCGCACTGAAATCCATTAAGCATCAGGATGTCATGTCATGACTGCAATTCGACTCACCTTTCTAATGTATATTAAGTTTCCCAGAAATTAGTAACTCGGAAGTGCATACAACTGATCACTTTGATAAGCTGTTCCATTAGGATTTGTTAGACATCTATTAGCATTTAATGAATTGAATATACAATTCTGAGTTTTCATATTCACTTTAGTTCTTGGTTCATATCTGAAACTTTGAGTCACTCTAGTAACTAATAGGTATTACTTAAAAAACTTGCCAGACCTTTGATACAGTTTTCAATCCCAAATTATTCTTGTCTGCCCAACGTGTTGGTATTTTCATGATTTATTCTGAACATTGCCGTAAATACGAGTTCGGAATTTTTGCAGTTTTCTCGTATATGTAGGGTTGTAAGGAATAATAATGTTTAAAGAAACACTGTATCAAATCTAATAAATACAAAAAATCAATTTAAAAAGTTCACTTCAAATCAAAGCTGCTCTTACTACAATTTTTAACTTTATTATTAAAATAATAAAAAGCATTTTAATATTTTACGTGCACGAACAATATGAAATATAACTGCAAGAATGGTTTTGTATTTAATTTATTTCTTGACTGAGACAAATTCTTATTTATAATAAGTAATTAACTATACTGGATGGAATAAATATAAAGTAACATATACACATAACATAATATAATAATAAGCAATGCATAAAAATTTTTAAAACTCTATATTCATTCTAAGATTTGTTCAGTACTTTTAAAAGTGTTATTTGAATTTAGAAATACTAGGGGGGCTCCGCCCCCCTGCTTGCTACGTTCGCCAACCCCCCGTGTAATCACATCGCGATTCCAAGTTGTAGGTTACCCCTACTTGCTGCGCTCGCCAATACCCCCATGGAACCGCTTCGCGATACCTTATTTTCCATACACTCAATTTTGGAATTCCTCTCATAAACGTAAATATATTAAAATACCGAGCATTAAATATCCAAAAAAAAACCAGGAGGATCTACCAAAATAGCAGCATAAGGTAATAAAAAGGAAGTGTACTGATTTCCAAGTCCAGCATAAATGGAGCCTTTCCTGATTGGTCTATTCGACTCATGGAAGGTGTGGTCCACCCGGACGCGTTATTTCCGAAAACCTTACACATCAGCATCATTCCAGCAGTCATTCCTGGAAATTTGTTTAAGGCTATTTTTTTTTTACTATTGAAGGATTTTTGTTTTTTGTCTTCCTTGAGAAATATCTAACATTTGACCTACATACAATGATTATTAATTGACACTTTGAAACACGTTGATTATTAAACTTACGTATAAATTTGTGATAAACTGTCAAATATAGTGTTGATATCACAAAATTACAATTATTTTACAATCATAAAAATGTTTTATTTCATTTTACAACTAAAACTAAAGACTTTAGTTTATGCATATTTTCCACTTTGAACATTCCTAATAAATTAAACGAAACATAGCTTAATTATAAATGTGTACATCTGTTTTCATACAACGCAAGAGAAGATTACCAAGTTTTTCGTAAAGTGACATTACTTGATTCAAAGGAAATTTTATGTTTTTAAATATAGCGAAAATTATCTTGCAAAATAATCCAGTATTCAAATCCCTTAAGGGGTCCTGGACAGAAGAGTCTTGAAATTTTCTAAAATGATTTTATTGCACTAAAACTTTATTTATTTTTTCTGCGTAAAAAGACATTCAAATCATGTTCCTATCATAAGTGTAACAGAAAATTTTGATTTTTTTTTTCAAATTAATTTGTCTTCAAATCTAACTTTAAAGCAGGTTGATATGTCAACGATTTCTTCTGAAAGTATTTTTTATCTTCATGATTGATTTTTCACCATTTCTCGCGTTTAAATTGCTATACATTAAGAACGGCAAAGATAAATGGTTCAACTTAGAACATGTCTTTTTCAATTATTTTACTTTAATTATGACTACGCAAATTTGAAAATTATTTACTTTTAACTATTTTTTTTCTTTTTTAAATAACGTCATTAAAAGATAATAATAAAAAATTTAAATTAATTATTTTTTATTTAAATTAATATTTTTAAAAATGCTGCGTCAAAATTAAAATTTAGATATTTCTGTATTTTTAAATGCAAAAAAAAAAAAAAAAAAAAAAAAAAAAGAAAAAAAAATAGAAAAAAAAAGAAAAAAAGAAAGAAAGAAAGAAAGAAAAACTTAAAAAAAATATTTCGAGTTATATTGATTTTTAATCACCCTAATTTTGAAAAAAAATTATTTTAAATGTTCAAAAAAATTAAGAAGTTTTATTATATGATTTTGTTTACAAATACTATGGTTTATCTTCACAAAAAATTCTAAATTTTCACTCAATAATTAAAAAATAATATTTTAAAACGGTATCCAGTCTCCCTTAGAACTTATATCCAATAAGTCGTTCGAACTGTAAGCGTCTCTTAAAGAGTATGAAATTTTTACCCTTTAAAGTATCTTCAGCAAGTAAAATTTGAATTATCAAAAATTGCTCCTGTTATATTTTTTATTTTCCATGTGTGGTGTAACCTTACAAGATCAAAGTTAGTAAAACAAAATCAGAATCAATTTCTCCATGTTAATGCTCCCACTAGAGGATGTTACACGATCATCATTCTTATCTTTTTAATAAAATGTGTTATTCTAATAATATCGTTTCTTTTTAAAACCATTTTCTAAGGAATAAATTCAAAAGCGGAAAAAAGCTGTATTTCAAACGAACAATTGATTTTGATTAGATTTTTCTATTTTTATAATGCGTTAATTACCTCAGACATAACCGATTTTACTTGTTTTCGCATTAAAGTAAAAGAGACAAGTTTGAAATTTTTCCCATTATTTAATAATGAACATGAGAGATATTTGAGAAATCACGTTTTTTTTGTAAAATATGGATTTTTTAAATTCTTTATTGTGTAAAGTTTTGTTTAATTATTTATATATTCTATATTTCATCAAAGTGCAAGTTCCTAAAACATGTTTAATGTAGAAATACATTACACTGTGAAAAAAAGTATACATGTAAAGTTATTACACTTTTTCTAGGAAACTGGTAAGTTTAAAATTTTTATGTAACGGTAATAGCAAAAAATCATGTAACCGATGCTGTTACATTATATTTTTTACTTTTAATTTTGGAAAAAATTTCAGGGAATTCCAGTTTCCTAGAAAAAGTTTAGTAATTTTAGTTTTTTTAAGCATGCATAAGTAAAAGGATTAAACATTCATTTTGATACTATTTTACACAAATTACACAAGTTTACACAGATTACAAATTAAATGTATATAATTTATATACTTTCTTTTAAATTTTATGTCGTGTTTCAGTTTTCACAGTTAGTATTATAAAATATTCAATTTTGAATGTTCCGTTAAAGGATTTTTTAAATACCGATACCATGTACCGATACCATGCTGCCAATTTGCTCTAATTCTGCTTATTTTTTTAAGTTTTACTTTTTTGGGCCTTTTTGCAAATCAACCTCTTATCTTACTATTTAACTAATAGTCTCTTGGAAGCCTCGTATTAAAAAGTAATTAAGGGAGACTACAGCCAAGCCACCCATTAACCTTACATCAGGTTATTTCATTTACATTGAGCTTTTTGATCGCAGATCTTAATCAATATATCAAATATTCACTAAATGAGATCATAAATACTGCAAGGTATTACAGAGCTATTATAGATCCGTCTAAAGATGAGAACTATAACAGAACATATCATTAGTGGATATTAGTTCAAGTAAGAAACTGTAATGTTATTGTCCAGAAATGTAATTTATATATGGTAAATATTATTCGGATTTTAAATTACCAAATAAGATATTTATACTTATAAAAAGAAAAATATATGAAAAGAAAAAATATTACAAAGGTAAAATAAATAAAAGTGAAATAGATAACAATAGGTAAAATCGGTAACAAAAGTAAAATATTTCTTAAATTTATATTTAAAATTCCGTAACCCGATTTTTTCAGTGACCTGAGATTTTAGGATGTCCAGGGCTCTCAGCGTTCCAAATTTTTATGCATTTCAAACCACTATTTTAATTCAAAAATCTTCATGACAGATGTTTTTAAACCAACATTTGAAGACTACAATAATTGTTATCGCTTTAAAGTTGTGGTAGCTAAGTGTGAATCTCTCAGGAATGCTATGAGCCCTTGGGTTCTTGATAAATATCGTAAAAATGTAATACATTTAAATGTCTCTTTTATGACAGCAGTCTCCCACTGGCCTCCAAATGTTCAAGTACTACTGGATTTTTATGTCTAATTTGCTATGAAATAATGTAGAAACAAAATATTTCGAGGGAAATATTAGCACAAAATAGTTCTTTATTGAATGCGACAAATTTACACTAGGTAAGCGCAAAATGATTTACAATAACAAACACACTTAGTGAAAAAATCCAATCATGTGGAAAACAGTACATCACAGTATTGCGCAGTACAATATGAGAGATATATTACAAAAATGGATATTAGCAAAGAACACACTTGAATTCAGTGCATTGGCGGCATTGACTTTCCATGTTGTCAATTAAATTGTGGTACTTTGAATTGGGAAGCAAGTTTCAAACACGGGTAAGTCTTCTGGCTCAGCAGCAATGCATCCGACAAGATAATATTAAAGATGTTCTATCGTATTCAAAATTGGATATGGCCAATATCACAGGTATGTGGGAGGAACATATCGATCAATGATCTAATCCGGGCATCTCACACCAGTCGGAGTTCCTCTAATGAACACATGCAGGTCATTGTCACTATCAAGTGAATTTTCTCTCCAAACCATGATTCCATTCCCTCTATCCGTGTGTTTTTCAGCAGTGTTGCACTGATATTATCTGGTGTGCTGTTGCTCCCATATCAGCAGACGCACTGCAGATCATTCTGCAGCAAGCTCGTCTATTAGGGATACAGACGCCCATTTCTAACTGGTACAGGAAGCGTTTACACTTGCGCAACATAAGCAGGCGATTCTGTTTGTTCGTTGAGGTGAGACTCACAATTGGTTGCCTTGTTCAGAAATTTGTATTGTGAATGCGCCTTCACACCATACGCTAATAAAAATGATTTCTTGTTTGAACCAAATTTTGTTGCCTAATGGATATCACTGTAAATTGCTGAAAATTTGAAACAATATCTGAAGTTCCTGTTGAAGCAAAGTTTCAATAGTTGGATCGAAGTTGAAATAGGAAGCTTCAAATTTTGGTATGGGATCTCACCATCTTTGTGGCAGCTGCTGAGCACCAACTAGAGAAAAAAAAATTAACAGTGTGGTAGAAAAGTTTTTTCTTCCTGATTTAACATTTAATCTTCAACGAGCTGCGGTGTATTCTATAGGTTTTGTAACACGTGATCAGCCTGGAAGTTGTCTTCTTTATACAGAGTATTCGGTTTAATATTGATCTCAGAATCGTTGGACTACACTGCAAGACACATTGAGTTATCCAGAAACTTCAGGTTGTGACAACGGGTTTTTTATCATATTCAATGCGTTTAAGCAAGTTGTTGACAAATTGCGCTTGATTGCCTAAAAATGTTAAATTTTCTCAAGTAACCTTCTATATTTAGAATAAAAAGTCACGAAAACACATGCGCTTTGAAATAATCAAATGAAGGAAATTTCTTAAAACGTATTTCTTCTCAACAAAATCTCGAAAACAACCTCGCTTTAAATGACCTAGCAATCCTGCAATAAAAAATACAATTAATCTTGTTAGTAAATATATTCTATGAATCGAATATTTCCAATTGAGCGAAATATGCTCCCTGATATCAGCCCACGTAGCTTAAACTGTAGAACATTGACCCTTTAAGCCAAGGACCTGGGTAGGATTCCAGACTTGAACATTTTTTGCTTAGTGGGGAATATTCAATTCGTATAATAACTTTACCCATCAGTTCGATTTTTTTTAATAGTAATTTACAACAATATTTCTATGGAAAAAGTGTGAAAGAAAAGAAAAGTATAAGGATGAAATTTTGAATTATTAAGGGAAATATCTGAATAAATCAATTAATGAAATATGCCTTAAAAATACTAACTCACTTTAAAAAAGAATATGAATACATAGGTTTAATATGCTTATGATTTGGAAATGGTTGCAACAATGAAAGATGATTTGGGCCAAATCATTATATTTTTTATCAAATTTACATTTTTTTATCTAAAAAAATTTAATTATCAGAATTTAATGAAATAAAAATGGGACCAAATGGGTATCATATACTTTCAAAAAAAAAAAAAAAAAAAAAAAAAAAGAATTATCAAAATCGATTCATATTAAAAAAATTTATGAGTGAACAAGAATACATACAGGTCAAAACCATAATCTACTTCTTTATGTCGGGTAAAAATAAGTTCAAGTACTTCATCACAATAACAATTTTCAACATTTTGCTTTATTTAAGAACAGATTTTTCATAAGAAAATACTGGTATCTAAGAATTTCCTGCGTTTTACATAAAATACTTAGAATCTTTCATTGTTTACCAATAATATTTAATAAAAAAAGTTTTTATTTAAAAATTATTTTCATTTCGAATATTTACGTATTTATTCTATGAACAATACTGCTCTCATTAAAAAAATGTTCATAATCTAAGCAAAAAAAAAATTCCACTCACAGCGACTGATGAAGAACGAACTGAATATATAGCTTCCGTGTAAATGATCACATGTTTTTAAAGAAAATATGGCATTTACTCAATTTAAATATGAATTAGATAATAATATATAATTACATTTTTGGAAGAGATTTCAGAAATAGTGTATAAATATGAACTGACTACTGATTCGTCAAACGTGTTTAACCGGGCTTTCCTTTGATCCATTCGTCTTTACTGAATCATTATAAACTAACTTAAAATTAATAGATTTGCATTTAGTTCAATGGATCAGTTACATTCAATTGACAACAGTTTAATAGGGGATATTTAATAGAACGCAATGGATTATCCAGAATCAGACAGTGATAGAATAAAATTAGCTTGAATACAAGATAACGTTATCCTTATATCTATACTAATAAAAGAACAAAACGCTCTGTCTATGTGTGTGTCTGTGTGTGTGTCTGTGTGTGTGTCTGCGATGGCTAGCAAAATCTACAGCACGTACAAAGCTCAAAATTTTTTTGAGAGTAGCCCAATATCTCTCCTGATGCACCTGAGCTTCAGAATTTCAAAATTCCAATTATTAACTGGGTAATTAATTAAAATCAAGAGGTCACTCTCATAAAAAATCATCTTTTTCCCAATTTTTTTCTCTTTCATTTGTTTACGGTTGGTTGGTTGTGTAAAAATTTTCGCAGAAGTAATAAGAAAGCTGAGACAGAATTAAAGAATCCCATGGAGGAATAAGATAAGTGGAGGTGAAGTAAGCTCAAAAAAGGTTTGCGATATGAAACCATTTATCGCTCAAATTTAATGTGGCAAACAAAAGGACGTGGAAGAGATTTTGTATTATAAGACGAATTGAAAGAAATGAATTACAGTTGAAGCATATTTCAAGAGGAAATAGCAAATTTTTAAAATAGTCTTCGTTCTATTATTATTTATTAGAATAAATATTCGCTTTTAAAATGAAGGAAATTGGAAAATTAGCAATAATTATATATCAAATTAAAATTAAATAAGATATTGAAAACATTTGATACGAATTAAAAATTGTATAACTAAAAGTTTCCTTCATTAATGTAATTTTCAATACTTTATAACGTAGATAAAAAATGTTTATGACTTAATAATTGCATGTAAATAAATATTTAAAATATAATGATGAAAACATTCTTTTAAAATCATGTATGAAAACTTAAGTAATAAATATTAATCTAAAATATAAATTTCTGACTGCAGACGATTTTAATGTACTAACAAAATAATGTTATATTTTCAAGCAAAACGTTAAAATAATTTTCTATATTGATATTTAATACACATAGCATAAAATAATTAATAAATTTTTACCGGTGAAGCGATAAATTAGTTCTTTTTTTAAAAACGAGAGAAAAAAAAATACAGGTTTAAACCTGTTTCAATTGATAGCGAAATTTTAAAATGGAGGGCCAAAATCACAGTCCGGTGAAATCCAAATACCTCATTGGTCATTGAGCCGCGTCCTTTTCAGGGAACAATCTCTTAGCAGTTGGGTAAATGTTGTCATACTCCTTTTTCCGAGAAAAAATCGTAGCGGCAGTTTTGAAGTAAATCTTATGTCTTTTCATTTATAATCTAAATTTTTCACTCTCATTTTATAAAATGGCATCAAAATATCTTAATTGAGTTAATTTCGATGGTTTATCTTAAATAAGAACAGACGGTAACAATCGCTTAAAAAATACTTTCCCCCTCACCTTTTTCAAATGGAGAAACAAGTTCGTGATTTTCACCCTTACCACACGACCAATGGGGTGGCTGGATTTCACTTGACTGTGATTTTGGCCCTTCATTTTAAAATTTCGCCAATGGACCATATTCTCCCTTTTGGTTCGAGGCTACAAGAATTCGTCTGTTTGGGAATAACATTCTTAATCGCGCCATTTAAAAGCATTGTGATTAGAAAATTTATGCTTATATTTTATTTTTATATGAAGTTTTAGACTTTTTCAGGGACATGTATGAGTTATATATGAATTTTTTTCTCTATTTTAAAGCAATTGCATTCATCTTTTTCATTTTATTTATAAAATAAAAATTTTAAATTTTAATTAATAAGCAAATATTGATTTTTATTAGTATGTATATAAATATTTATCGAAAATTATTCGTACAGTATAAATTTGCATTATTTTACACATGCATTTATCTGTTTTTTAGGCTTCATCAAATGATGAAAAAACGAAACAAACTCGCTAGCAGCCGCTTTTTTACCCACATGATTCCCACTGTGACGTCACGAGAATACTGTCCATTGATAGGCGTGTCAAAGCACGTGCTTTTGTTGGTACTTAATTGGACTTAATGTAGGGTTACATCTTAAGCATCATCTCCAGAGATAATACCTCCACTCTATTAATTTCTTTTTACTCTATAAAAGAAACCAATTTGAGATTTTGACATTTCAAAAGTGACTGTTTTTTTCCCAAAGACCTTTAAAATTCATAGACTGGCAAAATGTCAGTTTAACTTAGGATTTTTGAACATAGCTATTACGTCAGATCGTTGGTACTTCGTACATTAGATGTATTTGTGGTTGGCTATGTTGCAGTTAATATATGTATATGTACATATGAGGCTTTTTTAGCAGTTTTTTTAAATCATTGATTAAATTTGAATGCATTTATTTAAGTTAAAATTTTATTAAGACTTTAATTTGTTTTTAAAACAAAAATGAAATGGCTCTTTGACGTACAATTGTTCGAATAGGCAGACGATTCATACACAGTAATAAATTATCAAATAGCAAAATAAATTATATATAAAAAATAGTCACTAAAAGAATAGTAGCAAAACATAATGTTTAGGCGTATTAACACATAACCCGATCCAAACCAGAAAAAAACAGACTATACTCCGATCCAAGCAAGACAAAAATTTCATGAGCATAAACGCGACCCGAACCTAAAAATTCCATTTGAAAAAAAACTATGGATTTGATATTTGACCCGAATCAAATCTGAATCCCACAAAAATATTCAAATGAAGCATACCCCAATTCGATCAAGGAAAAATAATGTTCGTGTATATGCAACCCGACCCGAACCTAAAATTTTTCTCTGAAAAAACCCAAAAAATGACCAGAACGAAACCTGAAATCTATAAAAATATTCCAAAGAACTATAACCTGATAAGAGCAAGACAAAAAAACTTCCATTACATAAACCTGACTAACCTAAAAAATTCCATTTGAAAAAAAGCCTGAAGTTTTATGCAAACTACATCTGAATCCGATCAAAATATTCGAAAGAACCATAACCGGATTCGAATAAGAGAAAATAATTTTCGCAGACATGAAACCGATCGGAACCTAAAATTCCATTTGAAAAAAATACCTGAAATTTGAATCGACAAAAATATTCCACAGAACCATACCCGGACCTGAACAAGACAAAAAAATTTCCATGAACATGAACCCAATCCGAACCTAAAAAATGAACTAAATCTGAATCTGACAAAAATATTCCAGAGAAGCATATCCTTATTCGAACAATGCAGAATAATTTCCGTTGATGCGCAACCAAACCTGAACCTAAAAATTCCATTAAAAGTCGAAATCTGAATTGAACGACATCTGAACCCGAAAAAAATATTCCAAAGAACCAAAACCCGATCCGAGCAAGACAAAATAATTTCCCTGGACATGAATCCTACCAGAACCTTAAAAATCAATTTAAAAAAAAATACCTGAAATCTGAATCGAACCAAATCTGAATCCGACGAAAATAGTCCAAATAACTATAACCGGATACGAACAAGACAATATAATTTCCATGGACATAATCCCCATTCCAAACCAAAAAATTTATAAATAAAAGAAAACAAAATCCCGAAATTTGAACCAAACTTAATCTGAACCTAACAAAAATATTTCAGTGAAGTATAACCTCATTGGAACTAGGTAAAATAATTTCCATATAAGTACAACCCGACCCGAACTTAAAAATCCCATTTGAAGGGGAAAAAAAAAACCCACGAAATCTGAATTGAACCGAATCTAAACTGAACACAAATATTCCAAACAATCATAACCGTATCCGAAGAAGACAAAATAATTTCCATGAACATGAATCCAATCCGAACCTAAAATTCGGATGTTCTACAAAACATAATGCGCTCCGTAGCGGTGGAAAGTGAAACTAAGTACTTAGCGCGAGATGGTTAAAATATTTCGTTTATAGTTAATGTTAAATTAGAACTTGGTTACGGTTAGATAACAGTTAGGTTGCAATTACGTTCCGGTGACCCTTTTGTTATTTTATTTTCCGGTTAGGTTACAGTTAGGTCATGGTTAAATTACAGTTAGGTTAAGGTTAAGTTGCGGTTAGGTTGTGGTTAGATTATGGGTAGGTTATGATTAGGTGACGGCCAAGTTACATTTATGGTATATTTAACTTGCAGTTAGGTTACTGTTAAGATACAGCTAAGTTACAGACAAGTTATGATTCCGATACAATTAGGTTACGGTTAGGATTTTGTTCATAGAATGAACATTACGCATGTTTGATAAAAAATATACACCTATTTTTGTAAAATGGCTCTGAATTTATAATATTATATACTAACCTTTTAGAGAATCATCGAGAATCGATTTCATTCACGGTATAGTCAGATTTAAGAGTGATATATAATTAGTTTGAAATTCAAAATATTTCACTTGGGATATCTATGTGAAAAAAGTATTTAATTAAGTCACTTAACAGTAATTTTAAGGATAAATATCAACACGAAATCGTTGGACACATATTCCCTCCTGCGTTTCCCATTGCAGTCATTTTAGGTATTTTTGCAGCTAAATATTAGTTTTTTTTAAAAACCAATTTTTGACACAGTCAGGGGGCACGTATTTAATATAATGTACACTGTAAAAAATTGGACCCTTTTGCTGTATCATCACTCCCCCGCTTTTATAGAATATATCTCTTTTGACCTATGACAATGCTCCAAAATAGGCTGAAGTAATCATTTTCTATAAAAGCGGTGGAGTGACGATGCAGCAAAAGGGTCAAATTCTTAACAGTGTATTAACACATATTTTGAGTTGAAGATAAAATCATAAAAATTTCAAGTTCGTTTAACATTATTATAACGGACCCGGGCAACGCCGGGCGGGTCAGCTAGTCTATTATAAATGTGAAAGTGTGTCCGAAAAAATGGAATGAACTTGGCTTCAAAACGGATGGATTAATGTCTTTGAATCTTTGCATATGGATAGATTATAGGAGTGGAATGAACATAGACTAATTTTTAATTATTTTATTCAAATATTTTCCTTAATAATTCAAAATTTAATTATTTTTCAGACAAAATCAATAGGCATTTTTCAGATAAAATTTAACCATTTTCCTTTCCTGTTGTCAAGAAAATAAAAAAAAATGGAATAATAATTTTTCAGCGGCAATGGATTTTTAAAATAAAACTTCCACGCGAAAAACTATAATAAAATAATTAAAAAGAAAATAAATATGACGTCATGTTTGAAATAAAAATAAAGGTGTATTTTTTATAATATATTGAACAAGGATATTTGTTTAGTTAATGGGAATTTTTGAGTAAAATATGGCGACATAAATTAAAAGTAAAAAGAATGAAAAAAAATTATATTTTTAATAAAATGGTTCACTTATGAAAATGCGATGTCATAGTTGAAATAAAACAGGTACTTTTTAGCAGTCGTTAAAATACAAGGGGTATGAATATCAGTAGCTAATGGAGCGATATAAATAATGACGTCATATTTAAAATGAATCAGAAATATTTTTTTACTTATATTAATTAATAAGTTATAAGTTACATACAAATGGATATTTTTATTCAAAACTCGAAATTTATTGTGGAGGAAAAGGCGGAAAATAAAAGTACTGATTAATATATTTTTGGCTCGATTTTTTAACACTTCCGAACAAAGTTGAAAAGTTATTATGATTTCGGTTTGTCTGTCTGTCTGGTCGCTTTCTAACTTTCGTAAATATACTCCGATTTCCATGAAATTTTTGGACGTTCTTAACGTTTACCTAGCAGGAATACCTATTGAATATAAAGTTTCTACCATGATTAGTCTATTTACAGGGATTGTCAAAAAAATTCCTTACCTTACGGCATTATGGGAAAAATCGTTTTAATTAAATTTAACGATGTTACACCCTGTGAAAAATATTCAAATTTACATGCATTTACAAAGTCACTAAAATATGCATTTTGTAAAGTACGTAGTGAAAAGGGCACTTATTATTCATTGACAGGGTTACACAGAAGATTTCCATTGCATAAGAATAAAGGGAGGAACAGTTTCCGACATATTTTAATTATGGTAAACGATTTCATGTATAATCAAATTGATATACGTTGCTGAGGCTTAATGTGAGTTATTTCATGCATAATACGAAGTGCATAGCATTTACAGGGACACACAAAAGATTTCAAATATTATATATTCTATTCGAAGTACTATATATGATGGATGATGACTGTTGCATGGATGAAATGCATTTTGAATTATGATATGTGCTTTTAAGTATGCATGCATGCATATAATGTATGCATATTAAATGGAGAGTATAAATGGTAATAGTATAAAAAGTTAAATTTAGATATACAGGGTTACACAAAGATCTCGGAAAGGTTACTGAATATGAGCGTAATTTACTTAAAGGTGGTTTTTAAATAAAATATACATTTTTATTTTGAACTGCATTTAGTAAACTAAGAAATGTTTGTAGTATATATATAAAATGATATACAGGGTCCCGAAAAGAACTGGATACAAAGTTGTCTTCGGATGATAATTTATGAAAATGTAATTTATGTAGTAATAAAAAATATTTTTGTTTGAACTAAATTTTAGAAAGATACTTTCGTGTATTAAAGGCACTTGGAAAACTACAGGGCTGAACAAAAGAATTCAAGAATGTTTCTATCTATTAGTATTAATCGCTGAAAGGAAAATTTTAACCAGCAAAAAAATTAGCAAAAAGGGATTATCAGAAGTTTTTTACCATAAATTCGCGATAAAAGTTAATTACACATGCTTTTCATCATCGAAATTTTTTACTTGATTGATCAATTATTTCTTCTTTAAATGTTATGTGAACGAAACCACGGGTAACTGCTAGAATTTAATAAAGCATAAACATTATGAAGATATGTTGACGGAAATATTTTTTAAAAATAATTTATAACTGTTTAACATAGGATGTTTAGTTAAAGTCAATTATTCAGAAACCGTTAGGGATTGACTATGTTAATTTTAAGGTTAAAATCAGATTAGTTAATTTTTGTAAGTTTCAAACTATGTTTTTACTGAAAAATAAAAAATAATCACGAACATCGTATTTTATATAAACGTTAAACCATCATTAATTCATAATGCAAAATGAATTACTCTAATACCTTACAGATATTTCATAAAATAATATTTCCATATTTAAAGAAGAAAAAGTTCACAAATATTGTGTAAATACTGAAAATAAACATAAGGAAATATCATCTCTTTACAAAGACTGTTAAAAATAAAGGTGACAAACCAGTTGCATTTGGCGCCCAGGGGTGAAAAGGTGTTACCATTTGACACCCGCGGGCTTGAAAATGTGTTTAGGGAGCCGTTCGATATATCACTGGGTGATTCATGCTAATTAAGGTGCAGCGCAATGCATACCGTTGGAAGATTTTCACCCCTTAGTGATTTGTGCATGCTCCGTGACATGTATTGCCCTTCAACTCGCCGTCACTGGTGGATCAAAACAGCATTTTCTCCCTACGATGACTTTCACCGCTATACGCTATCCTAATTTTGTTTAAAAATTCGGATGGATAACTTTTTGCGAGCTTTTTTATATAAAGACACTTTTGAATTTCCGGACATTTAAAGATTTCAGGGAGACTTTGAAGGTGAGCCGATGGCCGAGCGGTTAGAGCGCTGAGCTTGTAATCAGACGTTGTGTGATCGAATTCTTCGAGGCCAAAAGTCGGTTTGTGTAATTTTTATTTATTTTTTATTATTGGGCATTCTCAATTAAGTGTGCCATCTTTTCACCCTAATTAAATGCAATGTGTCACCATTAGTTTTAAAAGTGAAGTATTTACGGGAACCGGTCATTAAATTTGCTTTTCTGAAAATTCATTAATGCAAAATTTCAGTGTTTTCATTTAAAAAATTAAATTTGCTTGGACATTGAATAAAAATATATATTCTTAATACACTTGTACTACATTTTTGTTAATAAACAAGAAAACCAATGAAGTATAATATATTACTGCACTTCCTTCTAAGATAAAAAGGCAAATCAAATTTAAATATATATTCGCTAATTAAACTAGTGGTACTTACTTTTTATTTAAATAATGCACTTCTTCGATTTCTGCATTTTTCAGTTTTTCTTTCCATATAACTTTGGGACATTTTTTCTGTTCATAGGCAAGTTATCAAATAAGATCTATAATCCACAAAAATGAACAAAGAAACATTAAATTTTCATAGTTGAGTAGCAATTTTTAAACAAATATTATGATATTATAGATACACGTAGATGCAAAATTCACATTGATATCAACCGGTAATATAACTCTGATTTTATTTATTTATTTCATTTTTATCTCTTAAGACAAAAGAAAATATTATTATTATTATTATTATTATTATTATTATTATTACTATTTATTATTATTATTATTGTTATTATTATTATTATTATTATTATTATTTTACTAGCTTTCATTTTATATTTTTTTGGAGAACAACTTGTTCTTAAGGGTTTCTTGCGTTTCATACAAATTGATTTTATTGACCAATGCAACCATTGGTTCTTAATGGACGAGATCCCTTTTTAAGTGCGTTCGTAATTATAAAAATATGTAGCACTTATAGTCATTGTTCAGTCTGTCTATCCGTATACAAAAGAGCAAAATCTATCCATACCTAACCATTTGAAATTTAAATCTATAATTGTTGCATAATTTTGTCGAGTCATTTAAAGTTTTATGTAAATCGGATGCATAGTTTATTTTTAGGGAAAATGAAAAGTATTCTGTTCCATTACGACCAATGGCAAAAATTTTTTTTTTCTAGTGTATATTAATAGTATTACACTCTTTCGAATATAATAAAACTAATATGCATCGATGAAGTATATTAAAATATGCATTCTATACGATCTATGATGCAAGGAATATTTGTTATTAATTTACAGGTCTACACAAATGTGATCCATTATACAATTGTATAGCGGGAAAAATTGTTTGGGGCACATTTTAATAATATTAAATTATTTCACATTTTATGAAATTGATACATATTGCTGAGGTTTACAACAGGTTACTTCCTGTATAATAAAAAGCAGATAGTAGTTACAGGCATGCACAAAAGATTTCGACCTGTACCCAAAATGCTGTATACCACGCCTGTTCAACCTTTCAGTATCCAGGGACGCATCTTGGCTCTTGGCACACAATGAAGGGCGCCATTATTTATGTGACTGAAATTTTGTAGCAATATTATCGCATAATATTGGATACACGCACGTATTAACATAACACAAATGAATAGTCGAATGATCAAAAGATACCTACAGTTCTGAAGTTACGCGCATTAAATTTCAAATTATACATTTTTTAATGATATATCTCTATCAAAAATGTTTCTAGGGTAAGGTGCCAGAAACTTTAATCGCGTCTATAATAACAACTAAATAAATACGAAAATCAGAGGTATTGCTAGATTTCTTTTAGGATGTGACAATACGGTTTGTTTTATTTTGACGGGTGTATAATTTTAATGAAAAGTACAATAACAGAAAAGTATGATAGGGACCAAACCATGTGGGTGGTTTCAGAGGGATATTCCGAAGTGCTTTCATAGAAAGAAATCAATTTGGACTGTTCATTATTTTAAAAAATAAAACTAGTCGTTGGGGGCCACCGTAATACTTACCCATCATGGATATGTATATGAAAATAAAACATGTGAAACTATTTATACAATGCATTTCAATTCATAAACAAAATTTAAATATTGTTAATATACATAGTAATGCTATATTAAAGAACAGCTGATGTACCAATTTCGACAAATTATATAAAACGCCAAACTACTCAAGTAGTACCGAACTGCGCAAAAGAAACATCCTTATAACTCTAAAAATAATAATTCTATGAACTAACAATTAACTGCTTCGGATTAAGCGTCTCATTTCCAATTAAAATATACTTCTGAATTGAAATTTGAATGAAATACAGGGTCATGAAAAATCGAAGAATGTAGAAATCAAGATTACAAATATCTCGGCAACTAATAATCCGATCTACTTCGTTCTATATGCAAAATGTGTGTTATTTTATTGCCTTTTACGTCCATTTCTTAGAACAAAAAAAGTCGAAAATTTTTATATACCTTTCATCAGAACGAATTTTTCGAGAGTCCGAAAAAAATAGTTCCGTATAATCGAGGTTGCTGATATTAAAAAGGGTTCGTCCCATTCTTACATACTAACTACATACAAAATTTCAAGTCTCTATCTCAATTTGTTCGGGAGATAGAGCGTTTACAGACAGACAGATAGACAGACGGACGGCAAAAATTTTTTTCTAAAAATATGTTTTTTGGAATCTCCACTATCTAAAACGTGTAAATCTGTCAAAAAAATTTTTTCGATTTTCAAAACGATTGCAAGACTTACCCTATACTACGTATGATGGGTAAGTAAAAAACCTCTAAAATTTCAAAAATTAAGAAAGAAAAATTAAGTTTTTTTACCCTCCATATAAAACAGACAATGGTCCACTGTGACAATGACCCGCCAGTGGCCGAGAGGTTCTGACCTCTCAACTGGTAGACGGCAGGTGCTGGGTTCGATGGCGGCTGTCGGCCTAACCGTTTGGAGTTTTCGTGGTTTTCTTCAAACCTTCCGTAAATACGGGTTAGGTTCCCTTAGAAAGACCCCCACGAAGGGTACTACCCCCTGGTCCTATATCCCTAGTGTAGATAATCGGACGAGAAAAATAAACCAA
The DNA here is from genome assembly GCA_964019185.1 of Maratus speculifer. NCBI lineage: Eukaryota > Metazoa > Arthropoda > Arachnida > Araneae > Salticidae > Maratus > Maratus speculifer. Next base: position 149,994,222 of record OZ025300.1, read on the forward strand.
TAAACCAATCCATTGTGACAACAGCAAAAAGAAAAAAACTGAGCCAAACACAGGTTTTTAAATATATCTGGTACAATATTAATGATTTTAAGGAAAGCATTCTTCATAATGGAATTTTACTTGTAAACTGTTTAATAACAGAAAATCTTCAAAAGGGCGCCACGTTGGTCAGCCCTTCTGTATACTATTAAACCAAGATCTGCATATTTTAAAACTTCTATATATAAGGAACGCACCTCATTTGCTACGCCTCACGTGTAATTTCTGACTTATTAACTTTTATTGCCACTTGCTTCCCTGACATTCAATAAGTTTTCTGAAGCTGTCACTTTTAGTTTATTCAGGCCTTGAGGTATCACTTTCGTGTCGTTAGCAGATGATATGACTTCGAAACATTATGTAGGTGAGCTGCATATATAAGCAGGAAATGCAATGCAATAAGTATTCATTTCTGCTTGTGTTGAAGGTCATACATGATTAGTATTAAGTTCATAATTTTTAGTTTACTGTATACAAACGCTATGGGAATTTTCATTGGCCATATAAACAAAATTTCATATAGTACAAATCATCTACAAAATCCCCACGGAAATTTTGACATGATTAATTTTATCATCAAGTCAGAAACTCACATCAAATGTAGCAAATGAAATGCGTTCCTACCACAGCGAAGCTCTAAAAATATTAAGATTTCGGTCTTGGTGTAATAGTTTACGGTAATTCGGATACTGGATAATAGCCGAAATCTTACGTTTCACCCTGTAAATACTATCTGTTTTCTATTATACAGAATGTAACTTGTATTAAACCTCAGCAACGTATATCAGTTTCGTAACACGTGAAATAGTTTAATATAGTTAAAACGAGCACCAAACACTATTTCTCTCTGTACCATTATGCAATTGAATATGTTTGCGTGACGCCATAAATTGATACCAGCTATTCTTTGTACCACACATTGTACAATATATATTTTTTATGTAATTTCTTACTTCTGTTTAAAATAAAAAAGATTTTCATATTTTATGATATCCATATTGATTTTATAAGGAACAGATATAGACACTTAATATTTTATAAAACTTTTTTATCCTTATATATATCGATGAACTGTGTTCGAGTTGCGTAAAATTGCTTTGGAAAATTTAATTCAATTTTCAAAATAGCATACATTTAAAGTTATATATCAGAATGTATCTTCTATTGCTCAAAATATATTTTATTTTGAATTATTTAATCAAAAGGCAAGATGTTTCCTATATTTTTTATAAAAAGTAATTTTTCATCTTTCACTATCAGGTAAATGTTTTATCTGGATTACCGATATTGAACAGATGTAGTAAACAATGGTTTCAGATTGAAATGGTTAAAGAAAGAAGTGCTTTTTTTTAATTGTTTGAATTTTGCTGTACAATTTTCTGAAAATAAATTGCTGAATGATTAAATTTTTAATAAAATAATGCATCTATCTGTTAAGGATTTATTTTGCTTTACTGATATTTTTTAGCTTTAGAAACACATGTTTGCTTCATTAAATTAAGACAATTAATCTTTCAATACTTCGTACAGTTGTTTGTAAAATTATACAAGTGCATCATATTTTTATATCATATGTGAGTATGCTAAAAATAATTCCACATCGGTCTTTAAAAATGCGTTTAAATCTTTTTAAAATGAATTTTAACGATTTTATCATTTTCAGCTTACGATGTTAAATAATACTTTTGTCGGTATTTACACTAGATTTATTTACACTAGGTATCACATTTTAAGCGAATTCTCGATCAATTCTAAATAGAATATTATAATACCACGCTGTTATTTATAAAGTTATGGAATCGAAAAAAATGACAATTTTTATGTATCATATATGTATAATAATATATATCATGTATCGTATATCATAATGTACCGGGTGTCCAGTAAATGACTGACCCATTTTAAAATTAAATAATAAAAAAACGGTTTGAGATAAAAATGCGCGGTTTGCGGTATTGTTATTAGAATATAAATAAATTTTCAATACGCACTTCCTTCAAATAGTTCTAACTTCAACCAAAAGATGGCGCTGGCGGCATCAGACTACAGAAATATCGCCTGTTTTCCTGTTCTCAAGCTGATGATCTTTCCGGCTCATTTTCCCGAGTCGAATCTGAGTCGAAATGTTGAATCGACTCTCCACTCAACTACAGAAATAGGATTTGTTGATTGAAACGAGATTTAAAGTAACATTTAAGATTGAACTAGGCCTATTGTAACAACCTTTGTCTATTGTAACCTCCTGAGACAAATATCACGAGAAACTATAAAAACTAGTTTAAAATTACTGTAAAACATCTCCAATGGTGTATCAATTTATAAATAAATATTTATGACAAGAAAACATTTATTAAAGAAGCGTTCTAGAAAAATTTAAATTAATTTTAAAAAAAGTTCTTTAGTATTTCAAAATTATCTTCGGGATATGTTATTTTAACCGCTTAACTGATACGCATTTTTACGTACAATGAAATGAAAATATTGGATAAACGCCGCTTTTTTAAAGCTAAAATAATCGTAATATTTAATTTAAAAATTTCTTCTATTAAATAGTATGAAATTGCATTTAAAATTTTTTAGTAGTGTCAGAAAGCTTTAAGTGATGGAAGAAGCAAACTATAATTGCCGGTATGTTGTACGGGCAAACCAGTTAAAAATTTAAAACAATGGTATGCAAATAGCGTGTCCAAGTCTCCTGTCTAAGAAAACTTATAAATTGGCACATTAAAATTTTCTAAATCTTACTATAAAGGAATCCGTCTACAACAAATCCTGTTTTAGACATAAAAATTTATTGATCACGAAGTAGAAAGAAACATACAAAACTACCTGCTAAGGCAAAAACCTGCCGAAAACAAAATATTATTATTTTTTCCAAAAGCCCAATGCATCCCTACTTTATATTCATATTTTGTCATTTAACGTATCCAAAAAAATTATTACGAAAGCCGTGAGAGATTTTAAGATGTCTTTTGTACACACCTCGCCTCCCCCCACCCACCCACGGCAGGAAACGTATCTACGCTAAAATGTACGGATATTTAAAAAGAAAAAAGGAAGACGTATCTTTTTTTATAGCCTGTAAGTCATCCCTCTTCAAAACTTTATTACAAAAAGCATCATAGAACCTGAAATATATTTTTGCCCCCCCCCCCCCATATAGGAGGAAAATATGTAATCTCGTTCTTTTCCCCCGGTATGAGGAAAAGAACTAAAAAAACATTCTGAAAATATCTCCTGTATCTGATTTGAAATAAGAAATATTATTAAAAATATGATTTTTTTATCTTTTTTAAATTATGTATAAAAAGATACCAATGTTCAATTTATTTTTCCAATATTTATATTTATAAAATTGAACTAAAATAAGTAGACATTCAGTTTTATCTAAAATATCTATGGCCTCACCAGTGGGCGATAGTTTCTGATGTCTCAACTGGCGTTTAAATCAGCATAGTAATATCCTCTTCTATTTACAGTTTAGATGACGCAAATACCTCAAAATTTAAACTTGATATTGTGCTAAGAGCATCAATTTGATGTTTATTGCTTTTTTACTGTTATTCGGTATTGCATTACACAAATATAGCTTCAAAATTTTTAATCTAGGCTTTTAAAACCGATTCGTATTTCAACCATCGAATCCAACAGGAGAAAAAAGTAGAATCGGGAGATAGTAAATGAAAGAAAGGATCGGGACAGTGGATACTGCATTGGCTTCTGAAATATTTTCAACAGCTTTTGTTTCATGCAATATTTTAAAAAAACTAGAAGAAAAAGAAACGAAAGTTTATTTCAGTAAAAAGTTTCCGTAAAAATGTTTTGCCATAAAATTGCCTATAGATATTTTAGTTTGGTTTGGTTTATTTAATGTCGGCCGATTAAGTACAATGTGGGATATAGGTCAGAATGATGAGGGGATGGTCAGGGTATGCCCTGCGTGGGTGTCTCTGTAAGGGCACCTAACCCGTATTTACACAAGAAAATCCAAGTTTCGAAGAAAACCACGGAAAATTCCGAACGGTTATGCCGACAGACGCGATTGGGTTCGAACCCAGCACTGCCGTCTATTAGTTGAAACGTCAGAATATATCACCCACTGGTGGGGCCATAGATATTTTAAATAAAACTGAATGTCTACTTATTTTAATTCAATTTTATAAATATTAATATTGAAAAATAAATTGAACATTGGTTTTTTATACATAATTTAAAAAATATAATAAATCATATTTACATAAATATATTTCTATATATACGTAAAAAGAGTATCAGTTAAGCGGTTAAAATGACATATTCCGAAGAGAATTTTGAAACACTAAAGAACATCATTTAAATTAATTTAAATTTTTCTAGAACTGTTACAAATATTTCTAGGATTTTTTAACAAACGTTTGCTGGTCATAAATATTTATTCATAGATTGACACATCTTTGGAGATGTTTTACAGTAATTTTAAAGTAGTTTTTGTAGTTCCCCGTGATATTTGTCTGAGGAGGCTACAATAGACATAGATTGTTACAACAGACCCCGTTCAATCTTAAATGTTATTTTAAATCTCGTTCCAATCAGCAAACCCTATTTCTGCAGTTGAGTGGAGAGTCGATTCAACATTTCGACCCAGATTCGACTCGGGAAAATGAGCCGGAAAGATCATCAGCTTGAGAACAAGAAAACAGGCGGTATTTCTGTAGTCTGATGCCGCCAGCGCCATCTTTTGGCCGAAATTAGAACTATTTGAAGGAAGTGCGTATTCAAAATTTATTGATATTCTAATAACAATACTGCAAACCGCGCATTTTTATCTCAAACCGTTTTTTTGTTATTTAATTTTAAAATGGGTCAGTCATTTACTGGACACCCGGTATATCATATTGTATAATACATATCATAATGTATATTATAATGTACATCATATATTTTTTTTGTGTGTAGGGTAAAAATGTTTTCAAAATCCTTTTTTCAAATTATGTTTAAGTCTCTTTTTTAAATATTTTTTTTCACGTTTTTATCATTTTTCGATTATAGTGATAAACAAACCCCCTGCTCCGTAAGAAAATATATCCAAATGTAAATACTGAAGTAGTAAATATAATAATCATAATGTAGATCAGATAATAATAATCTGATTATAGTAGATTAGATCTTAATAAATCAATTAAATTTATAAAGAAATCCCGAGCAATAAAAAAACACCATTTTTAATAAACATTTTCTATTAAGAAATGTAATAAACAGAACAATAAAAAGATCTCTAAAGATGAAATTCTTTAATTAGATATTTCTTTCCTTATTATCAATATTTTTATTTTTGTGTAATCTTAAACGAAAAATATTTTTTTGTGTGTGTGTTTCAAGGAATATAATCTGTTATCTTAAATAGATTACAATATTATTAAATAGATTTCTTATCTAAATTCCTGAAAGCATAAATTCGAAGCATTATTTTGATCGCGATGCGAAATCAAACAAAAGCATTGTTTTATAATCTTTGACATGTTCTAAAATATAAAAAGGTTTATTATTACGATGTGTTTCAAAAATAATTCTATATCTATGGTTTGAAATTTCTGATTGTTCCAATTTTTGCAAAGTGTAGAATAACATTAACATAACAAATGCATTATTTAAGAATATTTTGTAGATGAAATTATTCCTTTAAAATATACCTAATTTAGATGTACGTAACAGTAAAACAAAGATTGTTTGATTTATATTTCTATAAAATGACAGGTTTTATTTATTTATTTATTGATAGCACATATTGTATTTGTAATTTTTGCATTTAAATGGAATTACAAATAAATTTATTTCACGCAAATGAGGAACATATAAAATTACAACATTAATATTTCTCAAATTGTAACAAAAATCCGTAAAATCATTCTCTGAATCGATGCACTGAGGTTAAAAAAGTTTAAAAAAAAGGTTAAAAAAGTTTTTTCTAGGTGTTTTTTCCGGTTTCATTTAATTTTTATTTCTTTCATATGTAATTTCAACAACAAAGAAAAATAATGCCTCCAGAATAAATTATAATATACATTCCAACACATTCAGAATACTATAACAAATTTTTACAGTCTGTTGACCCATTATGTTAAATAACTACTTGTCTAAAGTTTGTTGGTAAAGGTACTTTAATATCTTGCATGATAACTGGAAAAAATACTGAAAAAATGCATCTTTAAAAATTTTGCAACCTATAATTATAAATCTTTCCTAGTTTCTGGTAAACATTTAAATGCATATCGATCGATTTAAATGCATTTTAAGACAATATCCCACAAATTCTGAATCAGCCCTATCCCGTGGAAGATTTAAATTACAAATAATTGCTTGACATTATTATTAATGTAACACTTATTCATCAAGATCTTAAAACTACAGGGTGATGCTAAATACATGGTACAAAATTTAAGGATTGGTAAAGGACACTGTCAGGATCTGATAGCACCTGTGCTAAAGAATGTAATGTCTACTCTTTCTCTATTTGAATATCTCATATTGTATGGTTGTGTACAGAATTTCCAAGGTGACATTCCTTCTTCGTGGAAAGGGGGATCGCCAGCTAATCCTTTACAGGTGGGGTGTTAGAGAAAAGAGATAGCTGAGAGGCATGTCCACCTGTCAGTGAAGTATGCGGATGGTGAGCAGATTAGCAGCATGTCACTAAGCAAGAAAAGAATGGAATATGTGTCCAATGAGGAGGCTCCAAAGGGGTTTATGTGGGGGAAAGCAGTGATTTGGAGAGGGCAAGTTTGCCTCAGATCATTGATTCGGTACCTAGGTTTCGTACCTAGAGGATGCTCTGTGTGGAAGAGCGTAAAGTGTGCGTTTTCTGGTGCGCAAAGGACACAGAAGTCCTGGTGTTTAGTGCTCTGGGCTAAGAAGTGCAGGCCCAGTATACTTGTGTTGGGAGACTCAAGGTTGAGCTCCAAAAAAGTGAATTTAACGTGTATTGAGTGTGAGGTGGAAAGTGTAATTGGAATAGTACACAACCAATCTTTACGGTATCTAATTTAATGTTGAACCGGATCACCTATATCCGAGTTGTAGTTGTATATATTTGTAAATAGCGTATTTTGTGTGGACATATATTCTTAATAAACTGATAATTCGGTTACTAGCGTAAGTCTTCATTTACACCAATCTCACAGTGGGTGACCGATATCACCTAGTAATATCGGTGGTGGCAGCTATATCTACAACGGACATTCTTCAAAGTTGTGTGGACTGAGGGGAACGTCCGACAAATTGTTGGCAGCGTCGGGATAGAATCGCCTGAAACCAGTGACCAGCGAGCTGTGTTGCAGTCTGTTAATGCCGGATCGTCGAATGTGTACTAAAGTATCGTGCCATATCGTCGAATGGGTGCTAAAGTATCGTGCCGGAGCGTCGATTGAGTGCTAAAGTATCGTGCCGGGTCGTCGACTGTATGCTAAAGTGTCGGGCCGTATCGTCGAATATGTCCTAAAGTGTTGTGCCGTATCGTCGAGTATGTCCTAAAGTATCGTACCGGGTCGTCGACTGTATGCTAAAGTATCGTGCCGGATCGTCGAGTGTGTGATAAAGTATCGTGCCATATCGTCTAGTGTGGACTAAAGTGTTGTGCGTATCTTTATTAGAAAGAACTAAACTGAACTATTGTGCCATATTACCGCTACATCGTGGAGCTACCTGTGATTAGAAAAGTAATCCAGCAAAGAAAGTATAAGGTAACGTGTTTTGATCATATCTTTCTGCTGACATCTCGAACCAAAATTTGTTGTTGTATAATTAATAGCAATTTAAGTAAATTGTCTATATCATTTATGTGTTTTATCAATACTCCCTACCTATAAAGTGTTAATAACCATATTGGCTATTGTTTTAAGGAAAGGTCATAATAACTTGAGCTAGTATTGATTGTCTATAATTTTTTTTTACTAATTGTGGTAATAGTAGTTGGAAGAAATAATTAAATTTACTTAAAGTTAAATTATTGTTAAAGTAATATTTAAATGAAGCAACATTTTTTTAAGTTTGAAGAGTGTATAATAACATTTGCTTAAGATTTTAATTGGCCAGTAGTAGAGAAAAAAAAAGGCCCAAAAGAGAGCCATAGTGAAAAAAAAAGGCTCAAAAGAGAGCCATAGTGAGGAAAAATAAAAGTAAAGATTTTCAGTGTATTTGTTTTAAGTGTAAGAACCAGTATTGAGTTCGGAAATATTTTAGTGAGGATAATTGTAGAAATTTATATAGGCATGTTTTACAATTTTTCTTTATGTGGATTTTATTGATTGACACCAATACTTCTATTCAATTTCAGCGTACCAGTATTTTTATGTAAATTGTATGTTGTTATCTAAGTGTATATATTGGAATCTATATTGCATAGTAGTTAAATCGAATTATTGTTTTACCCTTTTGTTTTATTGGAAGTATATTGTGTGATATCAATGGCTGAGGAAAATTAGAGTATTTAGTACGTTAATTAGAAATTAATGCATCGATTACCTGAAGGGTATTAATTAGTAAAATAAGTGGAGATGTATCTGTACTAAGATAAAAATTTAGGAAATATTAATTTGGTAGGTTTAACTATTCTTGTGGGGTGGTAATAACAATCGGTGAAGGTATGGCTTTCTTATTGAAACTAAAAAAGGTTGATCTTCAGGGGATAGCCGAAGAGTTGGGTGTTGAATTCGCGGAAGATGATACCAGAATTCAGCTTAAGAAAAAGATAATGGACAGTGATGAGTACGACGAGGGGGTTATTAAGGAATTATCTGACGCTATTGTTGCAGAACGATTAGAACAGGAAAAATTAGAACGCGAAAAGTTAGAAAAACAGGAAAAATTAGAACGCGAAAAGTTAGAAAAACAGGAAAAATTAGAACGCGAAAAGTTAGAAAAACAGGAAAGGTTAGAGCGTGAAGAAAAACAGGAAAAATTAGAGCAGGAAAAATTAGAAAGAGAAGAAAGGGTTGAAAATTAAGGATGGAACATGGATTAGAAATGGAGAGATTAAGGGTTCAAGGATCGGCAAATAATTCTAATGTCTCTAGGGAATCTAATAATGAAAGTAATATAGAAAAATTGATCAAAAGTGTTAAAACTCTATCTATCAAAGTACCAGAAGGGACTGAGGGATGGAATTTATTTTTCAACAGTTTAGAAAGGGCATTCAAAACTAAAAATGTACCGGAAAACCAGCAGGCCGAAATTCTACTAAATATGTTAGGAGATAAGGCGGATAATTTGTTAATTTATACCACTACGGAACAAATAGAGAATTATGAGGAGTTAAATGAGTTAGTTCTAAGGGAACATGAGCCGACACCGAAGGTATGTTTAGAAAATTCTAAGAAGGCTAAGAGAAACCAGAATGAAACTCATGTATTATTTGTATCGCGTTTAATAGCGACATGGGAAAATTATTGTAAGATTAGAGGTGCTGACTCTTATGAAAAGGTCAACCAGCTAATAGTTACGGATAAATTAGTAAGTACGTTAGATGAGGATACCGCGTCATATATTGGGTTAACTCATCAAGGTAAATGGTTAGAAACTTCTAAAATTGCTAAAGAATGTGACAATTATTTTGACGCTAAACATAAGTCTTACGCCGTTACGTATAAAAGTTTTAAAGGTAAAGATAAGCACGTAAACAATGAAAAAATGAGACCGAGGGATGATAACAAAGTTAGTAATAATTGGAGGCAAAACGGGAGTAATGAGGCTAATTCTTTTTCGGATAGGAAAATAGATTTTAAGAAGCCTAGTGATGCTTCAGCTCCTAAATGCTTTAAATGTGGTTTGAGAGGTCATTACCAACGTTTTTGTAATAAAGTGGGTAATGAGGGAAATAGTGGTAATAAAGGGCGAGATCCGAAAGCGGGTGTGCATAAGATTGTGGTAAAAGAAAACAAAGAGTTACCTAATGGAGCTATTGTGGCGAGAATATCGGCAAAGGCCGAACAGAGAACTAACGTTATTGGCGAGAAATTAAATAAACTTGAGAAAATTGAAGATAGTGTGAATGGGCAAAAAGCAAAGAGATTGGTTGATTCTGGATGTGAAATTAGTGTTGTTCATAAAGATTTGGTACCGGAAGAGAAATTAAAAGGAGAGGGTAGTATTTATTTACAAGGGTTATTCGGTGAAGCAGTTAAATCGCCGTTGGTTAAACTACCGTTAGCTATTCCGCAATTCGGACAAACTAATATAATTCATCAGGAAGTACTTTGCGCAGTGACTGATAACATTAATGAGCAAGTAATTTTACATCCCGAAGTGATTAACGAGTTGTCAGGTGTCAACCGTGAGGAGCCATTGCTAGAGGCCCAAGAATTAGAAAGTTCAGAAATTATTATTGATAATTCGGAAGTTATTGATAACTTGAATGAAAAGGAAGGTATGAATAACGATAGTTGTAATGTTTACGCAATAGAAGCGAGTTCGCAAAATGAACAAAGTCAGAATCCAGAAAAAACGGAAGTGGAGAAAGGTAATTAAGCTATCGTTAGCAATTCAGATATGTTTAAGAAATCCCAATCAGATTGTAAAGAGTTAGAGAAAGCTTGGGAATTAGCTAAAATGGATAAGGGGGATTATTATATTGGAAATGGCTTATTATATCACAAAGAGAAATTGTTAGGCGAGACTAAAGCGCAATTAGTAGTACCCAAAGTAAGAAGGGAAGAAATCCTAAAATTAGCGCATAGTTCAGTATTTGGAGGACATCATGCAGCCAAGAAAACTTTACAGAGAATCAGGTATTCATTTTATTGGGAGGGGATGGCGAAAGAAACTAAACAATTTTGTGAGTCATGTTTAGAGTGCCAATTGACTAGAGGGGTTAAGGTAAATGATAGAGCTCCTATTTCCCCAGTGTCGCGTCCGGAACTTCCATTTCAGGTAGTTAATGTTGATTTAATTGGGCCCATTGATCCTAAAAGTTCCCAAGGGCATCAGTATATACTAACTTTAATTGATCAACATACCAGGTGGGCGGATGCGATCCCTCTAAAAAGTTTAAGTGCTAAAACTGCGTGTGATGCGCTACTTCAAATATTTATGAGGACAGGAATTCCAAATATAATCGCCTGCGATAATGGAACCAATTTCACTGCCGACTTAACAAAAGAATTTGAGAAAAGGTTAGGTGCTAGTCCAAGATTTTCGACCCCACAGTATCCACAGTCTAACGGGCTCGTGGAACGATTTAATCAGACCCTTAAACGTATGTTACATCATACTATTAGAGAAGAAGGAAAAAAGTGGCATGAACAAATATAATTTGTATTATTGGCGTATAGGGAAGTCCCAAATTCTACGACGGGAATCGCACCTTTCCAGTTATTATATGGTAGAGCGCCGGAGGGTCCTTTATCGATTCTCAAGTCATCTTGGGCAGGAGAAAATAAGGGGGCGCAGTTAGATACTACGCCGATTATTGAGTATCTGAATAAACTTAGAGGACGTTTAGAAAGAGCCGCAAATGAGGCAAAATTATCGTCTGAGGTGCAACAAAATAGAATGGCGTATCATTATAACTTAAGGTCAAAAGAAAAAACGTTTGAAGTAGGTGATAAGGTAATATTGTTAATCCCCGATTCAACTAATAAGTTATATTCTAGGTGGCAAGGGACGGCAACCATAGTCGAAAAACGAAATCAGCATTCGTTTATAGTTGAGTTAGCCGACGGTAGTAGGAAGCATGTGCACCAAAATAAGATAAGAGAATTTATTGCTATATGTAATATAGTTAATATTGTTTTCGAGGGTGATGAGGAATTTGGAGAAGTTGGGGAAATTCCTATTTTGATCCGGGATCAGGAGGTAGAACGAGATATAGAGAGGTTCGAAATAAAAGGGTTATCTAACAATCAAGTTAAAGATTTAAAGTCTATTTTGAGGGAGAATAAAGAGGTGTTTATGGGTCCTGTACGACTCGCGGATGTAGGAAAACACCGTATTGATCTTAAACCGGGGGAGGAAAGGAAAAAGCCAAAGTTATATAGTGTACCAGTAGCTTACAAAGAGGAAGTAGATAGACAGATTCAGGAGTTATTAGAATTAAATCTAATCGAAGTGTCAAATGCTGAAATTAGTCATCCAATTGTTTGTGTGGCGAAAAAAGACGCAACTGTTAGGCTTTGCATAGACTATAGAGCATTAAATTCGGTAACTCAGGTGCCAACCTTTCCGATGAAAGATTCTCAAGAAATCATGTATACCGCAGGGGCGGCTAAGTATTTATCATCAATTGATTTATTGAGGGGTTATTGGCAGATTAAAATGGCTGAGGAGTGTAAACATTTGTCAGCTTTTACAACGCATAATGGAACTTATCAGTGGCGTACAATGCCTTTTGGATTATCAGGGGCGGCTGCTACGTTTCAGAAGGATATGAATGAGGTGCTTCAAGGTCAACGGAGGTATGCGGAAGCATATATTGATGATGTCATCATTTTCTCCGACACCTGGGAAGAACATTGTGAGCATATTAGGGCTGTCATTGAAGAACTTAAAAATAGAAATTTTACGATTAGATTGGATAAGAATAAATATGGAGAGAAATTAACTAAGTTTTTAGGTCATGTAATTGGGGGTGGAACGCATGCACCTGATGAGGAAAAAATAGGAGCAATAAGGGATCTAAAGAGACCAAAAACTAAAAAGGAAGTTAGATATGTTTTGGGATTAATGGGATTTTACCGATCTTATATTCCAAATTATGCCGAAATTACTATACCTTTAACCGAATTGACTAAAGGGAAGGTTAAAAATACTGTACCATTGGATGAAAGGGCAGAAAAAGCATTTAATACTCTTAAGGATGAGTTATGTAAGGTGACGAGTTTGGCTACACCTATCGTAGGCCGGGAATATCAGCTCCACGCAGATGCTTCCGACCTGGCAGTATGATGTTGTCTTACTCAAAAAGATGAAAAGGGTCTGTTTAAACCAATAGCTTTTGCCAGTCAGAAATTGTCAGGGGCTCAGCGTGCTTGGCCGAGTATAGAGAAAGAGGCTTGGAGTGTTCTCTTCGGGTTGCGGAAGTTTGAAAAGTGGACCTATGGATCTCAAATTGAGATCATTACGGATCATAATCCATTAAAATTTCTCACCGAAACAACCCCAAGATCGCCCAAACTCACTAGATGGGCTCTTGCCTTGCAACGCTGGAACCTGAGTATTTCTCATCGTCCAGGATCCCAACATTTAAATGCTGAAGCAATATCCAGGCTACATAGAAAGAGCTGGGAAGAACAACCAGTTGTTAGCCCATCAGCGTCAACGACCCAATAGTGGACAACCTTAAAGGGATGTCGTCACACATTTAATTTTTTTTTTCTGTGTGTGTGTAAATATTTTTTGATTTTTTTGTTTATAATATTGTATTAACATGTGTATTCTTTATGTAATAATAATATTAGTAAAGGTTCAGTAGAGATGTCAGTAGATAGTGTTCAGACACCTGGAAATACCTATGTAATAAGCATAATGAAGAAATCTGTAAAGAGACTATTGAACTCTTCTGCGATATTACTATATGTTTGGGGAAAATTAGCCCCTAAAAGGCATATTTTCCGCTAAGGTGGGGGGTGTCAGGATCTGATAGCACCTGTGCTAAAGAATGTAATGTCTACTCTTTCTCTATTTGAATATCTCATATTGTATGGTTGTGTACAGAATTTCCAAGGTGACATTCCTTCTTCGTGGAAAGGGGGATCGCCAGCTAATCCTTTACAGGTGGGGTGTTAGAGAAAAGAGATAGCTGAGAGGCATGTCCACCTGTCAGTGAAGTATGCGGATGGTGAGCAGATTAGCAGCATGTCACTAAGCAAAAAAAGAATGGAATATGTGTCCAATGAGGAGGCTCCAAAGGGGTTTATGTGGGGGAAAGCAGTGATTTGGAGAGGGCAAGTTTGCCTCAGATCATTGATTCGGTACCTAGGTTTCGTACCTAGAGGTTGTTCTGTGTGGAAGAGCGTAATGTGTGCGTTTTCTGGTGCGCAAAGGACACAGAAGTCCTGGTGTTTAGTGCTCTGGGCTAAGAAGTGCAGGCCCAGTATACTTGTGTTGGGAGACTCAAGGTTGAGCTCCAAAAAAGTGAATTTAACGTGTATTGAGTGTGAGGTGGAAAGTGTAATTGGAATAGTACAATACCAATCTTTACGGTATCTAATTTAATGTTGAACCGGATCACCTATATCCGAGTTGTAGTTGTATATATTTGTAAATAGCGTATTTTGTGTGTACATATATTCTTAATAAACTGATAATTCGGTTACTAGCGTAAGTCTTCATTTACACCAATCTCACAGTGGGTGACCGATATCACCTAGTAATATCGGTGGTGGCAGCTATATCTACCACGGACATTCTTCAAAGTTGTGTGGACTGAGGGGAACGTCCGACAGACACTGTAACATTCATTTATTGTATAGGAATGTAAAAGCGCAAATGATATGTGTGGATGCAAACACCAGGGGGCATATTTTACTCTTTTTGTAATTCAAAATTTCTCATTCATACTAGAGAGTTCTTTTGTTATACTTTTCTTTATTTAAGACAGATCAGGATTACATACAAAAAATAAAATCTTTGAAAATTTTCCGGGTAAAATCGAAATTTTTAAACTAAAAAGAAACTTTATGTATTTTCCGTGTTTGACAGATTTGCCAGTTTTGTGTTATTTTGTGAGGGAGTGACCTTTGTAATAAAGGCACTCTAGCATTCTTGAGATCGTGACGTCAATGATTTAACATTTGTAAGCGTGAAAGCGACATCTATCCTCTCTTTTACTTTAACTTTCTAGAGCGTGTGTGTCTTTCTCGGAATCTACAGTTATGTCGCGGTTAGAAGTAATATGTAAATTTGTAGTATCTCAGTTTGCAGCATATAAAAGCTTGGAGTTTGAGTGTATGTAGGAGAGTGTAGGCGGCCTTGGCCGACTAGGAGAGTCTAGCGACATTAGCCAGCTAGGTGTATCGAGCCTTCAGTGAGTGACAAGGAGTTTTGGAAATAGATTCGAGAAAGTGGCCGGTGGTAAAAGTTAATTATTAATTACGTTGAATATTTTCAAAGTCAATAAAGAATATATGTACAGCCACGGACTGTCTAATAAAGTTGATCTGGCAGTTTAGCGGAAGTTGAAGTGAGAAGTAATCTGAAATGCCCCGATTGAGTTAGTGCCGGTGTGAGTATGAGTTTAACCTTTTAGTATTGTTATCAGTTATTAAAATTAAAAACTGCTCCACTGCCCTTGAGCCCTAACCATTTCAAATAAACTGTTTTTATCTTAGTTCCTGAGTTATGTCTGCATTTAACCCCAGTACGAGCACCCAACCGTTACAAATTTAATTCAAAAATTTTGATCTGATACCGGAAATTTTCAAAGATTTTTTTTAATTACGTAATCATAAAAGATCCGTGTTAAACAATGTAAAAA